>SJYA01002444.1:3679898-3840899 GCA_006410615.1 Neotragus moschatus
GCTGCTCCAACCACATGCACAATCACTGAAGACAAAGCCAGGGGGCGTCTGTCTGGTGGGGGTTCTACCAGCTCACCATAGAAGAAAAGAGAAGTAAAAAAGAGTGATTTGGTTATCAAGAGAGGGCCTTCTTTACGTCGATGACATGCTAAGCCTTTGCCAAAAAATGTCCTTCTTTATGATGGAGCTACAAAAGTCAGATATAAACTATTTATCTAGTATCATCACTCAGTTTTGTAGGAATAAGTCAAGTTGCCATTTTTTCGCTGAAAGTAGCATTTCATTCTATTTTTGTTTGTTTTAGTGAACAGGTGGTTTTAATTATGATGAACATTTGGTTAAAAGGCAGATCGGATGTAATTATTTTCATAACTTTGACTTTTTAAAAGAAAGTCCCAATCAAAGCCTTCTCCTCCAAACACACTTCAACCTGGTAGGTTCTTCTATACAAACAAGCCCGCCTCAGGGTTCTGATGGGAGAAAGTGAGACAGGGGACACAGGGCAGTTTTTCCGAGGTGAGGACCCATCCAGGTGGAGTCCCGCTGGTATATCCTGTGTCAGGCCTGCCCCTCCCTGCGCTATCTGAGTATGGGTAGTTTCCTTTGCCCCTTAAGCAAAACAGGATCATCACAGTGCCCACACCGTAGGGCTGTCATAAGGATGGAGGTTTCATTCTATCACTATGTCTACGATCAAATATGGTATATATTAATATTATCATAGTCTCAAAAAGATTGTGAAATCTGACAATAACAAAGTGTTAAACTAAGTTTCAGGAAAACTGAAACTTACAAGTGTTACATATTAATTTTATATCAGTGAAGCTTGAAAAAAGGGTTAAGGAGATACTGATGTCAACTGTTTGAGCACCTGGCCAGCTTAATGTGAGGGCTTGATGAAATTGCCACCCACTGTTGTCACTGTCGTTCATACTATACTATTAGGTATTATACTGTATTGTTATATGATTGTTGTTGTTTAATTGCATAGCTGTGTCTGACTCTTTGCAACACCATGGACATAGCCCGCCAGGCTCCTCTGTCCATAGAACTTCTCAGGCAAGAACACTGGAGCGGGTTGCCATTTGCTTCTCCAAGGGAATCTTCCCAACCCAGGGATCCAGTCCACGTCTCCTGCGTTGGCAGGTGGATCCTTTACCACTGAGCTCCCAAGAAAGCCCATTCCATGATTACTATTATTAATTTACCAACATACTATTTTTACTATCAATTGATCAGTGACTAGTGATTTTAAAATCATCATCTCTGCCAGTCAAATGCACTTGTCCGTTCCCTTTACTTAGAACCCGAAAGGTCTGAAACCTCGATATTTCCGTCCATCCTCTGATCTTGGTGTTGGATTTGGAGCTTCCTTCCAACTGAAAGTGTGGCTTCCACTGAGCCCTCAAACCCAATAAAATGCAAATCTTTATTAAGGAGGGTTTCCCTCCATGCCCGCAGTCGTGCTCTGAATAGTGTGTGTCTCATTGTTTTTTTTTTTTTTTTTTTTTTTACAAGGGGCCTTTAAAACCTCCTGGCGCCCCTGGAAAAGCCCCAGCCCTCTTTGTCCAGATGGGGATGGAGGTGGCTGGGCTGCCCCGTCGATTGTACGCTGAGGAGCCCTCCCCGGGAAGGGCTGTGATTTATACGTGCAGGCTTGTCACCGGCTGAAAGGAAGGGCCACTTTTTCATTTTGATCAAATGTTAGGTTTGAAAGCCACCCACTGCTGTAAACTCAGCTGGATCCGCGGGCCGAGATGAAACACATTGCCCGCTTTGTTGCTGAGATGGCGTTTGGGAAGAGGATGTGAATCGCTTCCCTTTCTGGGGCTCGTAGAGACAAGACGTGTGCTAATGAGGGTGAGGAGCCGCCCCCCTCCCTCCCAGAGTCCATGATGCAGGGGGTGCTGTGATCTGATCCTCTTTACTTTCCCCGGGGATATTCCAGCCATCAACCTCCCAGGGTGCCAGCCTTTGATGCAGTGAGGCTGTTTGATGCAAACTGTTATCAACCATTTTCTCCGACCTGGCCAAGGGCACAATGCATGCTTGGTTACTTCCCTTTGCAGGTCCTGTGGGAACAGGTTTTTAAAAAGGGCACCAGTCTGTCACCAGAACATGCAGTCACCCTTAATGACATTCCAGCTTCTTAGGTGCATAGGGTGTCTCTGTCCCCAGATCACAGAGGTTCTGGATGGTTTCCTGGATTCCCCTGTGGCTGTCTGACCCCTCAGTAAGGAGGATATAGAAGTACCCCTTGTCTCCCTCCCATTCATGAAGTTTAAGCTTGTGTAATGGAAATGCATTCCAGCCTCCACCAGGCAGCATGAGAGACAGATCTCAGAGTGCTCAGATCCTCAGAAATAGTCTCAGAGTCCTACCTCATGAAATTTGGGGACTGCCCTAGAAGTGTCCTGTGACACTTCCCAGACTTGTTCATAACCCGCATTAATTGAGCACTTGTGATGTGTTGGAGTGCCACGTTACAGAACAGGGACGCCAGCCCAGAACAACAAGGACAGAGACCCTGTGGACAGGGACAGAAGATAGGCGAGTACGCACATAACCGTGGTTAAGTCAGAAGTCTAAGCAATGTAACAGGTGACCTGACTGAGAGGACCTGTAAAGAACCATGGGTTTAAAGCTTCTGGAACAGTGTCACCAGAGAAAGGCTTTTTGCACAGGTGACATTGGAGCTGGGAGTAGAGGGAATGATGATAGATAAAGGCCTGAAGAAGGAGAAATAAACGCCTCTGGACTGTAAAGAAAGGCAGCCACTGTGATGGGTCTTAGCAGAGGGAGCAGCGGAGTTGCCCACTTGCAGTGACTGGCCAATTACAGAACATTTGTCTGTTTCAGGACCAGTGGTCTCCAAAGGTGTGTCTGTTCTTGGAGCACTGTCATTGAGGAGAGTTTCCTCCGGATAATATATGAGCTTATGGTGCACAAATACCCATCTGTAGGGGAGACAACTAGCTTTTCTGGTGGGTTGTTTCTAGGCAGCTTCATGGAGATGGCATATCCCTCCCCACCCCCCGGCTCCCTGACCCAAAGGGTTGGAAAGTGGAGCTGATTCTTGAATTAACATAGTCCCATGGGACACACTCCACCTTGGGTCATTGACCTTCCCAGCACGGTCCAGATTCTCTGAAGATACTGTTCTTATCCTTGGATAATGACATCACCCGTGAGCCAACCCAGAAACCTGGGAGCCTCCCCACCCCCTTCTGCCCCTCCCGTGGGTCACAGAGTCCCGTGGATCCAGCCTCTTTGATTTCTCTTGCATCCTTTCTTTCTCCACGCCACTGCTCTGCGCAGCTCCTCAGAGCATCCTGCCTGGACATTTGTCTGCATCCTCTGTTTGTTAAAATACTTTTATTCTGACATAATTCCAGATTTATAGAAGAGTTGTAAGAATAGCACAAAGAATCTGGTACAGCCTTCACCCAGATTCTTCCTCTCCAAATGTCCAAGTGTTAACATGTTTATCACATTTGCTTTATCCATCTTCCCATGTGTGTATATCTGTAATATATACACACATACTTTCTTTCTAAACCATTTTAGAGGATATTGAAGACACAGCACCCTTTTATCCTGAAATTTCCTAGAAGTAAAGACTGTCTCTTACATTACCATAGTCTAATGAAAATCAAAAAACTAACATTGACATACTATTACACTCAATCTACAAACCTTATTCAGATTCCTCCAATTGTCTCAACAATGGATTTTACCGCAAAAGAAAGTCATTAACAGATACACATTACTACATATGAAATAAACAAGAACCTACTGTATAGCAAAGGAAACTATATTCAGTATCTTGTAATAACCTATAATGGAAAAGAATATGAAATAGTATATATATGAAATGTAAATATGAAAAGTATATAATCAAAAACGGAATCACTTTTCTGTACACCTGGAACTAGCATGATGCTGTAAATCAACTATACGCCAATTAAAAAAATGTTTAAACAGGTCTCAGGTGATGTGTTGCCTTTGGTTGTTACAGTTCTTCTGTCTCCTTTAATCTAGAAGAGCTTCTTGGTCTTTCTGTGACTTCACAAACTTGTTACATCTAAAGAGTAGAAGACAGTCACTTCCCAGCATGCCTCTCTGTCTGGTGCTTCCTCGCGCTTAGATGCAGATGGCACGGAGGGCCCGACACCTTGCAGGAGATGTGCCTTGTGAATGTAGGTGTGTGCTGTCCACCTGTCCCCTCCAGACATGTCAATTGCTTCTTCTTCCTCTGTGGAGTTGCCATGTGGAAATAAGTTACTTTACCAAACAACCAAAAGTATTTTGTGGGGAAATACTTCAAGACAACATAGAGACCTTGTAATTCCTCCAACTATTACCACTTACATCGATTGATGTCAGGTTTTTACATCAATGGAGGTTTTTACATCCATTGATGATTTTTGCCTAANCTGCTTCTTCTTCCTCTGTGGAGTTGCCATGTGGAAATAAGTTACTTTACCAAACAACCAAAAGTGTTTTGTGGGGAAATACTTCAAGACAACATAGAGACCTTGTAATTCCTCCAACTATTACCACTTACATCCATCGATGTCAGGTTTTTACATCAATGGAGGTTTTTACGTCCATTGATGATTTTTGCCTAAAGTAATTATTACTATGAAAGTTGCTCAGTCGTGTCTGACTCTTTGTGACCCCATGGACTATACAGTCCATGGAATTCTCCAGGCCAGAATACTGGAATGGGTAGCCTTTCCCTTCCCCAGGGGATCTTCCCAACCCAGGGGTCTCCTGCATCGAATTATTTGCCAACTGAGCTATCAGAGAAGCCCAGTTATTACTGTGGTGGTTGCCAAACACTGATTTTGTTTTTTCTCCTAACGAATACATACGAATACGAAAAGAAACGTATCTTTCTTTAACGTCTGTCACTCTTTGGGGGGCTCTAAGAGCTTTCTCTTACCTCTTCCCCATTTAACGTATGTAATTGTTTACTTATCTATTTGTTTATGTTAGTCTTGAATCCTTTTTTTAAATATAAATTTATTTTGTACAATGACTGGCAGCCTCTTACAATAGCAATTTTTTGCAATTAAAACAAATTTATATTAAAAATAAATAATTAAAAAAATAAAATTACTTTGCCGACAAAGGTCAAAAAAAAAAAAAAAAAAGAAACCTGCATGCTGTGTTACACAGCAGCTTCGCACTATCTGTTTTACCTCTGACTGACCTGAACTGAACGTATATGGTTCAGTGCCACTTTCTCAATTCATCCCACCCTCTCCTTCACCCTACCCCATGTCCTCAAAGTCTTTTCTCTTCCTCTGCATCTCTCTTCCTGCCCTGCAGGTTGGTTCATTCAGTACCTTGGGAGCTCATCCCGCCTTGGACTCTATGAAAATCTCAAGGGGTAAGATGGCATAGGGTTGGGAGGGAGGTTCAAGTGGGAGGGGACGTGTGTATACTTAATGTCTGGTTCACGTTGTTGTATGGCAGAAACTAGCACATCGTGAAGCAATTATTCTCCAATTAAAAATAAAAAATTAAAACCAAACAAACTGCATCCTTCTCAACCCAGACTCCTGGGTTTAAATTCTGTCTACTTTAAAGAGTTTTTAGCCAGACAGGGATCTAAACCTCTTGCTTTTCCAAATTTAAGTCTTTGTCAGTGGTTTCTGATTCCCTGGAATAAAAAATTAGGAATCTTAGTGAGTAGAAGTGAGTATCCGGGTCTCTTTCCTGCTACAGAGGCCCATAGGCCAATCTGGTGATCATTTCCTGGTGACTGTTCATCAGCTCTGTCCAGGACAACAGTCACGTGTATGCTACTGAGACCTTGAAATGGGGCCGGTCCAAACTGAGATGTGCTGGAAGTGAAAAGTACACACCACATTTTGAAGAAAACAGGATGCAAGTCTCATGAATAATGCATATAATGATTACAGGTGGAAATGATCATGTTTTGGATCTATTAGGTTAAATCAAATATGTTATTTAAATGCGGGGACTTCCCTGGAAGTCTAGTTAAGACCTTGCCTTCCAATGTAGGTTGTGCAAGTTTGATCCCTATTCTGGGAGCTAAGATTTCACATGCCTTGTGGCCAAAATACCAAATCATAGAATAGAAGCAATATTGTAACAAATTCAATAAAGACTTTAAAAACTAATTGATTTCACCAGTTTCTTTTGACTTTTTCAGTGACAACTAGGAAGTTTACACTGTTTTGCCCTATAGCTGAGGCACTGGTTTAAGCAATGCCAAACACACTTCCACTGTACTTGAGAGGTGAAGGAGGTAATATCACATAGGATGTAACCAGAACCTTTGCTTTGTACCTGGAGACTTGATATAAATTAGAAAAATCTGCTTATTCTGCACATAAGAAGGAGAAAATAGCCCTTCTTCCATGAAGACCNCATTTCCTGGTGACTGTTCATCAGCTCTGTCCAGGACAACAGTCACGTGTATGCTACTGAGACCTTGAAATGGGGCCGGTCCAAACTGAGATGTGCTGGAAGTGAAAAATACACACCACATTTTGAAGAAAACAGGATGCAAGTCTCATGAATAATGCATATAATGATTACAGGTGGAAATGATCATGTTTTGGATCTATTAGGTTAAATCAAATATGTTATTTAAATGCGAGGACTTCCCTGGAAGTCTAGTTAAGACCTTGCCTTCCAATGTAGGTTGTGCAAGTTTGATCCCTATTCTGGGAGCTAAGATTTCACATGCCTTGTGGCCAAAATACCAAATCATAGAATAGAAGCAATATTGTAACAAATTCAATAAAGACTTTAAAAACTAATTGATTTCACCAGTTTCTTTTGACTTTTTCAGTGACAACTAGGAAGTTTACACTGTTTTGCCCTATAGCTGAGGCACTGGTTTAAGCAATGCCAAACACACTTCCACTGTACTTGAGAGGTGAAGGAGGTAATATCACATAGGATGTAACCAGAACCTTTGCTTTGTACCTGGAGACTTGATATAAATTAGAAAAATCTGCTTATTCTGCACATAAGAAGGAGAAAATAGCCCTTCTTCCATGAAGACCCAGCCTGCAGCCAGGAGCACATGAAGCTTAGAGCAGCATTCACCACCCATCAGTGCTCTCCTGACCAGGAGCCCTTGTGCAGTCTACAACCTGCACAACTGCACATGGCAGCCCCTCTGCTTGGCTGTACAACCTGAACCAGTGTTATCTGTGCTGGGAACTAGGGAGCCTTACTAGAATCCAGGTTGACTAGTGGGTAAGACTGCTGTTCCAGGAGTCAGATAATGTCTGAATTCCAGTCTGTCTCTGATAACTAACCACCAGATGTCTAATCTTAGACTGATGACTTCCTTAAGCTCTCTGTGTCTCCATTTCCTCACTAGTAACACAGCAGTGACAGTAACAGGACCCTATGAGCTTGATGAAAGAATAAATTATTCTCCCATGTGCCCGGTCCCATAACATAGTTGTCACTCCACAAATGTCATGATTATGTTTGCCCTTGCTTTAAGGTGGACAGGAAGGCATGAAGATTGAATGGGTATGCTTGGGGAGGGAGTTTCACCTCTACCTTTAGAGGAGAACCCTCAGTCCATTGGTTGGAAAGTACTCTGCTCCCACAGAATGATCCTGTGAGATACAGGCATGTTTGCTGCTTGTCATTTTTAAGTCACTGTTTAGTATTGCACACACAAAGCAGGTACTGTGAGCCCATTCTGCAGCTAGGAAGACTGAGGGTCTGGGTGCCCCTTTTCAAAGTCAGTGCACTGAGTTAAGAGGACAGGCAACATAGGAAGAAATACAGGCTTTGACCTTCCCCCAGACTGTTGAGAGCTTGCTGCATCTTGGGTATCGAGGTACTTTGGAGAGGTACATATCAGTAAAGTGTGTTCCCTGAGGCTCCATGGGGACACTGCAGTCTCCTGAGGAGAGCTGGGTGGTATGAGTAGGTGGTGGTTGGTTGGATTTTATGTACTGGGCAATTTTAATGATAATGAAGGTGAAATGAGATGAGGATGGTCAGGGTGGTGATTGTTTGGTGATTAAGCCCCCTTTTTTAATGTACTTCTTTATTTTGAAAAAAACTTTATTTATTTATTTTTGACTGTGCTGGGTCTTCATTGCTGTGTGGCAAGTGGGGACTGCTCTCTTGTTGTGGTGTGCAGGCTTATCATTGTGGTGGCTTCTCTCGTTGTGGAGCACAAAGCCCCCCCCCCTTTTTTTTTTAAATTGACGTGTAGAGAAGGAAATGGCAACCCAGTCCAGTATCCTCGCCTGGGAAGTTCTGTGGACAGAGGAGCCTGGTGGGCTATAGCCCATGGAGTTGCAAAGAGTTAGCAGCTAAATGACTTAGCAACTAAACAAGCAGCAGATGGCTGGTTTACAGTGTTGTATTTGTTTCAGGTATACTGCAAAGTGATTTGGTTTTACATACATATACACACACACATACTTCAGATTATTTTCTATTATAGCTCATTATTGAATATAGTTCCCTGAGCTACTATAGAAAATATATAACTATTGAGTCCTTTTTAAAATGTCAAATGCAGGAGTTCCCTGGAGGTCCAGTGGTTAAGACTTTGTGCACTCACTGCCGAGGGTCCAAGTTCAATTCCAGGTCAGGAAACTAACTAAAATCCCATAGAGGCAGTCAAAAAAAGAAAAGCCAGATGCTATATTAAACACTTTGCAGAGATGACCTTACTGAAACTCAGAACAGCCCCCAGGAAGTTCTGTCCTAGTTCCCCTTTTATAGCTGAGAACAGGGAGGTGTGGGGTGAAGTCTCAGGTCTGCAGAGTCTGACTCCGTAATGCTGGATAGGTGACATCTGAGTCGGGAGCCTCGGTTTTCTCCCACATGAGATGGGTCGGTGGCAGCATTCACGGAGCAGAGCTACAGGGATACTGAACGGGGTGCTGCTGACGATCATCCGTCAGGCGCAGGCGCAGTGATTGTTCCGTATTGTGACCTGTCTGTGGCTTCCCTGGCAGCTCAGCCGGTAAAGAATCCACCTGCAATGCAGGAGACCCCAGTTAGATTCCTGGGTTGAGAAGATCCCCTAAGAAGACATAGGCAGCCCACTCCAGTATTCCTGGGCTTCCCTGGCAGCTCAGCTGGTAAAGAATCCACCTGCAATGCAGGAGACTCCAGTTAGATTCCTGGGTTGGGAAGATCCTCTAAGAAGATATAGCAGCCCACTCCAGTATTCCTGGGCTTCCCTGGTGGTTCAGTCAGTAAAGAAATCACCTGCAATGTGGGAGACCTGGGTTCAGTCTGTGGGTTGGGAAGATCCTCTGGAGGAGGGCATGCCAACCCACTCCAATATTCTTGCCTGGAGAATCCCCATGGACAGAAGAGTCTGGTAGGCTACAGTCCATGGGGGTCACAAAGAGCTGGGCATGTCTGAGTAACTAAGCATGCACACACACACACACACACACACACACACACACACACATCCTTAGGTTTCAATTCTGTAACCTTGAGGCATTTACAGCTTAGGTTTTGGTTTGATTGGCTCAAACAAAAAGAATCCGCCTGCAATGCATGAGGCCTGGGTTCAATCCCTGGGCTGGGAAGATCCCCTGGAGAAGGGAACAAATACCCACTCCAGTATTCTTGCCTGGAGAGTTCCATGGACAAAGGAGCCTGGCAGTCTGCATATAGTCCATGGGTTGCAAAGAGTCGGACACAACTGAGTGACCTGTCTGTATCACCCCTCGTTTGAATGAAGGGCCCCAGGATTCTCACCTGGACAGGCAGTGATCACCCAGGTCGGTCGTGCTTACTGTCTCCAAGTCCAGGTCTTAGGACCGACCTGTTTCTCCCTCAGGGATGGTGTCTCATCCTGTCCTGAGGGTGAAGTGGCCTGGGTTTTGAAGCCATGCTTCTTGGGCATGTCTGGACTCTCGAGTGCTTCAGTCCTTGGTGAGCATATATTGCTTCTTACTTGTTCCTGTTGTGGGGACACTCACACCTGACCCTGCCTCAGTATATGCGTCACGGTGGGGCTGCTCACACATTTCTGGGGTTTTCTGGCTAACACTCCACCTCGAACATGAGTGGTGTAGATTTAAAATACAGACTTGTGCTCTATGCTCTGTTCTTTGGCTGAGTTTACATTTTGTGAAAGNTTTTGGTTTGATTGGCTCAAACAAAAAGAATCCGCCTGCAATGCATGAGGCCTGGGTTCAATCCCTGGGTTGGGAAGATCCCCTGGAGAAGGGAACAAATACCCACTCCAGTATTCTTGCCTGGAGAGTTCCGTGGACAAAGGAGCCTGGCAGTCTGCATATAGTACATGGGTTGCAAAGAGTCGGACACAACTGAGTGACCTGTCTGTATCACCCCTTGTTTGAATGAAGGGCCCCAGGATTCTCACCTGGACAGGCAGTGATCACCCAGGTCGGTCGTGCTTACTGTCTCCAAGTCCAGGTCTTAGGACCGACCTGTTTCTCCCTCAGGGATGGTGTCTCATCCTGTCCTGAGGGTGAAGTGGCCTGGGTTTTGAAGCCATGCTTCTTGGGCATGTCTGGACTCTCGAGTGCTTCAGTCCTTGGTGAGCATATATTGCTTCTTACTTGTTCCTGTTGTGGGGACACTCACACCTGACNCCTCAGGGGTGGTGTCTCATCCTGTCCTGAGGGTGAAGTGGCCTGGGTTTTGAAGCCATGCTTCTTGGGCATGTCTGGACTCTCGAGTGCTTCAGTCCTTGGTGAGCATATATTGCTTCTTACTTGTTCCTGTTGTGGGGACACTCATACCTGACCCTGCATCAGTATATGCGTCACGGTGGGGCTGCTCACACATTTCTGGGGTTTTCTGGCTAACACTCCACCTTGAACATGAGTGGTGTAGATTTAAAATACAGACTTGTGCTCTATGCTCTGTTCTTTGGCTGAGTTTACATTTTGTGAAAGTTTTTTCTTTTCTATTTTTTTTAAAAATTATGTATTGATTTTTAGCTGTGCTGGGTTTTCACTGCTGTTCTCGGGCTTTCTCTCATTTTGGTGCGCGGGCTTCTCATTGCAGTGGCTTGTTGCAGAACACAGGTTCTAGTCACGTGGGCTTCAGTAGTTGTGGCACAGGGGCTTAGTTGCCCCAGGAGTNAATTATGTATTGATTTTTAGCTGTGCTGGGTTTTCACTGCTGTTCTCGGGCTTTCTCTCATTTTGGTGCGCGGGCTTCTCATTGCAGTGGCTTGTTGCAGAACACAGGTTCTAGTCACGTGGGCTTCAGTAGTTGTGGCACAGGGGCTTAGTTGCCCCAGGAGTGTGGAATCCTCCTGGACCAGTGATCAAACCTGTGTCCTCTGCATTGGCAAGCAGATTCTTAACCACTGAACCGCCAGGAACGTCTGAAAGTCTTTCCTTTCCTCACTGATTTTCCCCTGCCCAGAACTCACATCTACTATCTCCGTTGCCCTCTTAGAGGCTCTGGCTTAAATTGGCAGACGCCCAGGCCACCAAGCCTCCCACTAGAGCCAGAACCCTAGGAGTGCAAGGGGATCCACACTTTCCTGCATCAGTAATCTGGCCTGTGCGTGATGACCACCTCATTCCCTGGTTCTTTCGGGCAACAGTAAATGGATGAGTTGGGCTATTAAGATGCTTTAAACATGGCATAGGCATGATGAGGGAGTATTCCTGTAGTAGACAGCATCCCGTTGTTCTGTGCTTAGTTGCTCAGTCGTGTCCGACCCTTAGCAACTGGAGTGGCTTGTCATGCCCTCCCTCCAGCAGATCTTCCCAACCCAGAGATCGAACCCAGGTCTCCTGTATTGCAGGCAATTCTTTACCATCTGAGCCACCAGAGGATCCTGCATAGCATCCCAGAGAGAACCAGGTCTTCCCAGTGTGGTACAAATGAAGCATTTTTAAAGATATTTATTTACTCGACTGCCCTGGGTCTTATTCGCGGCATGTGGATCTTTAGTTGCCGCATATGGGACCAAGTTCCCTGACCAGGGAACCAAGGTACCCTGCACTGAGAGCTTGGGGTCTTCGTCCCTGGATCACCAGGGAAGTTCCGCAAATAAAGTATCTTTCATGAAGGGACTATGAAATGGTTTGTGAGGTTTAGGAGCTGTGCTGTAATTGCCTGGAGAAGGCGATGGCAACCCACTCCGGTACTCTTGCTTGGAAAATCCCAGGGACAGGGGAGTCTGGTAGGCTGCAAGTCCATGGGGTCGCACAGAGTCGGACACAACTGAAGTGACTTAGCAGCAGCAGCAGCAGCTGTAAATGCCTTGTCTAGCCACCCCCCATCTGGCCCATTCTCTACCATCCATTTTCTGTCTTTCTCCATCTTTCAACTGATTGTGTTCTGGGTGGGGTCAAGGGAACAGATAAGCTACTCTGAGGTGCCCAGGGGTCCACAGCAGAAAGAAGCTGTGTATCCCTGGGTGATGTTGGGAGCTGGGGAGGAGGAGCCTAGCAGGAGGGAGATGTAAACCAGGAAGGAAGCAGCCACCAGGAGAGGTACATCAGGCAATGCCCTGGCAGTCCAGTGGTTAGGACTCGGCACTTTCACTGTCAGGGGCCCGGGTTCCATCTGTGCTTGGGGAACTAAAATCTCATAAGCCATGCAGTGAGGCCAGAAAACACACACACACACACACACATACACACAGAGCATCAAAAACGGGAGGATGTGTAAAGTGTAAAGGCTCCCTGACTTCTCACTCTTTCCACATCTCCCATCTCATCACTGCCTTCCTCTGAGCCAGCAGGTCCAGGGATCTAGATGATACACTTTTGGGGCAAGTCCTCGGGAGTGAGAAGGAGGATGACTAGACTGAGCATTTACAGCACGGCTCCTAAAACTGACAAACCATTTCATATTTATTCATAGAGTTCCACCTCTCCTGCACAACCCCGGAATCATAGCAAACACTCCAAAAAGCACTTCTTCTGCCTCAGGCATTGTTCTGAGGACTCTGTGGACAGCTGTTTTCATTCCCACAGTAACCCACTGAGATCAGTGTTCTATTGTCTTCGTGCAGATAGAAGTGGCGAAGCTGGAAACTGCAATCTGTGTATTTTGGCTCCAGAGCAATCCATGGCCACAACGCTCAGGAGCCTCACTGTGCTGTGAGCAGAATGGAGTTTAAGTGAAGAGGATGCCATGACTTGCATCCTTGTGTGGGCGGAAGGTGTCTTGGTGTGTGGATATTGATGCTTTGCCTAATGAAGACCTATTTCCACTTTTCTGGTAGCAGCACTTTTCCCTGGGGAACTGCCCCCTCTCTAACTCTCTGTCAATGTAACTCAAGCACTGCCAGACCTGTGAGCTGGCTCCAGGGAAGGCATGTGACCCAGAGCTGTCCAATCAAAGCATTCATCCCCTCAGCCAAAGTGATTGGTCCAGAGGTGGGCGTGTAACATGGATNCCTGGGGAACTGCCCCCTCTCTAACTCTCTGTCAATGTAACTCAAGCACTGCCAGACCTGTGAGCTGGCTCCAGGGAAGGCATGTGACCCAGAGCTGTCCAATCAAAGCATTCATCCCCTCAGCCAAAGTGATTGGTCCAGAGGTGGGCGTGTAACATGGATTAGACCAGTCAGAGCCAAAGAGACTCATCCTGGGTTTTTAATAATTCTGTTGAGAAAGAGGCATGGTCCTTCCATTGGGACTGCAGAGATGATGGAATGTGAGCTTCCAAAAGCTGTGATCTTTTTTTTTTTTTTTTTTCATTTAAACAGCCTTAAAAAAATTTTTTTTTTATTGGCGTGTAGTTGCTTTGGAATGTTGTGTTAGTTTCTGATGTACAGCATAATGAAACAGCTATACATATACCCCCTCTCTTTTGGATTTGCTTCCATTTAGTTCACCACAGAGAATTGAGTAGGGTCTCTTTCCTTATCTATTTTATACATTGTAGTGTGTAATTGAAGTGTAATTTACATGGTCTAAAATTTCCACTTGTAAGTGTACAATTCAGTGATTTGGGGCTTCTCTGGTGGCTCAGGCAGTAAAGAGTCTGCTGCAGTGCAGGAGACCTGGGTTCGATCCCTGGGTCAGGAAGATCCCCTGGAGAAGGGAATGGCAACCCACTCCAGTATTCTTGCCTGGAGGATCCCATGGACGGAGAAGCCTGTCAGGCTACAGTCCATGGGGTCACAAAGAGGAGGATACGACTGAGCAACTAACACTTTGACTTCAGTGATTTTCAGTGACTTTACTGAATTGTGCAACATCACTGTAACTCCAGTTTTAAGACATTTCCATCATCTCAGTTCAGTTCAGTTCGTTTCAGTCGCTCAGTAGTGTTGAACTCTTTGCGACCCCATGAATCGCAGCACGCCAGGCCTCCCTGTCCATCACCAACTCCTGGAGTTCACTCAGACTCATGCCCATCGAGTCAGTGATGCCATCCAGCCATCTCATCCTCTGTCGTCCCCTTCTCCTCCTGCCCCAAATCCCTCCCAGCATCAGAGTCTTTTCCAATGAGTCAACTCTTCACATGAGGTCGCCAGAGTACTGGAGTTTCAGCTTTAGCATCATTCCTTCCAAAGAAATCCCAGGGCTGATCTCCTTCAGAATGGACTGGTTGGATCTCCTTGCAGTCCAAGGGACTCTCATCCCAGTAAGACTCCTCATATCCTTTTGGGGTTAATCCAGAATTCCACTCCCTGCCCCAGGCAATCTTTAATCTACTTTGTCTTTATTGATAGCTAGCAGCTGTCTTGCTCTGCTGAAGGGTGGGCCTGTCTGAGATGAGCAAGAGATGGGAAAATGAGGTGGAAAGCTGGAGAGAGACTGAGTCTGGTGAGATCACATGGGCGCCAGGATCTAGGCATTACTGAGTCTCTGTTACTGGAATTTCTATTGCTCAGAGGCAATAAAAGCCCCTTGACTGTGAAAGTGTGTGTATATGCACATGTGTGCATTTCTTTGTTGTTTTCTGTTGCATGTAACTGGAATTATCTTGAATTCCATGTCTAAATTATAAGTTTTACTCCAGAAGGAAAGAGAAAGACAGAGAGACAGAGACAGAGAGGAGAGAGGTCTCAAGATGAAATAAATGAGTATAAAAGAGAAAGGTTGAGTTTGCTGGTGACAAAAAGCCAGATAGGGTGTACAAATTAATTATTCCCAGGTAAGTGGGTGATGTGTTAACTACTTCTTTGCACAATAAAGTTGTGAATGCCTGCTTGTTAATTTCTTATATCGTGTCCCGTTCAAAGAGGAAAACTTACAGAGATGCTGNTCTAGGATGATTTCATGTTGAGATCATGAACTAATTATATCTACAAAGATCCTGCTTCCAGATAAGGTCGATTTCACAGAACCAAGACTTAGGACTTGGACGTATCTTTTCAAGAGACATAATTCAACTTTCTGTGCTTCTTTAGGAGATGAAAAGCCAACGTAGATCCAAACAAAGTGCAGGAACGAGGCATTTAAATGAACGTGTGTGTGTGTGTATAAGTGTGTGTGTGTGTGTGTGTGTGTGTGTGATGTTCCAAGAAAAGGTGATGGATGCAAAGGTGGATTGAGACATGAATGAGAATGGTGTGTCTGGGAAAAAATGGTGACCACTAGGTCTGGAGTGCAGGGAGCAAGGGGAAGATTTAGAAGGTGAGTTTGGAGTACTAGGCAAAGGCCAGACCATTTTGGACCTCAGAGGCTGCAGGAAGAAGTTTGGATTTTACTCCAAGTGCAGCGGGGAGCTTTGGGCTTTTAAGGGGGGAGCAGTTGCTGTGGGTTTGTTCTGCTTTCTGCCTTTTCCTTTGGAGAAGGCTTAAGAAGATAGTGATGACTTTGCAGCTGTTAATCATCAGCAAACTGTAATCACTAAGAGAATGTTTGAAATCATAAGTTAAGGATTTTTAGAAGGAAGCAAACCAAAGAAATACTGTGAGAGCCTGCCCTAATTATTTCCTGGACTCCAAGTAACCAGGTGCATCGGAGAGATTATTTTTCTTCCTCTGATTTATGAAGGTCTCGGGGTCTAAATTTTGAAACTGCTGATAGAACATGTTCTGGGATGGTGGGATAATACTCTGAAACTTTTCTACTTGTCTCACAATAAAATTTTTTTTGATTATTCATTCAAGCTCTTTTTTTTTTAAAAAAAAGTATTGTTTTACAGTATTGTCTTTCAGGTGTACAGCAAAGCAATTCAGTTATGTATATTATTTTTGCAGATTCTTTTCCATTAAGGATATAACAAGATATTGAGTATTGTTCCCTGCATTATACAGTAAATCCTTATTGTTTTATCTATTTTGTATATAGGGATGTGTATCTGTTAATCCCGTATTCCTAATTTATACCTCTCCACTCTCCTTTCTTCTTTGCAACTGTAAGTTTTTCTTCTATGTCCGTGAGTCTTATTTCTGTTTTATAAGTACATTCATTTGTATTATTTTTTAGATTCTAATATAAGTGGTATTATATAATATTTGTCTTTCTCTCTTTGACCTATTTTAATCAGTATGATAATCTATAGGTCCATCACGTAGCTGCAAATGGCAATATTTCATTCTTTTTATGGCTGAATAATATCCCATTATGCACACACACACACACACACACACGCACACACGCTGCCTCTTCTTTATCCATTCATCTCTTGATGGATATTTAGATTGCTTCCATATCTTGGTTATTGTGAGCTGCTATGAACATTGGGGTGCATGTATCTATTTGAATACCAGTTTTTGTCTTTGCTGGGTATATACCCAGGAGTGGGGTTGCAGAATCATGGTGACTCTATTTTTAGTTTTCTGAGGAACTTCCGTGCTGTTCTCCATAGTGCCTGCCCCAATTTACATTCCCACCAACAGTGTAGGAGGGTTGCCCTTTCTGCACACCCTCTCCAGCTTTTGTTCCCTGTAGACTTTTTGATGATGGCCATTGTGAGTGGTGTGAGGTGGTGCCTCAGTGCGGTTCTATTTGCGTCTCTCTAATGCACCCGTGTTGTCCCTTAAGGTCTTAATAGGGAAAAAGCCTTTGCTTGGTTAAGTAGCAACTTCAAATATCAAAGAATCATGTGAAATTTGCTATTATCAAAGGGAAAATAAGGGTCATGGACTTAAAGAACTGAAGGAATGAAAAGCTCATGAACTTGAAGCATGAGATAAACCACTCAGATTCCAGGAGTCTCAAGCGTTGTGTGTCAGTACGTGACTCAATTTACAATTGATCAAATTGTGACGTGATTTAGAGGCTATTGGGAATTTTAAAGCTAAACTGTGCTTTGATGATAGGAGGCATTCCAAAAACTTGGTAGGATGAACGAATGCTTATTTCACAGATGAGAAAACATAACTTATAAAAGCTTAGTGTCGTTTCATANCCGGGAGTCTCAAGCGTTGTGTGTCAGTACGTGACTCAACTTACAATTGATCAAATTGTGACGTGATTTAGAGGCTATTGGGAATTTTAAAGCTAAACCGTGCTTTGATGATAGGAGGCATTCCAAAAACCTGGTAGGATGAACGAATGCTTATTTCACAGATGAGAAAACATAACTTATAAAAGCTTAGTGTCGTTTCATATTGACAACAGGAAGCCTAGGAAAAGGGTGATTTTCTTGGCTGCTGTGCTCGTGGGCACATGCCCTGAGGTGGGCATGAAATGCCAGTTCTCCTACTCCCATCATTCTCTGTTCAGTTGCTTTTTCTGAAATATTTTATATTGGCATACAGCTAATTAGCAATGAACAGCAAGGGGACTCTGCCATACATATACATATATGCATTTTCCCCCAAACTCCCCTGCCATCTAGGCTGCCACATAACGTTGAGCAGAGTTCCCTGTGCTCTATAGTAAGTCCTTGCTGGTCATTCATTTAAAATAATCCTGCAGCATTTCTCACCATGTGAGTTTACTGCATAAAGATGCATGATCCCCAAACCTGCTGACCACTCGAAGGCATTCAACTTAGAAACATCTATTTCTCTGAAGCTCAAGGGAGAAACTACTGCGCTCTATTCAACTAAGACATTTTGTATTATTCTCTGCCATGATGCTTTCCTGAGACTTTCTCCAAGGATGTATTTGACTGTATGTTTTTGCCTTACAAGCTAACGATAAAATCTACGTACCACAGAAGATAGAATGCCATTGCATGATTGACTGGTCGTTTCAGATTGTAAGTGATGACCCTTTGGAAGGAGGTGAGATCATTTTAGTGGGTAATTTTGAATAAAGGAATTAGAATAGCATGGGATGAAAGGGAACCAAATGTAACGGAATATATTGCAGTAGCATAGGAAGCGTTTAACACTGACTTTATGAAAATTTCATTTTGCTTAGATGAATTTATGAGTGTGTGTTGTGTGCATGTCCCATTCAGGATGAAAATGTTTCAAATTTTCAAATGGTGGGCATGTGTACATGCTAAGTCACTTCAGCTGTGTCCAACTCTTTGCAACCCTATGGACTATAGCCCGCCAGGCTCGTCTGTCCATGGAATTTTCCAGGCAAGAATACTGAAGTGAGTTGCCATCCCCTCTTCTAGGGGATCTTCCCAACCCAGGGATCTAACCTGTGTCTCTTAAGTCTACCTGTATTGGGAGGTGGGTTCTTTACCATTAGTGCCACCTGGGAACCCTGTCAAATGGTGGGCACACCCCTAAATGTCTGCAAACCAGTGTACTATATTCCATTTGCCAGCTCCTCATTGTTAATCCCTGAAGTAGAAAAGGCATTTAGATTGAACAGTTCAGGTTCCTAAATAGTCGTAGTGTAGATTTTAATCGACATCTCTCTGGAATCTTGATTTTCTTTTGAGAATAGCGTTGTTCCTTCTCTCGAGCTGGCACTTCTACATGTGAGGGCAACTCTGAGTTCTAATGTCTCCAACTTTATGACTCAGATTTCCCCTCTGCCCACATCATTTCCATGGATGAGTTATCTGTGCTTATATGAGATCCAGCTGGACTTGCGAGGCATGAATGCCTTCAGCATGGATCCAGGAATTTAAGCTGTTTAACCAGCCTTTTAGAGTTGTTACTATATCCATTAAAAAACAAACAAACAAAAAACAAAAATCCTTGGAGATTTGAAAAGACAACAGAATTTTAAAAATAAGAAAGCATTATGTGACCACTTCCCTGGCAGTTCAGTGGTCAAGACTTCGCCTTCCAATGCAGGACGTGCAGGTTTGATCTGTGGTCGGTGAGCTAATATAAAACAGAGGCAATATTTAACAGATTCAAAAGACTTAAAAAATGGTCCACATAAAAAAATCTTAGAAAAAAGCATTAGGTACATCTGTTCATTTACGCCTTTGTTAGCCAGAGACAAGATCAAGATTTCATAAAACAAGTATATTTCATGTCACTCAATTTTTGAAAGGAGAACACAGTTTCAAGGATGCCCTCATCAAAGCTCTATCTGATGCTATTAAGGCATCTCTCTCCCTAAGTCATCGCTGCTGGTGAAAGGAGTTGTCATAGAGATGCTGATTTCTCCAGATCCGCAAATAGGATGAGGACCAGTTCATGAGACACAAACAGTGACGAAATTTCCATCTGCTCCGGACCATGGGAAATGTGAGAGATGCTGGACTATGTTGCTCCTTGGAGCCGTGTATCACATGCCATGCATGTACCACGTCTTCATGCAGGGTCAGGCTCTTGATGGTTGAGGAAAGGTGTGGGTTGAAGGGTAGGTGGTGGGGAGAAAGAGAGATGGATTCCCTGCATGATGTTTATACAGACTAGCTGAGCAACAGCCTCTGTGTCTGTCTTTTATCTGCTTTGATCAACCAGCCCACACAGTTAGGGTGGTTTCAACTGATTTTTCTTTGTGAGGCTTTTTACAACCTACGTGAGTTTTGGAAGACTCCTCTGACGAATGACCATAAACGGGGTGGATTGAAACAACAGACAGTTATTCTCTTACTGTTCTGGAGGCCAGAAATCGAAACCCTCTTTTCTCTGGAAACTCTAGGAGACGATCCTTCTTGCCCCATCCAACTTCTGGTAGCTCCTGGCGTTCCTTGACTTGTAGCCATACCACTCCCACCTCTGCCTCCGTCTTCTTGGCCCTCCTATCTCTGCGTCTTCTCTTCTGTCTCTTAAAAGGGTACTAATCATTGGATTAAAGGAATTTAGAAATGTAATCTATAGAGACAGTCTGTGGATTAGTGGTTGTCTAGGGCTCAAGGAAGATGGGGGAAATGGTGAGTGATTGTTCATGAATATGCAGTTTCATTTTGGGGTGATAAAAATGTTCTAAAAATGATATTGATGACAGCACAACTCTGTAAATATAGTACAAAACCCTGAATCGTATAATTTAAAAGGGACTAATTTTTATGGTATCTGAATATTTATGGTGTCTGAAGCTTTTATTAAATATCTAAAATTTGTAAAAAATGAGTCTACCCTAAATCCAGATGGTCTCATCACAAAACCCTTAACTAGTTCCCACCTGCAAAGACCCCTTTTCTAAGGCAAAAAGAGTCATGATCACAAGGTATGGGGTTTGGAAGTGGACATATTTTGGGGAGGAGCTACCATTCAACCCACTGTACAACCTAGAAAGGGTCAGAGTAGAACTCTGCTCCATACTTATGCACCAAGAGTGTAGACTGTGCTGTGAACTAGTGTGGTGCGTTATGACAGGCAGGAATATAAAGTCAGCCAGCCTGTGAAGTGGTTATGCTATCACAGCCCTGCCTCTGATTAACCCAAGAACTTAATCTCAGCAGACCTCAATTTCCTTATCTGTGAAATCTCCTTCCTTCAAATGTTTTTCTCAGTGAGATCTTCTCTGATCATCCAATCAAGATTATACCAACTTCCTGTCCTTCTGATAGTCCTTGTCATACTCCACAGCATTTATCAAATTCTTACCTGCTACCTGTGATATTTATTTATTTGCTTATTATCCTGTTCTCCCAACACAAAGGAAGTTCCAGAAAGGCAGATTTTTTTGTTGTTTTCTTCACTGTTATAACTTTGGTGTCTAGAGGAATGCTTGGCACACAGTAGTTGCTTCCACTAAGCGTGGAAGGCAGGTTTGAGGGGGTGAGGGTGCCTGGGGGCCATCTCGTGAGATGAGGGTGTGAATTAAATTGTTACTAAATCAAACATGGGTCCGCTCTTTTGTTGCACAGCAAAGCCAGTCTGCTGACACTGGGTTGCAATGAAGGAAGGTACAGTGTTTATTGCAGACACCAAGCAAGGAGAATGGGCAACTCATGCTCAGAAGATCTAAACTCTTGGATGGCTTGTAGTAAGTTTTTAAAGGTAACATTAGGAGTGAGGGAGTGGGTCACAGGGTGAATGGTCAGCTGTGCACAATTCTCTGATTGGTTGGTGGTGACATAACAGAGTGTTTTTTCAGGAATATCATGCATCAACCTTGTGGTTCTAACTGTCTGAGGTCTGCGTGCTGATGGTCAGCATGCAGTCAACTTCCTCCGCGTGGTGGGAATTAATCTGTAAAACAACTCAGAAGTATGGCTCAGGATATTATCCATAGCTCTTGGGGGGGAACTAAAAGTTCCTGACTTTGTTGAATAGCTAAACTAATGTTATTTTGTTTTGCTTGACAGTTTTCCTTTGTTTATGCATTTTCTCATTTCTCTGATGATACTTCCTCTTTGGAACTAGGGGAAGGCCTAGAGGGCTAAAGCTTTTCTACAACAAGAGTCTGGGGACACAGGATAGGGAGAAGGGGAGGTGAGGTCTGTCCCTAGGAAGGATCTGCTTGGCTTCAAAATCAGAGAATTCTTGGGGACTTCCCTGGTGGTCCAATGGTTAGGAATGTGACTTCCAATTAAGGGGCTGATCCCAGGTTGGAGAACTAACATCCCACCTGCTACAGGATAACTAATCCTGCTCACCTCAACAAAGACCCAGCTCCGCCAAAACAAAAACAAAACAAAATAGACAAACAAAAAACAAGACATATTTAGAGAATCTCTATCAAGTGTTATAGCAGATTTTATGTAAATGTGAGTTTCCCTTCCTTTTCCCCTCCCATTTCTTGAACTGTTTCTTCCACACAAGATCCATAATGCTCTGTGTATAATTCATTCACAATAAGAAACAGGCCACAGGGTTTTAAATACTATGGTAGCAAAATGTGTTATTTCAGCTTCTCTTTTCCAAGGCAGAGATACAGTGAGACATACAGTCAATACTCATCATGCTTGTTATTCACAGTAGTTCTGTTCTCAAAAGTAGCCATGAACAGTGAATTAGTGAATACTGTCCACTGCTGGAAGGAAGCACTATGGGGTCAGGTTCTGTGAGCCTCTGGTCACAGCATCTTAGTCAACCGATCAATATATCACCTGATTTGACATGTGTTTCTGTTTCAAGACACCTGATTTAATATATATTGCGGATTTATTGACATGGAACTCAGAGCCAATAGCATCATAACTCGTGCTTGAATAAAGTGTGTCTAACATGCGTGCTTTCCCTATAAGGCGCATCACAGCCTTCTTGCACTTGGAGACGCTAGCCAGCACTTCGGCAGTATGCCTTTTAAAAAAATATCCATCTTTAATTTATTTGGCTACATCAGGTCTCAGCTGCAGCGTATGGGATCCTTGATCCTTATAGCACGTGGAGTCTATAGGTATGGCATGTGGGATCTAGTTCCCTGACCAGGGATCGAACCCTGGGCCCCTGCATTGGGAGCACAGAGTCCTAGCCACTGGACCACAGGAAAGTCCCCTGTCATTTTAAACAGCAGAAATAGCAACATAAAGGATAAAACGTTGAAAAAACATAACATTAAGTTGACCCTGAAAGTACATTTGTTTAAGTTCAGTCTGAGAACTAAAACAGAAGGCAAAGCATCAGTTCAGACCTCAGCTGGGAACCTGAGAATTCAAAGCTTTCTCCACTTGGTCTTGTCTGCAAATGATGGTGAAAGCACCTCGATGGTTGATTTTGACTCTGCAAATGAACTTCATTGAGTGGGGGCACTCAGGAATATGGAATCTGTGGGTCAGGGGGTTGGCTGCGTATCCGGTGCAGCCAGGTTGAAGAGTTCCGCCAGGTTGAAGAGTTCCACCAGCTCTACCTGGTTTTGCCTTCTCCTCCAGTCCATAGAGTCAGAAATTTCAAAGAAAAGTAAAACTGATGACGCTGAATACATGTATTCAGGATGGGGGCGGGTGCGGGGGTCTCTTGAATCACTGCAGAGAAACAGCTCCAGCTGGTGTGTTGTGAGTGCTCTTTTGTGAAATGGCTAACAATCACAACAGCAGACGTGTAGTTGTGAGAAAGGAAGTCTACCCATTTTCAGCCCTTCCAAAGAGTAGCTTCTAGGGTCTCCTGCCTGGGAAATGCTGCTTTAAAAAAAATTTTTTCCAATTCCGTTTATTTATTACTTTATCGCGGTGCATCTGCATACCATGCGGTTCAGCTGGTTAAAGTGTCTCACTTCATAGTTTTTAGTATATGTGCAACATCACCACAGTCAATTTTAGATTTTTATCACCTCAAAGAATTGCCTATTAACCTTTATTTTCATCCCTTATTCCCCGTCTCCCAGCCCTAAGCAACCACTACTCTATTTTCTATATATTTAGATTTCCCTGTTTTGGACATTTAGTATGAATGGAATGAGGTCTTTTTTGACAGACTTTTTTCGTGCAGCAAAATGTTTTCAAGTTTCATCCATATTGGAGCATGTTTCAGAACTTTATTCATGACAGCCTACTATTTCATTTTATGACTATACTACATTTTAAAAAATTTATTTATTTGGCTATGCCAAGTCTTAGGTGTGGCATGCAGGATCTTTAGCTGCAGCGTGTGGGATCTAGTTCCCTGACCAGGGATGGAACCCGGGTCCCCTGCATTGGGAGCACAGCATCTTAGCCACTGGACCATCAGAGGAGTACCTACATTAAAAAAAATTTTTTTTAATTTATTTATATTTGGCTGGGTTTAAGATGCTGCACGGACTTTTCTCTAGTTGTGGCTGGCGAGGCTACTCTCTAGTGGCAGTGTGCTGGCTTCTCATTGAGGTGGCTTCTCTTGTTGTGGAACACAGGCTCTAGGGCATGTGGGCTCAGAACTGCGGTCTAGAGCACAGGCTCATTAGTTGGGGCACACAGGCTTAACTGCTCTGCAGCATGTGGAGTCTTCCCAGACCAGGGATCAAATCCCTGTCTCCTGCACTGGCAGGTGGATTCTTCACCATGTAGCCTCCAGGGAAGCCCCTTGCCTTTTTTAAATCACTTTTTAATTGGNGACCCCATGGACTACACAGTTCATGGAACTCTCCAGGCCAGAATATTAGAGTGGGTAGCTTTTCCCTTCTCCAGGGGATCTTCCCAACCCAGGGATCAAACCCAGATCTCTCGAGTGGCAGGCAGTTCTTTACCAGCTGAGTCACAAGGGAAACACACACATGCACACACACGCACACGCACACAGCCTGTGTATTTGTCTCTGTGTGTGTGCATATGCGCATGTGTGTGTCTTTCTCTAGGGCAGAAACTGAGAAGCGGATCGTGGAGTAGGTGCTTCTAGCGTGCACAGTGCCATCTGCCCGTGCGTTCCCATAAGCAGTGAAACAGACACAACACAGACACCTGACCCGGCCCTGGCAGGGCTCACAGGGGCACTTGCTCCACCCATCCAGCTTGATGGATGCTTGAGCCGGTTCCCACGGTGTTCGGCCTCTGGCCACTGCACTGGGAACCCCTGTGGGTCCCTGGATTCAGGGCAGGATAAAGGCAGGTCAGATTAGTGACACAAAGTCCCTCTGGTTTCCTAATCATTTTATCATTCCTAAATTTCTCTCTCCGCCCCCAGGGATTTCTATTTTTCCCTCCCATGGCCTTGTCTTTGCAGGCAGGGGACCATCAGTGTTTTTAGATGCTACTTGAATGAGTTTTTCCAGGCAAATACTTTCCCATAAATAGATGCAATTAACACAAGGAGTGTGAAGCTTGGGGATGAGAAAACTTAAATCACTTTGCTTTTCCAACAGCTCACAAAGTCCTACTCTGCTTTCAGGAACCCTGGTGCTGCAAACACACACTTTTCACTGAGAAACGCCTCCATGTTGGAATGCTTAGGGATTATCTAAGTAACTCTGCATTTTACACTATTAAGAGAACTAGCATCTGTTTAGCTACTGTGGTCCCCATCACTAATGCCAAGGCGGGGATTTTCGCTAAGCTGATCAGTTAAAAAAAAAAAGAAAGAAAGAAAGAAAGAAATTTTTTTAACTAACAACACAAAACAAGGTGATCAGGTTCTAGAAAAGGGAACAAAGGAAAAATAGGATGAGTGACCTGAATTATTATTATCACAGGGACTGAAGTCTGGCCTTTACCTTCTTGGAAGATGAAGGAAGCAGTTTAGAGAGCAAATTGTGAGTTGATTAACTCAAGTCGTTGGTTTTAGGTGCTGGACCTGGGCCCTGGTTGTGAGCGGGAAAGAAGATGGAACAGATGCCCCTTCTGTAGACCCGGGTGGGGACAGGCAGTGCTGTGATGTGGTCTGGGTGGGTCCTCGAGGAACCTGTCTTGGTGATTGTGTCTGCGGAACTTGTGCTATTTGATTTCCATCGTGGGAAGAGGGGGCTTCCCTTGTAGCTCAGCTGGTAAAGAATCTGCCTTTAGAATCCCAGGAGACCTGGGATCAATTTCCGGGACGATCCCCTGGAGAAGGGATAGACTACCCACCTAGTATTCTTGGGCTTCCATGATTGCTTAGCTGGTAAAGAATCCTCCTGCAATGTGGGAGACCTGGGGTCAATCCCTGAGTTGGGCAGATCCCTTGGAGAAGGGAACGACTAGCCACTCCAGTATTCTGGCCTGGAGAATTCCATGGACTGTATAGGGGTCACAAAGAGTTGGACACAACTGAACGACTTCCACCTTCATGGGAAGAGGGCTTAAGAGCTTTTAAGGACCCCTTTCAGTGGTTAGCGGAGGCATCCTCATCTCCAGTGTCAGAGATCAGACACTAAAGTTTCTGTGACTCCGAGAGAGCTGAGCCTAGGGCCCAGCATCTGATGACCTTCTCATCACTTCCGTGAGGGCCCCGTGTGGGGGACGTGAGTCAGGATTCCTTGTTACAGGAGCTCCCCCAGGATCTCCTAAAATCACAGAGTGATACGGGAGGTCTTTCTTCTTCTGAGTTCATCTTGTGCAGTTCTGACTTTTCCCTGAATTTCTAGAGGCTTCTGGGCACATCTGATCAGGCCTCATTGAGTAGGTGGGTATTCACTTCACCCCCACCCCTTCATGGTGGTGGCACCAGAGACAGGTGAGGGGCCTTCATCTTCCTCCACTCTCTTGTGATGACCACCAACCTCCACCCCCTTCTCCAACACACACAAGTGATACTTAACCAGCCTAACGCCGAATGCCATGTGAATGGAACCCCCAGTAACCACCTTGCCAAGTAGAAGACGACCCCATCCAGCACCTAACACCTTTACAGTCACCTGAGCTATTCAGGTCTCCAGAGGCTGGCACAGGCCAGAAGCAGGACATAGCCTGCCCTCTTGATTTTTCTCACTTTTTCTGGAAATATCCGAGACCCCTTAAGGGCTGCTTCTTCAAGTTTTTACAGTTTCAGGTAGCAGAATATCATAAAAAGGGCTTAGGTATGGAATTTGGGTGGATCTCAGTTTGGAATCCTAAATGTTAATGTTAAATGTGGCTAAATGTTAATTAACCTCTCAGCCTCACTGTTCTCACCTGTAAAATGGAGATAACAAGACCTAAGAGGATTTTTTTTTTGTAATTGAGATGTAATTGACTTATAAACATCTTCATGTCTAAGATATAGCATGATGATTCAATATTTGTGTATTGTGAAATGATGACCGCACTAAGTCTAGTTAACATCCATCACCACACACAGTTACAAAATTTTTTTCTGTAGTCAGAGCTTTGATGAGCTATTCTCTTAGTAACTTTCAAATATACAACACAGTATATTAACTATAGTCACCATGCTGTACATTTATACCTTCAGTTCTCATTTAACTTTGAGTTTGTACCTCTTGACCTCCCTTGCCCATTTTGATAATTCTAGGTGGATTAACCATTTCACGATCACTTATAATCCTAGAGAGATTATCAAAACCTTAGAAACACAAATAACAATTCCTGATGCGTGATCATCCATCATCCGATTTTTATTTCCCACTGGAGTTTTGTTCTTGTTCAGTTAAAGTCAGCACCACTATAAGCATATCCAGGCCATATGCTGTTTATGATACATACAAAATCACAACTCCGTTTTATGCAGAATACATTTAAAGATTCACTTCAGAACCTTTTATTTTTTTTAATGTTTTATTGAAATATAGTTGCTTTACAATAGTGTCAGTTTCTGATGTACAGCAAAGTGATTCGGTTATATGTATACATATATCCCCTCCTTTTTGAATCTCCTTCCTGTTATAGGGATTGCAAAGAGTTGGAAATGACTGACCACACACACACGCACACACGCATGCCCACTGAGGTCGCCTCAAAGCACTGAGTAGTTCCCTGTGCTATACAGTCGCTTCTCATTAGTTACCAACTTTATGCTGCTGCTAAGTCGCTTCAATCGTGTCCCACTCTGTGCAACCCCATAGACAACAGCCCACCAGGCTCTCCTGTCCCTGGGATTCTCCAGACAAGAGCACTGGAGTGGGGTGCCATTTCCTTCTCCAATGCATGAAAGTGAAAATGAAAGTGAAGTCGCTCAGTCGTGTCCGACACTACTTCAAATATAACTAAGGAGACAGCAACAAAAACTCAGTCTAATCATAATCATTAATGTCACAGATCATCACCAACTTTATACATAGTGTTAATAGTGTATATATGTCAATCCCAATTTCCAAATCATCCCACCACCCCTTTCCCCTTTGGTATCTATATGTTTGTTTTCTGTCTGTGTCTCTATTTCTGCTTTGAAAGTAAGATCGTCTATACCATTTTTTTCAGGTTGCATACATATGCATTAATATACAATATTTGTTCTCTTTCTGACTTCCTTCACTCTGTATGACAGACTCTAGGTCTATCCACGTCTCTACAAGTGACCCAATTTTGTTCCTTTTTATGGCTGTGTGATATTCTATTGTGTGTATGTACCGTATCTTCTTTATCCATTCTTCATGGATGGACATTTAGGTTGCTTCCATGTCCTGGCTGTTGTAAACAGTGCTGCAGTGAACATCGGGGCACTTTGGTGCCTTTTAGATCACTTATTATCATGAGAGAATTGGAGTTAGGAAACAAGAAAAGGTCCATGAAGTTGCAGAGCCAGAGAGGAGCTGTAAGAACCTTTCTTGTGCACTGCTGTCCTTCCTGGCAACCCACTCCAGAAATCTTGCCTGGAAAATCCCAAGGACAGAGGAGCCTGGTGGGCTAGAGTCCATGAGGTCCCCGAAGAGTCAGACATGACCTAGTGACTAAGCTTGCACTCATCCTTCCTAGCATCTCATGGCATAAAATGCAATACACACAAAGCAGCTTCAGAAGGAAATCCGATCTGCAGCTTGATTCACAGCAGAGAACGGGAGTAGGTGGCAAGGTGTCTACATGGGTGAGGCTGGCTGGTGTCTTCACAGCCTGTCTCCTATTCTGAGCTAGGACTCTCGGCCTCCTGCTGGACGGCCTGCAGCCCTCAGGTCTAGAAGGGCTTGACCCTGGCTGGCTGGACTATAGATGGTGGGACCACTCCTGCCCAGCCCTGGGTGCTGTGTCTTATTCCTCAATTATTTCATGGACATATTACTTAGCAGAGCCTGAGGTCAGAACCCTAAAAGGCTCGTTGTTAACCAGATGGGCTTTAATCGGCCATTCATGTAGGTTCTGTCCCACCTTCCCAGGTGCTGCTTCTAGAGCTCAGTTCTGTCTCATCTGGACAGCTCTCCAGGTCAATCCACAGTTCTTTCTTTGACCAGCCTTTAACCAGTTATCTCTTCCATTGCCAGGAGGCCAATACTTGTCTTTTGGCTGAAGAGGGGGACTCTCCCTTGGGTCCCCTCCAAGGCCAAGGATGTCTCTAAATCGTACAGAGTCTTATGGAGAGGTAGCCCCTGAAAGAGACCCCCTGGCAGGAGTGACTCACTCTTGAACTTTGACTCCACTCCATTCCACACATGGGGTCCCTGCGCGAGAAAATGTGGGCGCTTAGGCAAACCAAGCACCTAGCATCTCTCAGCTCAGGGAAACATGTTCCTTAAACTACAGCCAACAAACCCAGGCATTTACCCCTTAGCATTTGAGTTTTCTGAGTTCTTTTGTGCATGACTGTAGTAATTCTAGAGTGCCAAATAGCTTTTCACTTGTTACAATGAAAACTTCCGGAAAGACCCCTAGCACTGCAGGGAGAGCACTGGGGGCCGCCGGAGGCTGGTGGCTGCAGAGCTGGAGGACGGGAAGGGATAGATGGATGGCCAGACTCTTTGCTGCCCTCTGGCCTGCAAGTGTCCACAGACCTCCTCTCCTAAGCTCCCCTAGAGCTCATCCCTTGGTGGCTGCACTTAGAAGTGTCCCCTGCACCCGTGACCAGTCAGCTCCCTTGCAGGTCCTGGGACTTTGGAGAGGATGCCAAGTCTTCTAGAACATCAGAAGCCCCCTCCACTTCTAAGAGCCTAGGCTGAGGCAAAGCATCTGTGTCCAGGATCTATTTGGTTGGGAGAGAAGGCCAGGATTAGCTTTCCTCCTCTGGAATGGGTGGGCTGAGGCTCGGTTGGCCAAGCCAGAGATGTAGGGGCCAGCCAGGTGGGCCTCTTGGTGACCTAGACACCCAGAAGGGCAACTCTTTCCTGGCTCCAGCCAACAGCTGCCAGGCAGGCAGACCAGCCTGGTATGGTCCCAAATTCTAACTTTTCAAACCAAACTGAAAAAAAAAAAAAAAAATCTACATTTTTATGTATGACCTCTAATTTCAGAGAACTGGCAACTCACTTCTTCCTTTCGTAATCCTTCCTCCCTCTTTCCTTGTCTAGCACCCTCGCTGGCTTCCTCCAGCCCTCCCTGTCCTTCTTTTAAACATTGTACTTTGCAGTACACTTGTCTGAGGAACAGCGGGGCCCCCCGTACCTCTGGAAAGGGTCCCTCTGGGTCTGAGCTCTTTGGCTCCAACCAGCATCTCTGAAGCATATGCTGCCTATAAGANTTCCTCCAGCCCTCCCTGTCCTTCTTTTAAACATTGTACTTTGCAGTACACTTGTCTGAGGAACAGCGGGGCCCCCCGTACCTCTGGAAAGGGTCCCTCTGGGTCTGAGCTCTTTGGCTCCAACGAGCATCTCTGAAGCATATGCTGCCTATAAGACAGCCAAGGTCCAGACATCCCGCCAGCCTCATTATTACTGCCAGCAAGGCTGCTTTGTGGGCTGCCCCAGGAAGGAGGTTTAATCATCCTCCAAGTAGCTTGAGCTGGTGCATTCCCCGCAGCCGAGACGGTGCGTCCCCCATGTATGTTTTCTGTTGTTTGTTTCAATCGCCCTGGTTTTGAAGCCATAACTGGGAGGATCTTGTTTCTACTATTTAACAGACTGTTGGCTTCACACGTAGCTTGAGGAAAACAGTGGCAGCTGCCTAAACACATACCAGATAGTGAAATCACAGGAGGCAGCTCTGAAAAAAAAAGTCAGTGCTGGCAGCCAGCAGAGGGGGGACACAGTGGGTTTTGTCGGGCTCTTTGGCTACCTGCACATGCCGTGAGGATCCTGGTGGGGAGCCAAGATCAGAGATGTTGGCAGGACAGGGGAACTGGTTCATGGCAGTCAGGCAGTGGCCACCTGTGGCTCAGAGTGCTCACCCATTCATTCATTCAGTAAATATTTACTGAATGCTCCCATGGTTGATATGGCCCAAATGCTGGGGAGAGAGAAGATAAAGTCTCTCTTTTATATGTTTTCCTGTCTAGTGGGAGAGGAGACACACTTAGCAAGTTCAGTTAGGTTCAGTCGCTCAGTCGTGTCCGACTCTTTGCAACCCCATGAACCGCAGCATGCCAGGCCTCCCTGTCCATCACCAACTCCCAGAGTCCACCCAAACCCATGTCCATTGTGTTGGTGATGCCATCCAACTATCTCATCCTCTGTCTTCCCCTTCTCCTCCTGCCCTCAATCTTTCCCAGCCTCAGGGTCTTTTCCAATGAGTCAGCTCTTCACAACAGGTGGCCAAAGTATGGGAGTTTCAGCTTTAGCATCAGTCCTTCCAATGAACACCCAGGACTGATCTCCCTTAGGATGGACTGGTTGGATCTCCTTGCAGTCCAAGGGACTCTCAAGAGTCTTCAACATCACAGTTCAAAAGCACCAATTCTTCTGCACTCAGCTTTCTTTATAGTCCAACTCTCACATCTATACATAACTACTGGAAAAACCATACCCTCGACTAGACAGATTTTTGCTGGCAAAGTAACATCTCTGCTTTTTAATATGCTCTCTAGGTTGGTCATAACTTTCCTTCCAAGGAGCAAGCATCCTTTAATTTCATGGCTGCAGTCACCATCCGCAGCAATTTTGGAGCCCAGAAAAACAAAGTCAGCCACTGTTTCCACTGTTTGCCCATCTATTTGCCATGAAGAAACCAACAAATAAATGAGCATCACTTTGGAGGGAATGAGAAGAACTAGGAAGACAGTCAAATGGGTTGAGCCAAGGGAGATTGACTGGAATGGGGGGAGAGCTACTTGGGCAGGAATGACCATGAGGTCAGCTCCTGCCTTGATGCACTTCTTTTCTCCAGACTTCCTAGCATCAGCCAGCATCAAATGCATCCTGTTTTCTCCTACCAGAAGGTAGGCACCATGATGGTGGGAACTGTCTTTTGTTCTCTGTGGCTTGTCCAGTGCCTGGAACAGTGTCAGGCATGTAGCAGGTGTTCAGGGAGCTGTCTTGGAGGTAATAAAAAGGAGCCTACCCTGTGCAGATCTAAGGGAAAGCACACAGGGACAGGTGACCACAAGCCAGGCATCTTTGAGGAAGAATAAGCAGGTCGGTATGGTCCAGGTGGAGGGCAAGCTGGGCAGGTGAAATCAGAGGAGTCCAGATAGATGTAGATATCAGCCCCTGTTGTACTGAGAAGTTTAGATTGTATTTAACCACAAAGAGGAGCCATCAGATGCTTCTGAGTTTTCTGGGGCTATTGTAACAGGTCACCTCAAGTTGATGGGGCTAAAACAACACAGATATATCATCTCAGAGCTCTGGAGGTCAGAAGTCCACAGTGGGTCTCATGGAGCTAACATCAAGGGGTCTGCAGGGCTGTGTTCCTTTTACAGGCTGTAAGGAAAGGCCTGTTTTCTCACCTTCTCTAGCTTCTAGAGGCTGCACACACTTCTTAGCTCATGGACCCTTCCTCCGTTTTCATAGCCAGCAAATATGAGTTGTGTCCTTTTCATGAGGCATTATTTATTTTTTTTAATTTTACTTTTTTATTTGGAGAGCAGTCAGGTGGCTTAGTGGTAAAGAATCCTCCTGCCAAGCAAGAGACATGGGTTCAATCCCTGGTGGGGAAGATCCCCTAGAGGAATAAATGGCAACCCCCTCCAGTATTCTTGCCTGAGAAACCCCATGGACAGAGGAGCCCAGTGGGCTACAGTCTATGGAGTCACAAAAAAGTCAGACACAGCTTAGCAATTAAACAACAACAGCTTATTTATCCATCCTTTTGACTGCATACCAGGTCTTACTTGTGGTATGTGGGATCTTAGTTCCCAGACCACAGATTGAACTTAGGCCCCCTCCATTAGGAATTCAGATCTTCTGGTCCACCAGGGAAATCTCCAAGGCATCATTCTGACCCTCCTGTCCTTCCTTCTTCTGCTACTTGTCAGGACCCTGTAGTGACACTGGGCTCACCAAGGCATCCCAGGAGCAGTTTACCATCTTAAAGTCAGCTCAGTTATCAATCTTCATTCTGCCTGCAGCCTGAATTGTGTTTCTTCCTGCATTATGTTCACAGATCTGGGGATTAGGATGCAGTTTTGAGGTCCTGGACTGAGGTTTCCAGTGTAGCGATCACTGTGACTCTGCATGGGAGGATGGGTCGCCATCCAGCCACACACACTGGTGCTCTGGCCCGAGGTCGCAGCGGACAGGTTCCGAGTCTCTTTGGGGATCAGATCCTGTGCTAGCCTTGAGGGGGTTTTGGTAGAAGCTGTCATTTCAAAGAACTTTAGCCTGTCCTTGAGATGTCCACCAACTTCTGGAGAGTGGGCTCTGATGCCTTACAGCAACGGATCTCAAGGCTGCTCCCAGACCACCAGCAGCAGCGTCCTTTGATCTCGGGAGAGCTTTTTAGAAATGGGCATGCTCCACCCTGCCCTCAAGACTCTGGGGAAGGGGCAGCAGTCCTATGTGCAGAAACCATCCTCAGAACATCTGAGCCAGCCCAGGCCTATTCTAACACCCAGAGCCTGGAATTCTGCTGTGCACATGATCTGAGGCAGCCAGCCAGCAGGGTGGCCTTTGGAAAGATCAGGAGGCCTTTTCTTACCTNAAGACTCTGGGGAAGGGGCAGCAGTCCTATGTGCAGAAACCATCCTCAGAACATCTGAGCCAGCCCAGGCCTATTCTAACACCCAGAGCCTGGAATTCTGCTGTGCACATGATCTGAGGCAGCCAGCCAGCAGGGTGGCCTTTGGAAAGATCAGGAGGCCTTTTCTTACCTTTTTCTGCAACACTCCTCATTGTGGACATTGTGGGTAGAGCCCCTGGACAGAGGCTACCTGTAGTGAGTCCCTGGGCTCTGGATTCTTTTGTAGAAACATCTGCAAACTGGACACAGACATGATCTTTAGGAAAGATGTTCTTAATATTCATCAGCATTCCCTGAGGACCAAGACTCTGTAAAAGGATTAAGTAGCTCCATTCTGTGTTCTGGGCTTCCCAGGTGGCTCAGACTGTAAAGAATCTGCCTGCACTGCAGGAGCCTGGGGTTCGATCCTTGTGTTGGAAAGAGTCCCCTGGAGAAGAGAATGGCAACCCAGTCCCATATTCTTGCCTGGAGAATTCCATGGACTGTAGCCCCCTGGGCTCTTCAGTCCTTGGAGTCACAAAGAGTGGGACAGACTGAGCTACTAACACTTGGACTTTCTTTCTCATTCTGTATGCTGGACTTGAGGAGGGAACAATAATTCAGCACATCCTAGACACAGAACACTGTTTTAACCGTTTTATATGCATTGACATATTTACTACCTCAGGAGGGAGATATTATCATTACTGTCCCCATTTTACAGATAAGGAAATTGAGGCACAAAGAGACAAAATGCCTCACTCTAGACCACACAGCTGCTTACGGGTGGAGACAGGATCCAGCCAGGGGTAGTCAGGCTTCAGCTCCAGAGTTTGCAGAACCGGGCTGCACTCTACACCTGGTGGCCTGACTGTGGCCCCTGGGCTCTGCCTCACCGTCTGCTTGTAGGGCCTGCAGCTGAGAATCGTGTCTACATTTTTAAATGGTTGCATTTGAATGGTTATATAACTGCTTACGTCATGTCCTAGATTTTTGCCTCTTGGTCTAAAACATTGGCCGTCTATAAATGCCTGCTATCTGTACCTTTAAGAAAATTTTGCTGCTGGTGCTGTCTGTCTCTCCCTCTTCTTCTTACTCTCACTATCCCTCTGTCTGTCTCTCTGGAGAAGCTGTGTGCACATGACACAGACTTTTNCATGTCCTAGATTTTTGCCTCTTGGTCTAAAACATTGGCCGTCTATAAATGCCTGCTATCTGTACCTTTAAGAAAATTTTGCTGCTGGTGCTGTCTGTCTCTCCCTCTTCTTCTTACTCTCACTATCCCTCTGTCTGTCTCTCTGGAGAAGCTGTGTGCACATGACACAGACTTTTCCCTCCAGGGAGAGAGGGAGTTAGTGCTTTGAAGACCTCTGGGGGAAGGGATTTCTATAAACCACTGCAGCAGCCCCTGGGGGTAGATGGTTACCATTCCCATTTCACTGATAAAGGACCAAGCTCATGAAGGTAGTCTTTTGCCNTCCAGGGAGAGAGGGAGTTAGTGCTTTGAAGACCTCTGGGGGAAGGGATTTCTATAAACCACTGCAGCAGCCCCTGGGGGTAGATGGTTACCATTCCCATTTCACTGATAAAGGAACAAGCTCATGAAGGTAGTCTTTTGCCCATCAGCCAGGTTATCAAGCTAATTCAACTCCAAAGCACACTTCCTTCTCAACCTCCTGTTCCTTCTGATCTGAGGGAATTTGTATTCTGGTTTGACAAATAGGACTTGAGCATGAGAGAGCCTGACCCCAAGGCATCAGAGAGGACCACAGTGCATGGACAGACTGTGGGTAGGACAATCTGGGAGGGTCAATACTGGCCAGAGATAGCAAGGAAGACTTCCTGGAGGAGGCAAGGCAGGAACAAGTGGTATTCAAACTGCCTTACACAAAAAGGAACTTATGTGCTCCTGTTTCTCAAAGCTGTGTGGCAATTTCTGGCTTCAGGTGTAGAAGGTTCAAGGTGCACAAACAATGTCATTGTAAATCTGCAGGCAGTGGAAACCTGAAAATATGTGGTTCAAACAAATGAGGGTTTTTTTTTCTTCTTACACAGCAAAAAGTCCCAGGAAACTTCTTGTCGTGACAGGCAACATCTCAGCATCATTACTATAAACAGCACCTGATTGGTCCCCCACTTGTTCNGTGCTGCGATTCATGGGGTCGCAAAGAGTCGGACACGACTGAGCAACTGAACTGAACTGAACTGAATATTTGAATACATGGTCTCATTTTGTCAAAGGAGAAAAGAAAAGAAAACAACCAGGAAAGCTAAAATGTATGACCATTCAAAAGATCTCATCTCTCTTTAGGTTAATAATCACTTTTGTTAAGTGTGCTATTACATGAAAAATTTCTCCTAAACATTTAGGTGTANAACTGAATATTTGAATACATGGTCTCATTTTGTCAAAGGAGAAAAGAAAAGAAAACAACCAGGAAAGCTAAAATGTATGACCATTCAAAAGATCTCATCTCTCTTTAGGTTAATAATCACTTTTGTTAAGTGTGCTATTACATGAAAAATTTCTCCTAAACATTTAGGTGTATGTATAGGTGGACGGTAGCTAGTGAGCTTCAGTTTGTTCTTATTTTAGCATAATTATTCTGTGAAATTCATTAGTACTTACTAATGTTCATAAATATCAATGTTGACATAGTTATTAATTTGATGTAAATATTTTAATAACTGTGTGATAATATGCATTATGTACACAGTCTCCCTTCTTGTAGCCCAGTACTCTGGGGGCACCTCTGCCCCTCCCCATGGTAGAGGATGTTTCTCTCCTCACTCTCCCTCCCCTTCTCCAAGCACCCCTGCTTTCTGGGAGGTATGGTGTGCTCTTCCTTCTTCAGCTTAAGGCTTTTGTCCCAGGGCAGAGACAGGGAAGGGTCTGGGTGGGGCTTTGCTAATTGCTTTCTAACATACTCCATACTTTTTTCTTGATTTATAGTTGATACATAGTTTCAAATGTACTGCAAAGTGTTTCAGTTACATACATATACATAGATACATATCTAGTCCTTTTCAGATTATTTTCCATTATAGGTAATTACAAAATATCGAATACAGGTCCCTGTGCTCTCCAGTACATCCTTGCTGTTTCTCTCTTTTATACATAATAGTTTGTATCTGTTAATCCCAAACTCCTAATTTACCCTTCCCACACATTTCCCTGGTAATGATATGTTTGTTTTCTATATCTTGTACATGCCTTCTAATTGTGGGGGGGGGTATTTTTAAGTTTTTATTGGTATAATTGATTTACAGTGTTATTTAGTTTCAGATGTACGGCAAATTGAATCAGTTATACATATACACACCCTTTTTTAGATTCTTTACCGATGTAGGCCATTACAGAGTATTGAGTAAAGGACCCATATGGTAGGTCCTATTTAGTTATCTATCTTGTATGTAGTAGTGTGTATATTGGAGAAGGCAACGGCACCCTACTCCAGTACTCTTTCCTGGAAAATCCGTGGATGGAGGAGCCTGGTGGGCTGCAGTCCTTGAGGTCGCTGAGAGTTGGACAGGACTCAGTGACTTCACTTTCACTTTTCACTTGCATGCATTGGGGAAGGAAATGGCAACCCACTCCATTGTTCTTGCTTGGAGAATCCCAGGGACGGCGGAGCCTGGTGGGCTGCTGTCTGTGGGGTCGCACAGAGTCGGACACGACTGAAGCGACTTAGCAGCAGCAGCAGCAGCAGCAGCAGCAGCAGCAGCAGTGTGTATATGTCAATCCCAGTCTCCCAATTTATACTTCCTCTGCCTTACCCCGGGTAACTGTAAGTTTGTTTTCTACATCTGTAACTCTGTTTCTGTTTTGTAGATAAGTTCATTTTTGTACCTGCTTTTTAAAGTTTGTGAATTTCCAAAGAAAGTTGTCTCTTTCTGAAACAACTGCAAACAGCGTTCAATGCAAAGCTCCAGCTGTATACCCTTGCAGAATCAGTAGAGGGCCCAGAGTGAGAGTGTGTGAGTGAAAGCTGCTCAGTTGTGTCCAACTCTTTTCGACCCCATGGACTGTAACCTGTCAGGCTCCTCTGTCCATAGAATTCTCCAGGCAAGAATACTGGAATGGGTTTCCATGCCCTTCTCCAGGGGATCTTCTGACCCAGGGATTGAACCCAGGTCTCCCTCATTGCAGGCAGATTCTTTACTGTCTGAGCTTGCAGGGAAGCCAAGAGGGCCCTGAAGGGTGCCCATATTCTATAAAGAATTCAAGTGGAAAGTGTTAGTCGCTCAGTCATGTCCGATTCCTTGTTATCCCATGGACTGCAGCCCACCATGCTCCTCTATCCAAAGGATTTTTCTTGGCAAGAATACTGGAGTGGGTTGCCATTTCCTTCTCCACAGGATCTTCCTGACCCAGGGATCGGACCTGGGTCTCCTGAATTGCAGGAAGATTCTTTACTGTCGGAGCCACCAGGAAAGCATAAACAATTCAAAAACAGCAACAAAGCTGAGCAAAAGTTGCTCTGCCATCCTGAATACTTTGGGCTGGAAATTACTTACCACTTGGAAACATCAAGAGTGGTAAAATATTTCACCCTCCCTTTACTGCCTCGTGTAAACACCTCCTCCAAGATATTGGTCCAAGGTGCCTGTATCACTTCCCTTCCCAGCCTGGCCAATGAGAAAGCACTGTGTCATCACATGACCACCTTATACTTGCAGTATAACAGTTACTAAGGCACACATCTCAGCTACTGTATCACATCAGCCTGGTTATTTCTACCCATCTTCCTTCTCCCCGGTGGCTGATTTCCTTGCCTGAGCTTAGAGTTCTATGAGCTTGATAACCATGGTTTATTTATCTGTATATTCCCGACAGAAACCAGGCAGCACAAGACACAGCAGAGGCTCCCCATTAATATTTATGAAATGGAGAACATTCCTCATAATATCCCTCAGCTGGGGTGTTTTTCTTTTCTGAGATTAATGTTAAGACCGAGTTAGAAGTCTTGGCCCTGCAATATTAAATAAGAACATTTGTAAGCTCAACAACCTCATCAATCAAGAACAGGATATTGAGAATCAGTTAGCTCAGATGGGAAGTGCATCTCAGACAGACTTAAGCCGTGAAGAGAAACATCCAGAGACCGCCTGGCTTCGGGCGTGGATGGACTGAGGGACTCAGGTTCTTGACTGTTCTTTCCTCAGTGTTAACTTGATTGATCTTCAAGCTTCAGCATCTCTAGACTGGCACGGCAGGAGATGGTAATAGTCCTCTCACTGTTATTTTTACCAACACTCTGTAGGAAAAACATAACTGGAAAAGAGATGGGAACTTAGAGCAGATGTCCTGAAGGAGGTGAGCACGTGGGTCCTGTGTTCAAATACTGATTCTAGTACTCTTAGCTGGCTTGTTAGGTGGAGCCAACATGGGTTATAACAGAGTTCACATAAGTCTTAAGAAAGGAAGAAAAAAGTTTTTATTCACTTTCCAAGAGAGGATAGGGACCAGGAGCATAGAGTGGCATTGGCCCTGAAGGATGGGTGGTTGAGTCTTTTATTGAGTGTAAAAGGAAAGGTGCAGGGAAAATGGGGTGAGTTCATATCTGTTTTTTGGCCCACAGTTGTAGCCAACCTGGTTGTGCTTCTGTGGGATGTGCTTTTTTTGAGAACAGAATTGCTGTCTTCGATAAATTTCAAGTTTGAAAGAGACTTGAGTGTGACCCTTGACAGCATTACCCCATTTTGAACCATATTAGGTGGACTTATGTGGGTGAGTTACATAACCTCAGTTTCCTTGTATGTAAAATGGGATCATAAGAGTACTTAGCGTATGAAAGCAGAAGTGTTAGTCTCTCAGTCCTTTCTGACTCTTTGCGACCCCACGGACTATAGCCCAACAGGCTCCTCTGTCCATGGGATTTTCCTGGCAAAAATACTGGAGTGGGTTGCCATTTCCTGCTCCAGAGGCTCTTCCTGGAGATCGTCCCTTCGACCCCGGGATCAGACATGTGTCTCGTGCATTGCAGGTAGATTCTTTCTGGCATGAGACATTGAGGCCATTGCTCCTCTTCCCTCTGTATTCACAACCAAGGTTTATGAGGTTAATATTTCACTTGTCATCTAAGGGGCTTTCTTTCCCCCTGAATGTTCAGAATTCTCTCCTCTCACTTCTCCATCCTTTGTGGAAATCTGTTTAAATGTCCTCTTTCACGATATGAAGAGTTAAAGCCCATATATAATGAAGGAAAACACTTTCATCTTCTGATGGATTCTTTCCTCTTTTTTGTTTATTCAACCATCAGGAAAGCATTTTCTACTTTGGAGCCTAAGACTTCTCATTAATATAATCATCCAAAATACTGGTATAACCAAACAAAACTACAGATGCTAACTAGCAAGTAAATGAGATTCATATGTGGGGGGAGAAATAAGGATGACTCAGTGGGTTACATAAGGATTTTTTTTAATTATCTGTAATTAGTGGGAAAGAAAATATGTGGACTCTATTAAAAATAAGCTCTTTATTTTTTTAGGGGAAAAAACCATCAAAAAGAACAGGAATGCTATTCCCTTTTATTTACATGAATTGAGATAATTGGGACTCTCAGGATTAATGTAAGGCTCCATCATAAATAATACCACCATCTGTGATAAATAGATGATTCTCTTTTTGAATAGATACAGCAAAACATCCCCAAACCATATGCTATATGAACATCAAATGCCGTATAAATTCTGCTGTAAATGCTTAACATTAAGCAACTTGAAATCTTTCCTGATGTTTGAATTTTATTTTTTTTTTTTTTTGCATTCATTTCCAACTGTCTTGGAGACATAGTAAGAAGCATGTTTACATTTTGGATCAATGAATAAACCAGGTATCTTTGTCAGATTGTAAAGAGCCCTGAAGAATACCCAGGAATGTTCTCACCTGCAAGAAACACAACTTTTAGAAAAGCCTGTTCTTTAACAGAGGTCAGCATACAATGGCTCACGGGTCAGAGCCAGCCACTCCTGCATTTGGACGGCCCCTGAACTAGGAATACTCATACATTTTCAATTGGTTGTACAAAATGCATTTTAAGAAAGCATGTTTCTGACGTGATCATTCTATGAAATCCTGATTTCAGTGCCCGTAAGTAAAGTTTTATTGGAGCACTGGCAGACCCGAGTTCACACTGGTCTCTGGCTGCCCTCTTGATGTCACACCAGGGATGGATAGCTGCAAGTGAGCACATTCAGCTCACAAAGCCTAGAATATTTATTATCTGGGCCCTGATGAAGAAAATGTGCTGATTCCTTCTACCTATGACTCATGAAGCCAAATCACCTCGGCAGATGAAGCCAAGTTACATCATTTTAGAAGATTTTGGCTGAAAGTAAGAGAAAACCCCTGTGTCTGGAAGGGAGGTGGGTCTGATGGGAGAATGGGTTCGTGTATATATATGACTGAGTTTGTTTGCTGTCCAGCTGAAACTATCACAACATTGTTAACCAGCAATGAAAAGTGAAAGTCGCTCAATTGTGTTTGACTCTTTGCGACCCCATGGACTGTAGCCTGTCAGGCTCCTCTGTCCATGGAATTCTCCACACAAGAATATTGGAGTGGGTAGCCATTTCCTTCTCCAGGGGATCTTCCCAACCCAGGGAATGAACCCAGGTCTTCTGCTTTGCAGGCAGATTCTCTACTGTATGAGCCACAAGCGTAGCCCAAGAATAGTGGAGTGGGTAGCCTATCCCTTCTCCAGGGGATATTCCTGACCCTGGAATCGAACTTGGGTCTCCTGCACTGCAGGCAGATTCTTTACCATCAGAGCTATCAGAGAAGCTTCAATATAAAATAAAAAGTTTTAAAGAGTTAAATGAGATAATACCATTAGTAGAGTATAGCCATTAGAAATTATTACACACACGCATACAAAAGGGAGAACCCTGGTGGTTTTGTGCTTGTGTGCTAGTTATGGTTGTGTGCTGGTTTCGGTAACAGGAAGGGCAGTGGGCAGACAAGATTCAGGGTGTGTATATTCAATGATCCCCTCTTTGTTGTCAAGACCCACTATTCTGTTACTGTGCCTGTTCCATCCTGGCTTTGTCTCTGGATTTCACTGTTTCAGGATGAATGGCAGTATTGGTAGAATGACCTGGTCTCTCACTTGCCCCTGGGAAGAAAGGTGTTTCCTGCCATGGGTCTCTTAGAGGTGGGAGCTTCTCTCCCAAGAGTCCCGGCAAACCTTTCCTTGCAGCTCCTGGGCTCAAAGTGGCCCAGGGCATGATTCCCCAACCTCAGTACAATTGACCTTTGTGACTAGATAATTCCTAGCTGTGGGGCTGACCTGTGCATGGAAGATGTTGAGAAGTATCCCTGGCCTCTGCTCACTAGAGGCCGGTAACATCTTTCCCCATGACCATGATAGTCAAACCCTTTCCATGTGAGGAAATCATAAGGTATTTGCTTCCTCTATCTGACTTATTTCACTTAGCAGGGGAGTTGGTGATGGGACAGGGGGCCTGACATGCTGTGGTTCATGGAGTCGCAAAGAGTTGGACATGACTGAATGACTAAACTGAACTGAATGCTATCAAGATCTATCTGTGTTGTCTCAAATGGCAAGTGTTCCATCTTTTTTATGGTTGAGCAGTATTCCATATATATGTGGATATCTAGATAGATGGACTTCCCTGGTGGCTCTGCGGTAGATGAATCTACCTGCTAATGCAGGGGACACACACCTGATCCCTGGATTAATAAGATCCCCTGGAGAAGGAAATGGCAACCTACTCCAGTATTCTTGCCTGGGAAATCCCAAGGACAGAGGTCCATGGGGTTACAAAGAGTCAGACACAACTTAGCGACTAAACAGCAACAACATTTAGATGGATAGGTACCATCTGTAGAGACACAGATACATAGATAGCTATATAGACATCGCTATCTCTATAGATAGAAATGTAGATATTACATATTTTCTATCCATTTATCTATTGATGGGCACTTAGGTTGTTTCCATATCTTAGCTATTGTAAATACTGCCACAATGAACATAGGGGTGAAGATATCTTTTCAAATGAGTGTTTTTGTATTCTTCGGATAAATACCCAGAAGTAGGAGAGCTGGATCATTTGGTAGTTCTAGTCTTACTTTTTTGAGGAGTTTCCATACTGTCTTCCATAATGGCTGTACCAATTTACATTCCTACCAACCGACCAGCCAACCGACAAGAAACCAAAATAAGTGAACAGAGCAAACCAAACAAAAACAAATATGTAGATACAGGGGGCAGAGTAGTGGTTACCAGAGAGGAAGGGGAAGCGGGGTTCGGCTAAAGGGGCAAAGGGGATTGACTTGTGCTGATGGATGGAAACCAGTTTTTGGTAGTGTATACAGAAGTAAAAATATAATGTCATACACATGAAACTTACATATTGTTACAAATCAGTGTTACCCCAATTAGAAAAATACATTAAAAAAAAAAAAAAGAACAGTTGCCTCAAGAAAAAAATTGTCTCCAAGACATTTCCAGGGATCCCCCAGGTGGCAAAATTACCCTATATAGGAACCACAGGTTTGGGTCTGTGCAGAACTGAACCAGTTAATGGAAGCAGATCTGGAGTTACTCTGTGTGGTTTAAACCAGGGATTGGCAGACATTGGCCCATGGATCAAAGCCAGCCCACCACCTGTGTGGCCAACAGGCTAAGTCTGGGTGATGTGAAAATATAAGAATGCTAAAACATAACAGTTTAAATAGTTACATTTTAAACAGTTCTGTGAGCACCTATGTAATCTTGATTTTGCCTCTCAATCTAAAAAAGGTTAAATTGTTTATAGTATGGCCTTTTAAGAAAAAAAAATCAAGATATGCCAAGGGACCATGGTTTAGACCCATGGTTCTCAACCTCTGTATAGATCGTAAACCTCAACCTTTTATATAGATCATAAAATTAAGTCCATAATCTTATGAAAGTGAAGTCGCTCAGTCATGTCCAACTCTTTGCGACCCCATGGACTGTAGCCCGCCAGGCTCCTCTGTCCATGGGATTCTCCAGGCAAGAATACTGAAGTGGGTTGCCATTTCCTTCTCTAGGGGATCTTTCCAACCCAGGGATCGATCCCAGGTCTCCTGCACTGCAGGCAGATGCTTTATCCTCTGAGCCACCAGGGAAGCCCCTTCTATCTATCATTATGTCTGTGTATATATACATATATATATATGATTAGAAGCAAATCAGTGGAACCTACCTGGAGGTCCAGTGGTTAAGACTCCACCATTCAACGCAGCAAGTGTGGGTTTGATGCCTAGTCGGGGAGCCAAGATCCCATGTACCTCATGGCCAAAAAACCAAAACATAAGACAGGAATGATATAGTAATAAATTCAGTAAAGACATTAAGAATGGTCTGCATCAAAAAAAATCTAAAAAAAATAGTGCCCTGTCACTGAGATGAAAAATATGACCAAAGCAATCCATAGTAAAATAATATTTTAATATTTGTACATATGGGCTTCCCAGGTGGAACTAGTAGTAAAGAACCTGCCTGCCAATGCAGGAGATGTAAGAGACAGAGATGTGGGTTCGATCCCTGGGTCGGGAAGATCCCCCTGGAGGACGACATGACAACCCACTCCAGTATTCTCGCCTAGAGAATCCCATGGGCAGAGGAGCCTGGCAGTCTACAGTCCATAGGGTCGCAAAGAGTTGGGCATGACTGAAGCGATTTAGCACACGTGTATATATAGGGAAGAGCAAATGAAGTCATCAGATACTTGCTCATATCTCAGAGTTGACATGAATGTGTCAGTCACAAATGCAGGCTGGTATAGCTATGTTTGGGTAACTTGGATTTCATAGGCAGGTTGGACATTGCTGATGTTATTTTCCAAAAAGATAAACAACATTTTAGTGAAGTTGCATTACTGGAAAATGCATAATAGGTTACACTGTAGCCCCTCCCCTAATTTGTAGGAGGGTGTTTGAGAAAAAGTTTTTGGCTTCAGTAGTTCTCATAGGTGTCTCACCTTGTGAGTGTCCAGTGGGACAATCAGAAGTCATTCAGGACCTGGGTAATCATTTGTTGCCTGGGACCATGTCAGGCCTTGNAGGTTACACTGTAGCCCCTCCCCTAATTTGTAGGAGGGTGTTTGAGAAAAAGTTTTTGGCTTCAGTAGTTCTCATAGGTGTCTCACCTTGTGAGTGTCCAGTGGGACAATCAGAAGTCATTCAGGACCTGGGTAATCATTTGTTGCCTGGGACCATGTCAGGCCTTGCAGCTCACTCCAGTATTCTTGCCTGGAGAATCCCATGGACAGAGGAGCCTGGTGGGCTGCAGTCCATGGGGTCACAAATGCTGGATACGGCTGATGTGACTGAGCACACACACGTGATGGTTTTGAAGAGGGAGGAAGGGCCCAGGAGCCAAGAAATGCATCTTCCTCTGGAAGACGGAAAAGACAAGGAACCTGATTGTCCCCTGAAACCTCCAGAAGGATTGCAACCCTGCTGACTGCTTCATGGCAGACTTTTGACCTCCAGAACTATAAAGAAAAATCTTTGTTGTTTTTCTACACTACTTTGCAGTAATATGTTACAGCGGCAATAGGAATCTAATGTAGACATCGTCTCCTGGGGGACTTCTGTGTTGAGCCAGTCAGAGCCCCTCATGGACCTGGGGTCTGAGCCATGTTACAGGGATGGACTGGGAGAAATTGGCCTCGCGGGCCATTTGTCAAGATCAAACCATTCTCCAAATGCAGCACAGTTAAAACATTGCATTTTGTTTATTATTTATAATCTCATTTATTTATCTATTTATTTACTTATTTATTTTTGGCAGCGCTGGGTCATCATTGCTGCTCAGGCTTTTCTCTAGCTGCAGTGAGTAGGGGCTACTCTAGTTGTGGGCATGGGCTTCTCATTGTAGTGGTTTCTGTTTTTGCGGAGCANTTGCATTTTGTTTATTATTTATAATCTCATTTATTTATCTATTTATTTACTTATTTATTTTTGGCAGCGCTGGGTCATCATTGCTGCTCAGGCTTTTCTCTAGCTGCAGTGAGTAGGGGCTACTCTAGTTGTGGGCATGGGCTTCTCATTGTAGTGGTTTCTCTTTTTGCGGAGCACAGGGTCTAGGGTGCATGAGCTTCGGTAGTTGCAGCCCCCGGGCTCTAGAGCACATGCTCAATAGTTTCGGCGCTCAGGCTTAGCTGCTCTGTGACATGTGGGATCGTCCCAGACCAAGGATCAAACCCGTGTCTCCTGCATTGGTAGAAGGATTCTTTATCACTGAGCCACCAGGGAAGCCCCAAAACGTTGCATTTTAGGTTTAGAACTTTGCCTGGCAAACGTTTCCCTCTGTGCCTACCCAAGGCTATTCTCATGCTGATAAAGTTTAAGATTCTGTGTGTTTAGAGAATTTCTCTTTGAAAGGCATGACTCCTTTGCTCCACTTCCAGGAGCCTGACTGAGGAATACCTGAGTGTGATTACCCACTTCTCCCAGAGGAAAGGCGGGGGATGGGATACTCCCCAGGGCCTCCAAGGGGAATATAAATACATGCTCTTTTAAAGGAGAGTTTTACTGTTTAGAAATTGCAAACCACACTATGTAATTTCAGCAGAGGATATTGAGGGGGTTGGTTCAGAAGAGGCATTGAAATCGAATAATCCACTTATCAAGGTGCCTTTTGTTTCAAGAAAAAGGTAACAATGAACCATATTTAGCAGAGCAAGACATTCTGTGTCTGGTGAATTTTAATAAATCGCAAACGGTGGGGAGAGAGAAAAATTCTCAAAGTCCTCCGGCCAGCTTGTGTTTCAAGTAAGCTTGTGGTGACTTGGAAGGAACATCCAATCAGGGTCTCTTTGAGGCGTGTGGGGAAAGGCCAGCTTATGCCTTGCAGGTTTCTGATGTCATATTGGTGAACTAGAGATGTCTGGGCGGGATAGGCCATTGAAAAAGAACCCACCCCTCTTGATTGCAGAGTTCTTTTCTCACATGGCTGTATCTCTGTTTTTTTTTTTTTTTTTTGTATAAATTATGGAGATCACCTGTTTTTTTCATGTTTCTGTAGCCTGAAAACCTTTTCACCCTAACATATCAACAGGATTGAAATAATGCCAATGATCTAATGATATATAAGAGGAACAGAAACTTCTCCTCAATTAATAGGTGTGTTCTGCATGCTGGCTACTTTGTTTATTGCCTTGAGTGAGTTGGTTTTGATATGATTCCCACTATAAAGAAGATTTTGAAACAAAACTTTAATAGGTTGGCGATTGTTTCTGTGGTTGTTTAGTGCCTACATTGTGGCAGACTCTTTGTGACCCCATGGACTGTAGCCTGCCAGGCTTCTCTGTCCATGGGACTTTCCAGGCAAGAATACCTGAGTGAGTTGCCATTTTCTTCTCCAGGGGATCTTCCTGGACCAGGGACTGAACCTGTGTCTCTTGCATTGGCAGGTGGATTCTTTACCGTTGAACCACCAAGGAAGCCCATGTTGGGGACAGGGGTTAATTCTGGGTTGTGGTCCTGCTTTGGGAATGCTTTTCACCACTAGGATGCATTCCTCTTCCTGGGGGTGGAGAGGGTTTGGTTAAAATCTTTCTTCTTGTCTCTTTGGCACCTGTGCCAAACCACTGAACACCTGCAGTGAATCAAGTTAGATCAGGGTTTCTCATCTGTGGCACTACTGGCATTTTGGGCTGGAGAATTCTTTGTGGTGGGGGAGGAGCAGGGCTGTCCCTTGCCTTGTAAGATATTCTCCAGATCACTAGTCTCTCCCCACTAGGTGGGAGTAGCACAGCCTTCTCCCTCGTTGTGAAAAAGACTCTACCAAGTGTCTCCAGGGTGCAAAGTCACCCTTTGTTGAGAATCTCTGATACTATTTAGGAAAGATGTTTGCACATCCGAAAAAAGCACTACTTGTTCGTTTGAGTAATTCCTCGGGGCGGCAGGAGTGGGGCAGCGGTTCTTGCTGTCTTTTTTAATCGACAAGGAAGGTGGGACCTAACATTTCACCAAGGTACTTTATAAAGTGACCGACTTTATTTTCTTGGGCTTCAAAATCATTGCAGATGGTGACTGCGGCCATGAAATTAAAAGACACTTGCTCCTTGGAAGGAAAGCTATGACAAACCTCGACAACGTATTAAAAAGCAAGAGAACATTTTGACAACAAAGATCCATCTAGTGAAAGCTATGGTTTTTCCAGTAGTCATGTACAGATGTGAAGTTCAGTTCAGTTCAGTCACTCAATCATGACCGACTCTTTGCGACCCCATGGACTGCAGCACACTAGGCTTCCCTGTCCATCACCAACTTCCGGAGCTTGCTCAAACTCATGTCCATCAAGTCTGTGATGCCATCCAACCATCTCATCCTCTGTTGTCCCCTTCTCCTGCCTTCAATCTTTCCCAGCATTAGGATCTTTTCCAGTGAGTCAGTTATTTGCATCAGGTGGCCAAAGTATTGGAATTTCAGCTTCAACATCAGTCCTTCCAATGAATATTCAGGACAGATTTCCTTTAGGATGGACTGGTTGGATCTCCCTGAAGTCCAAGGGACTCTCAAGAGTCTTCTCCAACACCATAGTTCAAAAGCATCACTTCTTCAGCACTCAGCTTTCTTTATAGTCCTACTCTCACATCCATACATGGTTACTGGAAAAACCATAGCTTTGACTAGATGGACCTTTGTCAGCAAAGTAATGTCTCTGCTTTTTTAATATGCTGTCTAGGTTGATCTTAGCTTTTCTTCCAAAGATCAAGCGTCTTTAAATTTCATGTCTGCAGTCACCATCTGCAGTCATCTTGGAGCCCACATCACAGATGTGAAAGGTTGGACCAAAAAGAAGGCTGAGCACTGAAGAATTGATGCTTTTGAATTGTGGAGAAAATTCTTGAGAGTCTCTTGGACTGCAAGGAGATGAATCTAGTCAGTCCTAAAGGAAGTCAACCCTGAATATTCACTGGACTATTTGCTGAAGCTGAATCTCCAATATTTTGGCCACCTGATTGGAAGAGCTGACTCTTTGGAGAAGACCTTGTTGCTGGGGAAGATTAAAGGCAAAGGGAGAAGGGGGCGGCCGAGGATAAGATGGTTAGACAGCATCACTGACTCAGTGGACATGAGTTTGAGCAAATTCCAGGAGGTAGTGGAGGATAGGAGTCTGGTGGGCTAAGGTCCATGAGGTTGCAAAGAGTCAAACTCATCTTAGTAACTGAAAAAACAAAAACTACCTTATGAGCATCCATCAGTTATCACATTTAGAGACATATCAGGCCCCAACCTGCCTTCCTAGACCAACTTCCCCCTCCTCACAAACCCAGGTCCTGAGCTTCCCCTTCACTAACCCTTTCCTCATGCCACCTCCCGCCCCTCCTGGAATCCTTCCCCTATTCCACTCACCCTCCCAAGACCCAATCCATCCTTCACGTCACAGCTCAGAGAGAATCAACACTAAAGAATCCATCTCGGTTAACACATCCCAAAGCGAGCATCACAATGAAAGTGGCACATTGTGTTGGCTGAAGGGCCATTTCCCCTGGGGGTGTTCTGTCTGGGTGCTAAGTGACATGGACATCTCCTGCGTTCACTATCTCAGAATCTCAAAAACTCAATTTCCGGCAGTGGCTTCACAGGAGAGTTCTCTGATGAGCAGCTGATGGAGGACACAATATCCCCAACACTGACAGGCAAGCACAGATAAAGAAAATGGATAAACAGGCAGGGCGACAGCAAATGAACGTGCTGTCAGCGAGGAGGCCAGATGTAAAGGTGCAGCTGTCAGCCTCTCTCCTCTTCCCCGCTCCACGTCCTTAGGAAACCAGCACCGGACTTTTCCAGGGCTATTGTTTCAGATCAGTAAAAATGACTCAATAATCCTATCTTTCTGGGAGATGCTGCTGTGAGCAGATGAGCCAGAATTAGAGGGTGGATATCTGTCTATGCTTCACTAGGTCATGGCAATCAGGAGATAGTTTGTAATCACCAGATAGAGTGTCAGGAGAGAAATGCCACAAATTCTGGTAATCACCTCCGCTTCCTTAATCCTCTAGATCAGGGCTCCCCAAAATGTAGGATGAGCTTGAGAAATGCACTCGGTGTCACAGCACCTGAGGGTGCAGATGGGCTTTGGACAACTCTAGGGAGGCCATTCTCATGAGTGTCTATGAGGTTGGCTGTTGGAGATATAGCTACAAGATGGGGAAATAAATACCTGAGTCTCACCAGTGAGAAAGTGAGTCCCTTTTCAATTCTGTTTGAACTATTCTAATTCCATGTAGGAGAAAGTTCACATTGGTGTCACTGTATCTTTTTAGATTCTTACACTTGATAACCTCTTGATATTTGTTATCTACCCCATTGGGTATTGCTACATTTAAAAACCACCCCATATTAAGAGATTTAGTTCACTTGTCATTTCATATAAGTTTTGGAGTGACTGATCTTGGCTGGACTTGGCTAATTTTGGCTGGTCTCTCTCTCTTGTTTGGCGGTGGCTTCCGGCTGTGGATTGGCTGATCTAGGATGGCCTCCATGGAGTTAACTCTCCTCTCCTCCACATGGTCCCTTATCCTACAGTAGTCTAGCCTAGGCTTGTTCTTTTGGGTGCTGGCAGGAGTCCAAAAGAGAGTTAGTGCAAGTGTGCAATGCGTCCTGAGACCTGGCTTTGAAATTAGCACATTGTCACTTCTGCCATATTCTGCTGGCCAAAGAAAATCCAGGGCCAAACTAAATTCAAGGAGTGGGGCAGCAGACTTCTAATTTTGAAGAGAAAATTGCAAAGTCACACACAAAACGTATAGATATAAGAAGAGAATGGGGGCCATTTTGTAATTGTTCTACTCCAGGTACTATTGGATTCAATACAATGAATCTATCCACTGTATATCTATCTACCTGTTTACCCATCCTTCCATCCGTCTGCCTATCCATCCAACCATTGATCCATTCATCCATCCAAACATCCATCTATCAGTTGACCTCTCCATCCATCCAAAGATTTATCCAGCTCATCAACCCATCCATCCAACCACTGAGCCATCCATCCACCCAAACATTCATAGAACCATTGATCCAGCCATTGATCCATCCATCCATCCATCGATCTATGGAAACTAAAACTATCCAAGAATGTACAAACTGGCCTAAGATCACTGTTGACTAGATCAACTCTAGACCTCCATAGCCAAACTTCATCTTTAACCACTATGCTAGATCCCCACTCCTATCTTTAAAATGTCTCTTTTTGGCTCAAGCTAAATCTCTCATGAGCAAGAAAACTTCAGATCTAGGTTTCGCAGGAAGAGATGAGCCAGGCACTTTTTGATCCATGTGAAGGATAAACAGAGACTTAAATAATGGAAGAACCCTAAGAGAGGAGACAACAAGACAACAAGCCCACTCCAGCTTTATTTTCTCAAAAATAAACTCAGTATTTGCTTAAAAGTGAAAGTTCATTTTTAAGGATGTTTTTAAAGATAAAAAGACAGAAAAGGAGAGAAAAGAAATTTTTGTGCAAGAGAGTGGAAAATGGTGAGCAAACTTGTTGACAAGCTTCCCTGTTGTGGAATACATCCTACGCAGACGGACCTTAGAATCTTTGCTCCATTTCTTCAGAGAGTCTTTGGCCCACCATCTTTTCCAAACAAATGAGTCTCTAAATCTCTACACTTCATGGTTTAAAAGCTTTTTTGGAGAGGGATGAATATATCAGAATAAAAGCATCAGATGTAGCAATTAGTCTACTGGTTTTGACACAAGTCTACAAGTTGCTTCGAGTCAATGATTTTCTTTAAAGACATAGAGTCAGAACCGTTTCTGGAAGGTTGTACAGGGTCTTTTGAGAGTGTTTTAAGGTGGCCCCAAAATGAGTGGGTTAAGGTGGGAGCAGCAAAACATTCCTAAAGAGAGAGGGACAAAGTCCATGTTGCTGGTGACCTGAGATCAACGCCTCTGGGCGAAGAACAGGGAAGGAAGCTATTTCTTTGAAAAGCCATCTTGACAACTCAAGTCCTTTTGGCTGCAGTACCAAAGGCAGCTTTGATCTGCTAACCCTCCCCGCTGGGAAAAGGATTAGGAGAACTTCTAGAAGAGAGAGTCATGGGGTAGCCCCATAGGCTGGATAGGCTGTGCTGGCTGCAGTTTGAAGTAGGGGCAGAAGGGGAGGCTGGAGCATCAGTGGAGAGAGAGGAACACCTGTCTTCTCTTTCAGTATATGCATGGGGGCTTATGTGGATTTTCTGGCCTGGTTTTGAAAGATAAGAGTCAGGCAAGAGGCTTTCTTGGTCTTTTCAAAGTTAGCATTTGGGGAACTATAGCCTCTTATGCCCCAGGTCAGTAGTGAGTTCTCAGAGAAGCCCCAGCAGTGTAAGTATAAACCCAAGGGGAAGTTTTAGAGGACAATATTCAATCAACAAAGAGGTGGCTGGTTATACTGCTAATGATGAAGGCAATGAACAAAGAAAGACAGGAAGACAGGGATGATGTGTTGCTCTTTCCTGGCCCAGTGTTGAACCCTCAGCCTCCAGTGTACCTTGACCTACCCAGGTGAAGATTCTAAGTCTGCTTGTTCAAACTCAAATGCACCTAAGGGTCCAGCAGGAAATGTCATTGAGCAAGGCAATCTGCTGTGTATCTTCTCTTACTGTTGCCAGATGGGCAGACAGCCTGCCTCCTGCCACTTCCTCCCATGTGTGCGAAGCTAAAAACCCAGATACTCCTCAGTTTTTTATACATGTATTTTTAATACATTCTTTTTTTCATAGTCGTTTCCATTACAGTTTATCACAGGATATCAGATATAGTTCCCTGGGCTATACAGTAGGACCTTGTTTATACATTCTAAACGTACTATTTTGCCTCTACCAACCCCACACTCCCACTCCATCCTGTCCCTCTCCCCACCTTGGCAAACACAAGTCTGTTCTCTATGTCTGTGACTCTATTTCTGTTTCATGTGTGTGCTTCGTCACTCAGTCATGTCCGACTCTTTGCAACCCCGTGGACTATACACTGCCAGGCTCCTCTGTCCATGGGGATTCTCCAGGCAAGAATACTGAGGTAGCTTGCCATGCCTTCCTCCGGGGGATCTTCCCAACCCAGGGATCAAACCCAGGTCTTCTGCATTGCAGGCAGATTCTTTACCATCTGAGCCACCAGGGAAGCCCATGAATACTGGAGTGAGTAGCCTATCCTTTCTCCAGGGGATCTTCCTGACCCAGGAGTTGAGCTGGGGTCTCCTTCATGGCAGGCGGATTCATTTCCAGCTGAGCTACCAGGGAAACCCTTCTGTTTCATAGATAGATTCATTTTAGATTTCACATATGAGTGCTATCATATGGTATTTGTCTTTCTCTTTCTGACTTGCTTCACTTATTATGATCGTCTCTAGATGCATCTATGTTGCTGCAAGTGACGTTATTTCATTTTTTGCAGTTGAGTAGTATTCCATTTTATATATGTACCATATCTTTTTTATTGGATAAAATAATAAATGTTAAATTTTGTAGTGGCTTTACACTACTGTTGACATAGTGTTATCTTTCTGCCAAATGGCTGGCCAATTGTTCAAGCACCATTGTCATAGACAGGATATATATATATGTGTGTGTGTGTGTGTGTATATATATATATATATATATATATACACATACACACACATATGGCTGTTTGGCTTTCTGCTGCACAACAAAGCCAAACAGCCATATGTGTGTGTATGTATATATATGTATCCTGTCTATGACAAACCTAGACAGTATATTGAAAAGCAGAGACATTATTCCGCCAACAGAGGTCCATATAGTCAAGGCTATGGTCTTCCCAGTGGTCATGTACAGTTAGTTGTGAGAGCTGGACTATAAAAGAAGGCAGAATGCCAAAGAATTGATGCTGTCAAACTGTGATGCTGGAGAAGACTCCTGAAAGTCCCTTGGACAGCAAGAAGACCAAAACACTCAATCTTTAGGGAATACTTCTTGGAAGGATTGATGCAGAAGCTGAAGCTCTAGTATTTTGGTGATCTGATGCAAACAACCGACTCATTGGAAAAGTCCTTGATGCTGGGAAAGAATGAGGGCAGAAAGAGAAGAGAGTGTCAGAGAATGAGATGACTGGATGGAATTACCAATGCAATGGACATGAACTTGGGCAAACTTTGGAAGATGGTAAGAGACAGGGAGGCCTGGTGTGCTGCAGTCCATGGGGTCACAAATAGTCGGACACGACTGGGCAACTGAACAACAACAATCCTCTTCTTTAGATTCTCTGCCCGTTTACATAACCACAGAGCACTAATCAGAGTTTCCTGTGCTCTACATAGGTTCTCAGTAGGTTTCACTCTCCAGTTTTAAAAAATGATTCCCATTCACAACCATCTTTTAAAATACTGTGGGCAAAATGGAACCTACCTGGCAGCTGAGCTGAGCACCTTAAGTGAATAGTCTGCAATGTCTCCCAGTTTGCTGTTTTTTCTTTTGACTTTTTTTATGATATATGTGGCTTTGTGAAAGGTTTTCTCAATTTTTATATAGGGATGCTTATCATTCATTTTTATACAGGGATGGCTAAATTTCATTCAGAGTTTGAAGCATAATTAGGAATCTCTCTCTAGACCCAGGTTATAGAGGAAATCACCCACTTTTTCATTCTGTATAAAAAATAATGTCATTTTCTTACATCTAGATCACTCTTCCAAGTGTATTCTTGTGTTTGATGTGAGGTACGGACCTAATGTTATCTTTCTGCCAAATGGCTGGCCAATTGTCCAAGCACCATTTATTTAAAAGTCTGTCTTTGCCTCATGATTTCTGGTTCTACCTTTATCACATACTAAATTTTAGATGTACAGGAGCTTATTTATGAACTACTCTATTCCATTGGTCTATTTTTCTCTTTAGGTACCATTGTCACTAAATATATTTGAAACTTATGCAAGTTATTCACAACTATTTCCCACTTTACACTCATAAGTAACTTGCTAGCTTTCTGTCAGATCAGACTCCATGTATTTGCCGCCGTTCAACAATTGTACAAAAATTATACCATTGTACACTGTTCAAAAATGTACAAAAATCTCCTTTTTTAAAAGAGTGGAACTGTGAATTTTATTTTATTGTATGTATTTTATTTTATTTGGCTTCACCATGCAGCATGTGGGATCTTGGTCCTCTGACTAGGGATCAAACTTGTGCCCCCTTCAGTGAAAGCATGGAGTCTTAATCATTGGACCATCAGGGAGGTCCCCCAAATTTCCCTTTCATAGATTTCAACCGATTGAATTGGTTGAAAGACAATTCAGCCAATTCACAATTTTGGAGCATGTGATCATTTACTGGCTGATCCCCAAAGGAACCTGAAGATTCTAGACAAGTGGACTGCAAAGTGTTTGGGCTTCCCCTGTGGCTCAGTGGTAAAGAATTCATCTACACTGCAAGAGACAGTGCAAGAGAGGCAGGTGGGATCCCTGGGTCAGGAAGATCCCCTGGAGGAAGACACAGCAAGCCACTCCAGGATTCTTGCCTGGTGGGCTACAGGCCACATGGCTGGAAAGAATCCGGCATGCCTGAAGCGACTGAACAAGCACGCGCTGCAGTGTTAACCCCTCATTTCTAAATCACTTTTCAGTTTCCCCAGGTTGCTGAATGACCTCTAAGGAGCCCAGAAATCACCACATCTTTGTCTTTTTCTTTTCTTTCTTTCCCCTCTGCAGTGATCGAGGGCCGTGGGCTCACAGACAATATCCAGCGATTTTCCTCGCTGCCCCCTTATCTGCCTGTGACCTACCAGGTGCTCAGAGCCGAGACGTCCTTCTTCCTGAAGGAAACCAACCAGGACTTGACCCGCAACTCCAGCCTGCAGTCCCGGGTCGAGTCCTTCTTCCCCTACAAAGCCAGACAGCTGCCAGTCTTAAATGCCAGCTATGGGCCTTTCTCGGTGGAAAAGGTTGTGCCCCTGGATTTGATGTCGACTTCCAACTTTTTAGGTCCCACCGACAAAGTGAGTTTCAACTGGCAGCTGAAGGCACACATCCTGCGGGACAAGATCTACCTGAGCCGGCCCCGCGTGCAGGTGCTGTTCCACCTGGTGGGCCGGAACTGGGACGACCCCAGCCCCACGCAGAGCCTGCCCTGCCTGCGGATGTTCGCCTTCCGGGAGACCCGGGAGGTGCGTGGCAGCTGCCGGCTTCGGGGGGCACTGGGGCTGTGCGTGGCACAGCTGGAGCTCCCAGCCAGCTGGTTCGGCACCCCTACCTCGGTGACTGGGAGGAAGAAGGCGCCGGAGCCTCCTGAGGGCAGCCCCGTGGAGCTCTACTATGCCGTGCAGCCCGGGGATGAGCGTGGAGACTGTTCCGGGGGCGACGTCCGCAAGGGCAATGCCATCCGCCCCGGCAAGGATGGGCTGCAGGAGAGTACGTCCCACCTGCAGAGGATCGGCGCCGTGGGCCTCTACCGTGCTCAGGACAGCGCCCAGCTCAGCGAGCTGCGTCTAGACGGCAACGTGGCCATCTGGCTGCCCTCCAGGCCCGTCAAGCAGGGAGATGTGGTCACTGCCTATGTCACCGTGTCCAGCAATTCCACCGTGGACTTCTTCATTTTGAGGTAGGTCTGCACTAGAGATAGGCTTAGGCGCTCCTGGGACAACACTGGATGGGAAGTTGGGGTGTATATACCAGAAGATTCCATTTTCATCACCTTCAGGGACCCTCCTGCTTCACACTGGAAGCCAGTTTCTGCACCTGACCACAAGCTTTCAGCAGCTACACTGTATATATTAGGAGGTGGGAGAAAATGGGCCGAAATTGCACCCCAAAGAAACAAGACTAAATTAATTACTCTCTTTTGACCTTGAATTATCACTGAACCTGAAGAGGGATATAATTTTTTTAGGGGAGGAGGCATAAACAGATTTATGAAGTATTAAAATGTTCCATGGCCAAAAGGGTGATCAAAATATGGTTACCTTATATCTATGGGCTTCTCTGATAGCTCAGTTGGTAAAGAATCCACCTGCAATGCAGGAGACCCCAGTTCCATTCCTAGGTTGGGAAGATCCCCTGGAGGAAGGCATGGTAACCCATTCCACTACTCTTGCCTGGAGAATCCCCCTGGGTAGAAGAGGCTGCCGGGCTACAGTCCATGGGGTCACAAAGAATTGGACACACTGAGCAACTAAACACACACACACACACACACACACACACACACACACACACCTCCTTAGGTTTCAATTCTGTAACCTTGAGACATTTACAGCTTAGGTTTTGGTTTGATTGGCCCAGATGTAAAGAACCTGCCTGCAATGCAGGACCCTTGGGTTCATTCTCTGGGTTGGGAAGATCCCCTGAAGGGAACAGCTACCCACTCCAGTATTCTGGCCTGGAGAATTCCGTGGACTCTATAGCCCATGGGTCGCAAAGAGGTGGACACGACTGAGTGACTTTCACTTTCACTTTATAAAATTTTTAAATTAATTTCTATTGGCGTATAGTTGCTTTACAATGTTGTGTTAGTTTCTGCTCTACAGCACAATGAATCAGCTGTAGGTATACATGTGTGCATGCTAAGTCACTTCAGTTATATCTGACTCTGTGCGACTCTATGGACCCTATTAGAAGACTCCTCTGTCCATGGGATTCTCCAGCAAGAGTACTAGACTGGATTGCCTTGTCCTCCTCCAGGAGTTCTTCCAGGGATCAAACCCACATCTCTTTTGTCTTCTGCATTTGGTAGGTGGGTTCTTTACCACTGGCGCCACCTAGGAAGCCCATGTATGTACATATATCCCCTCTTTTTTGAATTTCCTTCCCATTTAGGTCACCACAATGTGACTTTTTTTTAAGCTTTAAAATTTTTTATAGACATGCAGATACTTAGTTACATGACAAAGTATATGTTCAGTGGGCTCAAGGAAAGATATAGACATATCTCACCATCTGCCATCTCACTTTCAGTGTAAGCGTAAAAAAAAAAAAAAAAGCCAAGAATAATATCTTTTTTTTATTTGGTAGGGTTAAATCTTGCCAGTTAGGAACTGAGGAAACCCCAGTTTGTGACAAACACTATTTAACTTATTTGTTTTTTGGCTACTCTTCGTGACTTATAGGATCTCAGTTCCTTGAAGAGNAAAAAAAAAAAAAAAAGCCAAGAATCATATCTTTTTTTTATTTGGTAGGGTTAAATCTTGCCAGTTAGGAACTGAGGAAACCCCAGTTTGTGACAAACACTATTCAACTTATTTGTTTTTTGGCTACTCTTCGTGACTTATAGGATCTCAGTTCCTTGAAGAGGGACTGAACCCAGGCCACTACAGTGAAAGCCCAGAATCCTAACCACTAGGCAACAAGGGACATCCCTCAACAGAAAGTTCTTTATCAGAGGTATTTCATCTCATAATAAAAGAGAAAGAGAAAACCAAATTAAAGCAGCCACAGAAGAACCCACCTAGTTCAGCAGATCACACGGAAGAGGTAATGGGCCTGCTCTGTCACTCTGGATAACAGTTCTGGGGTTTAGACCAGGGCACCCCATTATGTGAGGATAATTAATACTGGGGGGAAAGCCACTTAACGCAAATCCTCTTAAAATGTGGCCCAGAATTTCAGAATAATGAAAAAATATTTACTTGAGATTTGTTTAAAAGATAAAGATGCCCCAAATCAGACTTTTTAAATGATTATCATGAAGAATGACTTAGGTTATAATTGCAGCAATGCTTTGGTTCTTTTTAGAATAGAAAATTAATCACATGTGGCTTGAGTTGCTTGGGAAAAGATTCGCGAAATAGATTGATGACGTCTTCTGGCATATTTCACTTTGGTTTAGATGTGGTTGTCTGAAGATAAGGATGGCCCTTTTTACAGTGTTTGTTTGTGTGTTTGTTTTTACCAAAGGCATGCAAAGGTTTTGATAAGTTTCGCGAGGCATTTCTTAGTCCTTGGATTTGGATAATTTTCTTCTGAAGTGTGTAACGATCATCCTTATAATTTTTTTCTTTCAATTTTTAAGTGGACTAGTTTTACCAGACCCTTCTTTGCCAAGTGTNTCCAACACAATGGTGTTTGCCTTGACTGCCAATTTGGAGCTAATTCAGAAAATTCTGGAAACTCATTTTCCCACACTTGTGTCAAAAATGCATTTCCCTGTTGAGGGTCTCCCAAGGAAAGGTTTGTTTTCATTTTCTCCAGCTTGTCATTTTAAATGTATTCTGCTGGAACAGAGAAAAGGAACAATTTTCTTTCTGCTTGGGAAGAAGTGAAGAAATAATGTTTCCTGCCTGGGGCCCCCTCCCCAGCACCCCTCCCTGCCCCACAACACATCTGGGTTGCCAGGCAGCCCCGCTTCAGTGAAACATTTGAGAACGATTTGAGTGTTGTGGGAAACATTTAAACATAAAATTGACTCCAGTTCTGTGAACAGAGAAAAAAGCACAGTCCTTCTGACCAAGTCCTGACTCCTTTGTTCCACATTCTTTCAACCATTGAAAAGTCATCTTAGTTTTCGAGTTTCCCCAGATCACAGCTTTGTCTGTTGCACACAATTTAGCACACGCATAAGTGGCCCTGTGACATATGGTCCCTTTCTATCCGGGCACATTTTAGAGAAGAGAGACCAGCTGATGGAGTGAGTAGTCCTTGCAGTAAAAGATTTTTCCTTCCTTTTTTGAGTCCCTCTTTTTATTTATTCTATTTTTTAAATTTGATTTTTAATTGAAATATAGTTGATTTACAATGTTGCANTGGCCCTGTGACATATGGTCCCTTTCTATCCGGGCACATTTTAGAGAAGAGAGACCAGCTGATGGAGTGAGTAGTCCTTGCAGTAAAAGATTTTTCCTTCCTTTTTTGAGTCCCTCTTTTTATTTATTCTATTTTTTAAATTTGATTTTTAATTGAAATATAGTTGATTTACAATGTTGCAGGACCTTCAGGTGTACAGCAAAGTGATTCAGTTTCATATATATATATAATATATTTCATATATATATAATATATTTCATGTATATATATATATATATAAAAGTCCAGATTTGCAGCTGCTTTGGTGTCACGTCACTGCTCCAGGGTTTCTAAATATCAGAAGTGTGAACTGTTTATTTCTTACAGCCCCAAGAGTTAAAATCTGATTTAAAACCTCAGAGAGAGGGATCAGAAATCTCACCTGATTTGAAAGGATTCCAATTGCATGATTTAGAACCTTTCACTGAGTGAAATAAGACAAAGACAAATATGTATGATATCATGTATGTATGATATCACCTGTAGGTAGAATCTAAAAAATACAACAAACTAGTGACTATAACAAAAAAGAAGCAGAGTCATAGATACAGGGAAGAAGTTAGTGAGGACCAGTGGGCAGAGGGAAGGGGCAGGAATAATGTAGGGGTGGGGAGGGGAGGTGCAAACTATAAGGTACAAGGTAGGTTCAGGGATGCGCCATGTAATACAGAGAATAAAGCCAATATTTTGTAATAGCTGTAAATAGAAAATAATCTTTAAAGCTTGTATTAAAATTAATTTTAAAATTTGAAAACCAAGAAATAATTTTTTCCGTGGAAACAATTAAAACCTTTCTTGGAATCTTGTTGCCCTGTCCTCTTCCATATCCTGTGTTTCTAAGGATGTTGAGTATGTTTTCTTGTATTTCTCAGTCTTCTATGTGTTGGCCTCCATCGGCTTGGTTTGTTGGGCTCCATCTACTTTCAGAAGTGTGATGCTTTTATTTGAAAGGAAAGAGTCCTCGAAATTAGGACATCAAGTCAGAGAGAAGGATCTGATGTCAGAGGGTAGAAGGGAAGGGAGAGAGGGGCTGTGGATCTCAGGACCAGTTACCAACTGTTTCCCCAGTTGAACTCAATAATCTCACTCTCTCTGTGACTGAGTCCCATTGCCCCTGCCACCCTCTCCCCTCTTTCCTCCAGTGTGGATCCACATTCTCAAGTCCTGACCTTGATACCTTACCTTAACTTACATCAACTGGGACTTCCTTCCTCCATCGTCTTACCTTGAGACCATCCAGCCAGAAAGACCAGCACCCCTAGACCCAGACGATGACTATCCCTCCAGTGGGACCACTTGTGAGGATAGTGCAGAGAAGATAGAGAGCACATCTTACAGGTCCCTAAAATACCACCATCCATTGGCATTTTGCAAGCACTTTAGACATGCCTTCATGAGTCTTCTCTTCTTTTGAGTTTTTCAGAAGCATCTTAAAAAAGAGTAAATTGCTACAACAAAATAAAGGAATGCATAGCCTTTTCAGTAGCTGTCACTCAGGGTCATGTGGATGGAACCAGTTGTTCCTGACGTCAAAAATCCTGGCTGCCTCTGGGACTGCTGGTTGGATGGCCCTGTTGGAATTCTAGGAGAGTATATGTGCATAGTGTTTGATGTCTCCTTCATTCATAACTTGCCATGCAGTCCTATAAACAACCCATGATGGGATTCAGTCTCTTCACTCCATCAGCCAGATCCCTTTCTTACATGTTGTTCTAATTCTCCTGCTGACTCCTTACATGGTGACCCCCATGGCTTCCCAGTTCCTATCATGCTGAGAGTTTAGAAGTGATCTTCTCCTACATAGAAATAGCACCTCACACCCATTAGATTGGCTGCTATCAAGTTCACAGAAAATAGCAAGTGTTGATGACAATGTGGATAAATTGGGACTTTGTGTCCTATTGATGGGAATGTAAAATGGCACACCTGCTGGAGGCCGCTTTAAAAAAAGATGGAGGCTCCTTAAAAATTAAAAATAAAACTATCATATGATCCAGCAGTTCCTCTTCTGTGTTTATACCCAAAATAATTGAAATCGGGGTCTTGAAGGGATATTTATATACCCATGTTCATTGCGATGTTGCAACAGCCAAGAAGTGGAAGAAGTGTCTATCAGTGAATGAATGGGCAAACAAAATGTTCAATGGAATGCTATTTCACTTGAAAAAGGAAGGGAATTCTGACACCAGACACCTGCTGCAACATGGATGAATCTTTCTTTTTTCGGTTGTGCTGGGTCTTCATTATGGTGAGCAGGGGCTATATTACAGCGCTTCTCTTGTTGCAGAGCATCAGCCCTAGGCTTGCAGATTTCAGTAGCTGTGATGTGAGGGCTTAGTTGCCCCACAGCACATGGGATCTTAGTTCCTGGGCCAGAGATCAAACCTGTGTCCCCTGCATTGCAAGGCAGATTCTTAATCACTGGACCACTAGCGCAGTCCCCACTCCCATCTTTATTGTAGCACGCACATCCTGCTGGAGGAAGGATGCCATTGTGTTCACTTGGGTAAACCAAGAATCGGGTTAATCGCCCCTCCCAGGACACACTTGGAAATTACCTGGAGACCTTGGTTGTCAAAACTGGGGAGGAGGTTTCTACTGGTATCTTATGTGTAGAGACCAGGGATGATGGTAGATCTCTTACAAGACATAGAACAACCTCCCTCTTCCCCACCAAAGACTCTTTACAACTCAAAATGCTCATCAGTGATGCTGAGGTTGAAACACCCTGATAAAAACAACTGGTTGATCATGGCATGCATCAGTACAATTGTGTGTTATAACCAGTTGTCTCTCGGGCTTCAAAGTCAGCCGTGGTTCTCAGTGAGTCAGGGATGTGCCCACGGACATCTGCGGAAAGCCATCTGTCGGGAACATCATGGTCTTGCCTGGCAACGGAAGAAACCCTGCTTCTTTGAAATGCTCCTCCCAGATGCTGGCAGCAGATAATGTGACCATAAGCCATTGAAATCAAGGCCAGTTTTCATGTTTACCAAAGAGCATGAATCTAATATAGTTTGTCTGTATTTTGAGATAAGTATATCTTAATATCCCGTCTGAAACAAAGAAGAAAAGAAAAAAGAAAACAACAAGAAAAGCGCTTTGATAACATCAGAGAGGTCTGTTCAAAGATGGAGCCATCTTTGACATCACACTGGCAGAAAGAGTATCACACTTCAATTACTACTCATTTCATTAGCGGTTAATGAGTCCTTCCCAGAGCAGGCTCCGTGGGCACGGGACTGGCTCTCAAAATTGATAGATCAGTGTCAGTGTGTCTCAGAAGGAAGGGCTAAAGATTGAGTCCAGCTGACAAACCCAATTATGCCATCCTGAAATGCACAGGAGAGTGCAAAGGCTGGAACATGGCAGCTGCATTCAAATGGGGAGTGGGAAGGTGCCACCTCTACTTAGTTGAGCTGTTGGTTGCAGGACTGGGGAGCAGCTTGGGCTCCCCAGGAACCACTGGAGCTACAGAATCTCTAATGAGTTCAAGAGACAATCTCCCTAATCTTAGACGGGTATCTAACTGTCCCTTTGCTCCATTTTTTAATGATATTTTAAAATTAATTTTTATGGAGTATAGTTGCTTTACAGTATGTTAGTTTCTGCTGTACAGCATAGTACATCAGCTATAGGTATACATATATGCCCTCTTTTTTAAAAAATCATAAATGCCCCATTTTTATGATATTTTTAAATTAATTTTTATGGAGTATAGTTGCTTTACAGTATGTTAGTTTCTGCTGTACAGCATAGTACATCAGCTATAGGTATACATATATGCCCTCTTTTTTAAAAAATCATAAATGCCCCATTTTTATGATATTTTTAAATTAATTTTTATGGAGTATAGTTGCTTTACAGTATGTTAGTTTCTGCTGTACAGCATAGTACATCAGCTATAGGTATACATATATCCCCTCTTTTTTTTTAAATTTCCTTCCCATTTAGGTCACAGCAGAGCACCATGTAGAGTTCTCTTAGCTATACAGTAGGTTTTCACTGGTTTTCTACTTTATACGTGGTATCAATAATGTGTATATGTCAGTCTCCATCTAGGAGATGATATTTCCGTATAAGGGATATTTCATCCCCATGTGCTTCTTATTTCTTTCTTAGTCCATGGTTCTTTCCAAGATTCAAACCACAAATCAAACATGTTATATTGATTTCTAGGAATGATGGGCTGTCGTAGCACAAATGGAAAATAAGAGAGTGAAATCCTTAAGTTTTGAATTGGACCACAAAATCTGGAAAACTCTTATCAGGTTTGTTCTTATTCCAAAAAATTAGATACTGGTTTCCTAAACTGAGGGTGAAGGTAAAAAAAGCGACAGATGGAATTAGAAGGACTTAAATATTGACTGGACCCTAAAAGCATCCTTGAGGTTTGAATAGTCCATCTGAGAAATTTGGGAAACCAAAAAGCAGTAGATCTCTCTTCTCTCCTTCCTGATAAAACACAGGAACAAGCAAGATCTCCGAGTTCTCTTGTGCCCAGCACGGTAGGAAAGAGTTGTAGGATGAAAATGGTATGAAAAAAAAAAAAAAAAGCCTTCCCCCCATGCAATTTCCCATATTTTCTGTGTAGCATAAGGACCATAGAAGCAGCTAAAGGAATGCTGGCTTTGTTGTCAAATAAACAAGGAATATCATTGGACTACCTGTCAAGTTGCTCTGTTGATTGAAGAATATGCCTTTGACATGTATGTGCCTGGACAGACACACAGACAGTTTACAGATGCCAGTGTGGTCTGATGCCACAAGGACTCATGTCCCCTCTGACCACTGACCCCCGCAAGAATGGAGATGGTCCTCAAGGACTGAACGCCATTGGCTCAAAGTCTTCAGAGACAGGGAACAGTGCTCAACCAAGGGTAGTTCACACCTTGGGTGGACATCAGAATGTATATAATTAATGTATACATAATATATATTGGGCTTCCCAATATATATACAGTCTGGTGGCTCAGACTGTAAAGAATCTGCCTGCAATATGGGAGACCTGGGTTTGATCTCTGGATTGGGAAGATTCCCCTGGAGAAGGAAATGGTAGCCCACTCTAGTATTCTTGCCTGGAGAATTCCATGGACAGAGGAGCCCAGCAGCTACAGTTCATGGGATCACAAAGAGTTGGATGTACTAATTATTTTAAAATACATATGTAATTCATATGAGGGATATTAATTTTTTCAGAAGGGATATAAATATACATACAGAGAGAGAGAGGAAGGGAAACAGAGTCAAGGAGACAGGCAGGGAGAGAAACAGACACAGAAACAGAAAAGGAAAAAAGTTATACCTGGCAGATTTTTAAAGTTTGTCAATTCAGATGAAGAGTAGATGAGATATTCTTTTCATTTTTCCGTGGCTTTAAAATTCTGTGAGAAAAAAAAAAATCCAATGTCTGAATCCTACACTAATCTCGGTAAATCAGAATCTCTGGGGATGTCCCTGAATGTCATCAGTATTCTTAAAAATCTTTCCAGGTGATGCTGATAAACAGTGAAGACTGAGACCCACCACAGCAGTCTTGCCCATCTCTCCAGCCTTATTTTTTTTAATGCCGTTTCTCACACTCATTGCACTAAAGCCTCACTGCTTCCTCCTTGCAACATCAAAACTCACTCTCACCCCAGGGCCTTTGCACCTGCTGCGCTTGCTCCCCGGAATGGTCTTTCTTCTGCCTTCAGGGAGTTGGCTGCTTCTTGTTACCGTGGGCTTGGCTTACATTGGTTCTCATGCCTGTTCACCTTCCAGGCCAGATAAGAGCACCCTCCTTCAGGCTTTCTGAAGCATTCTGTTTTTACCGCCCTTTGTCCTTGATCATCTTGGTATTACCCTGTTTGGATTTGCAACCTCAAAACACCTGTGTCTGTTCCGTTGCGTTCCCCACAGCATCGCAAAACGCTTCCTCTCAGATGAAAGCTCCCTGCATGTGTGTGTTGCTCCATCACTTCAGTCGTGTCTGACTCTTTGCGACCGTATGGACTGTAATCCATCAGGCTCCTCAGTCCATAAGGTTCTCCAGGCAAGATTACTAGTGGGTTGCCTTGCCCTCCTCCCGGGAATCTTCCCGCCCCAGGGATGGAACTTGTGTCTTCTGCATCTTCTGCAGGTGGAGTCTTTACCGCCGAGCCACTGGGGAAGCCCAGATCTAAGACATACTTAATTCGTGAAGATACTAGTGAGCTGGTAAGGGTCTGGGTCAAGGGTGGTCTTGTGACTTCCTGGAAGCTTTCATGGTTCCATAACAATGTCTTTAGTGTTTGCAAACAAGGGAGGGAGCAGACTGGTAATGAATTACGTGAATTTTTAGATTCTCTTATCATTTGATTGTTACTGACAGCCATAGTTGCTCAAGAAGGGACGTGTATGGAGGAACCAGAGCTTAACCTTAGATTCTGGCTTTCCAGTTGGACCACACTCAAGCAACTAGGCTCTTTTAGGAAGAAATAATCTCAACTCTTCTTTGACCAAAGAGAGTGGCCATAAATATCGTTCCTGTTTGTTCAGAGTAAAGGACATGGTCCACCTTCTTGGCACATAAAGTATTTGATTAGATTTCTTATTCGCTGCCTCCACTGCACTTAAAAAGTACAATTAACCCTGTGAGGCAAGGCCATTAAGAAGTAGTGTTAAGTCGAGACCCAAAGAATTCATTAAGAAATTATATTTTTCAGTCTGATGGAGATAGGAGAGACTAAAAGGAAGAAATTTAAACGTTACACAGAGGCGTGAAGGTTCGTTATATTAGGCTTTCTCACCCTTGAGGTTAATTGAAACCACTGAAAGCATTCTCCAAAAAAGAATGGAAAGTTACCCATGTCTGCAACAGACTCCTACGAAATTCTGAAATACTGGCACCTGGCATTGCCGCTGCTTGTCCTTAATTCTTGAACTGTCTCCAGAAATGCAGACAGCACGACTGTTGCTATGGAAATCAATGTCTTGTGTGTGTGTGTGTGTGTGTGTGTGTGTGTGCATAAGAAAAGTTGAAGAAAACGTTACTTAANAATATATATTGGGCTTCCCAATATATATACAGTCTGGTGGCTCAGACTGTAAAGAATCTGCCTGCAATATGGGAGACCTGGGTTTGATCTCTGGATTGGGAAGATTCCCCTGGAGAAGGAAATGGTAGCCCACTCTAGTATTCTTGCCTGGAGAATTCCATGGACAGAGGAGCCCAGCAGCTACAGTTCATGGGATCACAAAGAGTTGGATGTACTAATTATTTTAAAATACATATGTAATTCATATGAGGGATATTAATTTTTTCAGAAGGGATATAAATATACATACAGAGAGAGAGAGGAAGGGAAACAGAGTCAAGGAGACAGGCAGGGAGAGAAACAGACACAGAAACAGAAAAGGAAAAAAGTTATACCTGGCAGATTTTTAAAGTTTGTCAATTCAGATGAAGAGTAGATGAGATATTCTTTTCATTTTTCCGTGGCTTTAAAATTCTGTGAGAAAAAAAAAAATCCAATGTCTGAATCCTACACTAATCTCGGTAAATCAGAATCTCTGGGGATGTCCCTGAATGTCATCAGTATTCTTAAAAATCTTTCCAGGTGATGCTGATAAACAGTGAAGACTGAGACCCACCACAGCAGTCTTGCCCATCTCTCCAGCCTTATTTTTTTTAATGCCGTTTCTCACACTCATTGCACTAAAGCCTCACTGCTTCCTCCTTGCAACATCAAAACTCACTCTCACCCCAGGGCCTTTGCACCTGCTGCGCTTGCTCCCCGGAATGGTCTTTCTTCTGCCTTCAGGGAGTTGGCTGCTTCTTGTTACCGTGGGCTTGGCTTACATTGGTTCTCATGCCTGTTCACCTTCCAGGCCAGATAAGAGCACCCTCCTTCAGGCTTTCTGAAGCATTCTGTTTTTACCGCCCTTTGTCCTTGATCATCTTGGTATTACCCTGTTTGGATTTGCAACCTCAAAACACCTGTGTCTGTTCCGTTGCGTTCCCCACAGCATCGCAAAACGCTTCCTCTCAGATGAAAGCTCCCTGCATGTGTGTGTTGCTCCATCACTTCAGTCGTGTCTGACTCTTTGCGACCGTATGGACTGTAATCCATCAGGCTCCTCAGTCCATAAGGTTCTCCAGGCAAGATTACTAGTGGGTTGCCTTGCCCTCCTCCCGGGAATCTTCCCGCCCCAGGGATGGAACTTGTGTCTTCTGCATCTTCTGCAGGTGGAGTCTTTACCGCCGAGCCACTGGGGAAGCCCAGATCTAAGACATACTTAATTCGTGAAGATACTAGTGAGCTGGTAAGGGTCTGGGTCAAGGGTGGTCTTGTGACTTCCTGGAAGCTTTCATGGTTCCATAACAATGTCTTTAGTGTTTGCAAACAACAGAGGGAGCAGACTGGTAATGAATTACGTGAATTTTTAGATTCTCTTATCATTTGATTGTTACTGACAGCCATAGTTGCTCAAGAAGGGACGTGTATGGAGGAACCAGAGCTTAACCTTAGATTCTGGCTTTCCAGTTGGACCACACTCAAGCAACTAGGCTCTTTTAGGAAGAAATAATCTCAACTCTTCTTTGACCAAAGAGAGTGGCCATAAATATCGTTCCTGTTTGTTCAGAGTAAAGGACATGGTCCACCTTCTTGGCACATAAAGTATTTGATTAGATTTCTTATTCGCTGCCTCCACTGCACTTAAAAAGTACAATTAACCCTGTGAGGCAAGGCCATTAAGAAGTAGTGTTAAGTCGAGACCCAAAGAATTCATTAAGAAATTATATTTTTCAGTCTGATGGAGATAGGAGAGACTAAAAGGAAGAAATTTAAACGTTACACAGAGGCGTGAAGGTTCGTTATATTAGGCTTTCTCACCCTTGAGGTTAATTGAAACCACTGAAAGCATTCTCCAAAAAAGAATGGAAAGTTACCCATGTCTGCAACAGACTCCTACGAAATTCTGAAATACTGGCACCTGGCATTGCCGCTGCTTGTCCTTAATTCTTGAACTGTCTCCAGAAATGCAGACAGCACGACTGTTGCTATGGAAATCAATGTCTTGTGTGTGTGTGTGTGTGTGTGTGTGTGTGTGCATAAGAAAAGTTGAAGAAAACGTTACTTAAAAAACACCTACAACTTTTTTCTTTGCCTCCAGATTGCCATAATTTGTGCCAGCTAATTTAAACAGTTCAGGGGTGAGCACATTCCTGTGGATTTGAACAAAGGAAACGGATTAGGAGAGGTGCAATTTACAAGGTTCAAGTGGCCTCTTTTTCCCTCTCCTTTTCTCTCCTAAGATTTTGTTCTCCTTGCTCCTGCCTTTCTGCCGTTTCACTGCATGTGTTCAGAGCTCTGGGTACACAGGACGCAGAGTCACCCCTGGGTGTTGTGACAGTCATTGATATTTAAGTATGGATGCCTTGGCCCCAGGGCACTCCAAATCCACAGAGGGGCCAGGAGCTTGGTGAAGTTGGAGTCCTCTCAGAGAGCTGGCTTCTCTTCTCTGGGTCTTGCGTCTGTCCCTCCTGTAACTGGCGAACATCCCTGTGGCTGCCACTGAGAAACACTTCCACGCTGGCGTATGGAGGGCTTGCTCTGAGTGCCTGGCAGCCACGAAGTCTCTAGAGAGCATGTCTCTGTCAGGATTCTGGCACTCGCTGCAAAGTCTGTGTGGAATAAGAATGAACTCCCTATAATGGAGTAAGCGGCGATTAAAAACCACCCCCTGGGGATGTTACACTGGCTTCTAGAATGTTCTGTCTCCAAGCACAGCCAAGCCCCTGTGTGTAGAACATGAAAGAGGAGACCACAAAACACTAAAGAACCACAGTAATGGAGTCATAATGAATGTGAGATTATTAATCTATGTCATCTTCAAAGCCGTGACAACTTTATAGTACTGCATTTTCTTTCCCCTAATGCTATGAAAGGTAAAACGCAAAGAAACACTGCATGGAAAGGTTAGTGAAATGACCCAATGTATAACTTTGGTCAAAATTATTTGGCCTTTCAGATATGTTAAGGTAACTCTGCTTTCAGCAGTTGAATGCATGATGCTACCCATTGGCTGGATGAAATTGTCACTCATTTTAAATTTTTTTAAAAAGCAAAAGGTTTTTTAAAAACTTTTAATTTTATATTGGAAGATAGCCAATTAACAATGCTATGAAATCCTGATGTATTTTTATAACAGCAATAACTAGAAGTCATGAATTTTAGTTGACATGGTAGCAATCAGGAAATCTTCTGGCACCCCCCAAAAAATAAAAATATATGTAACCTTTCCCTGAAAGGTCATGTAATTAATGTACATCCTAGTTTACTAAATAATTGCTCTCTCTGTTTTTTACATATCACATTTCTCTGACCATTGGATCAAAGAACATTGCATCAGAATGTTTCCAAATGCTTGTAATCTGTATTTTGATCAAAGATTATAAACTTTGGAAAATTTTATTTAGATTATGTGTGAATTTACTACATGTTAATAAAAGTGAACGGCTTTTCATATATTAAAAAAAAAAAAAAAACAATGCTATGATCGTTTCAGGTAGACAGCAAAGTGACTCAGCCATACATTTGCATGTATCCATTCTCCCCCTCATCCCCCCTCTTCCAGTCTTCCACATAACATTGAGCAGAGTTCCTCCTGCTATACAGTGGGTCCTTGTTGGTTAGCCATTTAAAATATTGCAGTGTGTACATGTCCATCCCAAACTCCCTATCTCTTCCCTCCCTTCTTAACCCCTGGCAACCGTAAGTTTTTATTTTTTGAAGATTTTTTGATGTGGACTGTTTTTAAAGTCTTTATTGAATTTGTTGCACTACTGTTTCTATGCTTTGGTTTTTTTGGCCTCAAAGTATGAGGGATCTTAGTTCCCCAACCAAGCTTTGAACCTGCACGCCCCCTGCACTGGAAGGTAAAGTCTTAACCACTGAACTATCAGGGAAGTCACTTATCACTCATTTTAAAGACATCAGACTCACAGGGCAAGGAAAGGTGGGGTTGACCTCCCTTAGTCCTTTCTGTTTATTGAATTTAAGTCTAAGAACAAAGAAGTTCTGGATCCTGGGCCATCAGGGATGCAGCAGGCTTGCCAGTCTTTGGGGTGAGTGAGCAGCCAACAAACCGTGGTTCTCCACAGGGTGGAGACACAGGGTGTCCTACACCCCACCCGCAAGGGATGAACCTCCTGTCTTTGGCCAGCTCCTGACCCTGGAGACCACACATCTAGGGAGACCAGACTTCCCAGATCATAAAACGCTTATTGTTCCATTTCCCCAGAGGCATCTTCATTTCTTCATCACATGCTCTTGATCAACTGTATAGCAAACATCTATTGCCTGGATACAGTTGTCACCAGGAAGGAAAACAGCACAGATTAGCCTGTTAGNAAAAAAAAAAAAAAACAATGCTATGATCGTTTCAGGTAGACAGCAAAGTGACTCAGCCATACATTTGCATGTATCCATTCTCCCCCTCATCCCCCCTCTTCCAGTCTTCCACATAACATTGAGCAGAGTTCCTCCTGCTATACAGTGGGTCCTTGTTGGTTAGCCATTTAAAATATTGCAGTGTGTACATGTCCATCCCAAACTCCCTATCTCTTCCCTCCCTTCTTAACCCCTGGCAACCGTAAGTTTTTATTTTTTGAAGATTTTTTGATGTGGACTGTTTTTAAAGTCTTTATTGAATTTGTTGCACTACTGTTTCTATGCTTTGGTTTTTTTGGCCTCAAAGTATGAGGGATCTTAGTTCCCCAACCAAGCTTTGAACCTGCACGCTCCCTGCACTGGAAGGTAAAGTCTTAACCACTGAACTATCAGGGAAGTCACTTATCACTCATTTTAAAGACATCAGACTCACAGGGCAAGGAAAGGTGGGGTTGACCTCCCTTAGTCCTTTCTGTTTATTGAATTTAAGTCTAAGAACAAAGAAGTTCTGGATCCTGGGCCATCAGGGATGCAGCAGGCTTGCCAGTCTTTGGGGTGAGTGAGCAGCCAACAAACCGTGGTTCTCCACAGGGTGGAGACACAGGGTGTCCTACACCCCACCCGCAAGGGATGAACCTCCTGTCTTTGGCCAGCTCCTGACCCTGGAGACCACACATCTAGGGAGACCAGACTTCCCAGATCATAAAACGCTTATTGTTCCATTTCCCCAGAGGCATCTTCATTTCTTCATCACATGCTCTTGATCAACTGTATAGCAAACATCTATTGCCTGGATACAGTTGTCACCAGGAAGGAAAACAGCACAGATTAGCCTGTTAGGTAGATAAGCTCTGTGGACGTCTATCTACCTTGAGTTCAGTTCAGTTCAGTTGCTCAGTCGTGTCCGACTCTTTGCAGCTCCATGAACCGCAGCACGCCAGGCCTCCATGTTCCATCACCAACTCCTGGAGCCCACCCAAACCCATGTCCATCAAGTTGGTGATGCCATCCAACCATCTCATCCTTTGTCATCCCCTTCTCCTCCTGCCCTCAGTCTTTCCCAGCATCAGGATCTTTTCAAATGAGTCAGCTCCTTGCATGAGGTGGCCAAAGTATTGGAGTTTCAGCTGCAACATCAGTCCTTCCAATGAATACCTGGAACTGATCTCCTTTAGAATGGACTGTTTGGATCTCCTTGCAGTCCAAGGGACTCTCAAGAGTCTTCTCCAATACCACAGTTCAAAAGCATCAATTCTTCGGCGCTCAGCTTTCTTTATAGTCCAACTCTCACGTCCATACAGAAGCTATCTTATACCTGGTTGCTTTGCATCCCACTATTACGTTAGGTCCAGTGCCTGTGCGACACAGGGACTGGGGGAATTCAGGGACCCCCAGCTGAGATCAGTACTCACTTAAAACATGATGGAGTAAGAAAGTAGCCTTTTTAAAGTGGAAAATCCCTATAGTACCTTCATGTTTGCTTCTGGGGGCTGATTGTACTATTGTTTTCTAAAAATGCTTCCATAGCTACAAATATAAATGAATAAAGAACACATGTGATGTGAAAGTCCAAGGTATAAGAGAGTATATGGCTTTTATCTTTTTCTTTTTTTTGACTGCACTGCTTGGCATGTGGGATCTTACTTCCCTGACAAGGGATCGTACCAGTGCTCCCTATGGTGAAAGCGTGGAAGTCTTAAGCACTAAATCACCACAGAAGTGTCTTTTTAAAGTTGTTATTTATTATTAATTTATTTTAGTATATGGCTTTTTTCTACCTTCAGTTCCTCAGAGTTGCTCTTGAACCAGGACTGCATACGTTGGATAGGAGATAATTCCATCAAATGAATCCAGCACCAATAGGAATGGGAAAGCAAATGGTTATGAAAGAAGAGACTAGATGTCTGGAGCAGTATGTAAGGGATACATGCAGAGGTTTACAGATATATATTTGATAACAAGCTTTCTGGAAAGGGGGAAAGAGAGGGCTCCTATTTATGGTATTGGCCTATTTCTGTGGTGTGAATACTCTGACCATTCACATTCCTACATGGCTAACAAAGTTCCTGAAAATTTGATACATGGGCCTCAAGAGCCAGGATGTGCCAGCTTCAGAACACACCTGAGTGCATCTCACTATTTTAGTTGCTTTTCAGAACACACACTAATATAACCCCCAAATCAAGTACTGCATATACTCAATTCCTGAAACACTTGGCCTGCTAAGCATTAGCGTAGGGACATTTTAGACTCTTTTAAGTTGTTACTGATTAAAATGGACAGTAGGTCTGTTTTGAAACATTGGGGAGAAGACAACAAAGTTTTCAGCTGCTAATAACTTACCAAGAACTTATGTGTGCCAGGCCCCAGTCTACATACTGTGCATGCATTGTGCTTTCTTAATAAGTTCTCATAAAGGCCCTGGGAAGTAGGCACCATCATCATCATCGCCATCAACTTTATGTTAGAAAGAGGAAACTGAAGCCCTGGAAGTTAAGTTACTGTTCCAAAGTCACAGAGCAAGTAGCTAGTGGAGCTTGAACCCCAGTGATATAGCTACTCATTCTGTATCAGTAGCTAAAAAGGTATAATGTAGCTTTTTCTATAATAAGCCACTCCAGAAAACAGAGGTTTGGAACAAGAGCTGTTGCTTTATCTCATGATTCTTTGGGTCTGTAATCTGTGCTGTGCTCAGCTGGGTGGTTCTTCTGCTCTTGGCTGGACTCACCCATGCATCTGAGATCAACTGCCAGGCAGTCCTGTGGTTTTGCTTCTGCAGGTTAGCTGTTAACTGGGATAATGGGGGCCTCAGAGCCACACATGTCTCATCATCTTGTTCATGGTGTAGTCCCAGGGCTCCAAGTAAAAGCAAGGTCTCAACTTGAAATCAATCCAGGATGGCTTTTGCCACTTTTGGGCAGAAGAAATCACAAGGCTATCCTGTGTTCAAGGAATTGGGAAAGGAACCTCACTTTATTTTTTTTTAATTAAAAAATGTTTAGCTTTTATACAGTTTCTAAAGGTTATTATCCATGTACAGTTATTATAAAAGATGGTGATATTCCTCATGTCATATAACACGTCCTCGAGTCTATTTTACATGCTATGGTTTGTACCTCCTAGTGTCCCACCCCTATATTACTTCTCCCTCCAACTGGCCACCACTACTTTGTACTCTGAGTCTGCTTCTTTTTTGTTATATTCACTAGTTTGTTGTATTTTTTTAGATTACACATGTAGGTGATGTCATACAGTATTTGTCTGTCTCTGTCTGACTTATCTCACTTAGCATGCTGCATCCATGTTGCTACAAATGACATGATTTCATTCTTGTTCATGGGTGAGTAGTATTTCATTGTATGTGTGAAATATTTGTTAATGAAGAACCTCACCTCTTAATGGGGGCTTCCCTGATAGCTCAGCTGGTGAAGAATCTGCCTGCAGTGCAGGAGACCCCAGTTCAATTCCTGAGTCAAGAAGATCTACTGGAGAGGGGATAGGCTACCCACTCCAGTATTCTTGGGCTTCCCTTGTAGCCCAACTGGTAAAGAATCCACTTGCAATGTGGAAGACCTGGGTTCCATCTCTGGGTTGGGAAGATCCCCTGGAGAAGGGAAAGGGTACCCACTCCAGTATTCTGGCCTGGAGAATTCCATGGACTGTGTAGTCCATGGGGTCACAAAAAGCCGGACATGACTGAGTGACTTTCACACTCTCAACTCTTAATGAGAGAACTTCAGAGTCATGTTACAAAAGATCTCATTATGAGGAAGGAAAGAATTATGACCATTTTCACAATCTATCACAAGGAATAGCCTGAACAAAAAGTTATATTCTTTCCCTTTTATTTATTAACCAGTTCATAAAAACATAACTTAGTACATGGCTTAAGATCTCGTGGCTTAAAGAAGTGTTTTCTCAGGCCTTCATAGCATTTTAAAACTAAGAACTTTTATGTAAGAACTTGGTTTTTTGTTTTCTTTTAAAAATCAGGAGATCTGAGAATTGAGCCCATGTTTTTTTTTTTGTTTTTTTTTTTTTTCTATCCAGTAGTTAGGAGTCAGCTCATGGTGGCTTTGGTGGGGGCGGGGAGGCTTTTGTTTCCTACTCCATCACAGCCCCCATCACTTCCTCTAGGACCTCCCAGGCAAGCCTTCCTCACTGCAATTACTTTCCTGACCCCTGGAGGCATTTTCGTTTAAGATCCTGCTTTAGCATTTTAGGAGCTGTTGTGGGCTTCCACCTTTCATCAAGTTAATTTGTTTTAACCTACTCCACTGCTAGAAATAAACTGACCAGATAGCTTCTTATTAGTCTGTGCTTTGGGTCTGTTTCCAGTTTATTAAGATGACTTCTCCATTTGGACCAAAGCCAGGATGAGACCTCATTCTTGTTTGATGTTATCACCATTCCATTATGGAGGAAGTAATAATAGTTTTCCAATATGTCATGTGTGAAGACACAGTCTTATGAAAGCTTGGCTAGATATGTACTACAGTGTCCCCCATCTGAGTACAAGATAATAATGCTGTCTATAATCCCCAAACCTCAAAATAGCAGTGATTTTATGGCAGGTGTCCTTTTAAACTCTGTAGCGAGTAAAGGGAATCAGACTGCTGCTTCCTTAGGGAGAAGATGAAAGTATATTTGACACTCAGAAGCAGAAATGAGGCAACTTCCTAGAAAATGGAATCAAGTTCAGTATTCCATAGGTTCTAGAATCTTCCAGGGAAATATCCACAATGCCTGTGAAGACTTGGGGATCCCAGCCTGTGTGTGGAGGGATATGGACCCTGCGTTTCACAAGCAAATGGCTAAACATAAAGACTCTGATGCTGGGAGGGATTGGGGGCAGGAGGAGAAGGGGACGACAGAGGAGGAGATGGCCGGATGGCATCACTGACTCGATGGGCATGAGTCTGAGTGAACTCCGGGAGATGGTGATGGATAGGGAGGCCTGGCATGCTGAGATTCATGGGGGCGCAAAGAGTTGGACACGACTGAGTGACTGAACTGAACTGAAACATAGCTTCAGGTTATGAAGCGAATGGTCTGTGCTCTCTGGAGGAGAACGTCACAGGACGATGGCAATGGTCTAAGTCAGTAGGTGCTGTGCGGTATAGCAGCCTCTTGCCACGCTCGCTTATGGAGCCCTTGAAAGGCAGCTGGTGAGATGGTGACACAGCATTTAGGACTGTATTTCGTTTTAATTCATTTTGACTTAAACCACCTCTTGTGGCTAGTGGCTACCATGTGGAAGGGCGCAGAGACCTCAGAAGCCTCATCTTTTTTCTTCTGTTTTAGTAAAGTGAGTTTATGCACATATATAGTCTTTCTCACTTTCTTTCCCATTGTGGTTTATCCCATGATACTGAATATAGTTCGCTGCGTTATACAGCAGGGCCGTGTTTATTTGTTTTATGTGTGATGGCCTCTGTCTGCTAATCTCAAACTCTCAATCCGTCCTCCTCCCAGCACAGGGAGCCCCAGTTCTGTTCTCTATGTCTGTGAGTCTGTTTGTGTTTCATAGATAAGTTCATTTGTGTCATGTATTAGATTCCACCTATAAGTCATATCGTATGGCATTTGTCTTTCTGTCTCTGACTTATTTCACTTAGCATGATAGTCTCTAGTTCTATCCATGTTGCTGCAAATGGCATTATTTCATTTATTTTATGGCTCTCTAATATTCCATTGAATATATGTGCCACATCTTTTTTATCCATTCATCTATTGATGGGCACTTTGGTTGCTTCCATGTCTTGATATTGTTAATAGTGACTCAGTGAACATTGGGGGTGTATATATCTTTTTGAATTAGAGTTTTGTTTGAATATGTGCCCAGGAGTGAGATTGCTGGATCCTATGATAATTTTATTTTTAGGTTTTTGAGGAACCTCCATCCAGTTTTCCATAGTAACTGCACCGACTTACATTCCCACTGACAGTGTAGGAGGGTTCCCTTTCTCCACATCCTCTCCAGCGTTTGTTATTTGTAGAAATTTTAATGATGGCCATTCAGATTGGTGTGAGGTGGTACCCTGTTGTAGTTTTGACGTGCATTTCTCTAATCACTAGCAACACTGAGCATCTTTTCATGTGCTTATTGGCCATTGGTTTGTCTAGGAGACGCTGATCTTAAACCCTGACTCTGGGTGTTCCATGTCTGGAATGAATAACAGTGTGAACCTAACTCCTTTTTTAGCTGAAGGCCCACAAAAGATGAGGCTTTGAGGTCAGGCTTTTTCTCCCTCTCTACTGCCCAGCCCCTCAACAGATAGGGTCGGCTATCAATGACTGTTTCATGAAGATTAAAGGCCAATGAAATGCCCAACAACTCTTTCCAAAAGTATGGTAAGCACACCACTGGCAATATACCAAATTTTAATTACTTCTTGCTCACGCTTCTTTCACTTTACTAATTAAATTTGTTTCAGCATGTATAATGAGAGGATAATTAGCTGATCAAACTATTGATGTCAAACATAAGAGTTGAGGCTCAGTATCTAAGAAAAAAAAAATTCAGTGGGATTGAATTCGTTTACAGCAAAATATTACGCAAACAATGAGGTAGTTTTTCCTCAGACAGGACACACATTGCAAAGTCAGTAAAGAAAGAAGTGAAATTCAAGAAATGCTGATGGAGATCCTGGCACTTTTTGTGCTCTGATAATTGTAATTTTTTTCCTTCTCTTTTTTTTTCAACAGATGCACATGTCTTAAAACATAAAATCTTGTCCTTCAAACCTTTGTGCAGCTGAGTGAACTACTTTTTATTTTTTCTTGTTTCATTTGGCTTCTCTTGTTTTTATTTGGAAGTAAGCCGAAAGCATGAATATTCATGATGCTGTTAAACAAGATTTTTATTGAAAACAAAAATGGATCCGAAGTTTTTCATTTGTGCTTCTCCAGTCAGAGAGTGAAAGCCCCATTGAAAGATCAGTATCAGAGATTTTGATTATTTGCTGTTTTCTTTTGCAAAGAATATAGATTTGAGGCTACTGAGGGGTTACCCCATTCTGCAAAAGAAAAATTTAAGCATTATACTTATATACTTCTATTTTCTATCCTTGAACAACAGAAGAAGAAAGAAGAAGATAGTTAATGAAAAGAGGGGAAGTATTTATCTTCTGATTATCCTAAGTAAGAGAAGGAAAATGCTAAAAAGCTAAAAAGGTGCCTTTGATTTCTCCCAGGCCCTGTTTGCTTTCTAATACCTAGAAAATTGATCCTCTTCATCCTTTTTAATTTGTGTGTGTCTCCATCCACTACCCTCTACAGGAAAGAGGGCTGCATATTTTGTGAGGTTGATTAATCAATGTATTATTCTTTCTCCCTCTTTCCAGCAGTTCAGGGCTACCCATTTTTCATCAGACCTATTGTTACTTGGCAGAAAATAAATACACCATCAAAAATGTATTGCCGTACCAACTAAAAGATGAAGGAGAGTGAACATTTCACTTTGGGTTTGTGCAAACAGTATTGATTTATGCAAAAGAAATTCCCAGGAGAGTCTTTATAATCACACAAGTTTATTCTTGATTGGTGGAGTGAGCGGGAAACTTTGAGCTGTAAATCATTAATTTATTCATTTATTCCTTGAGTTAATAAATATTTATGAAGCACCTACTAAGCGCAAACCCTGATTACAAAGCAGAACAGACCAAAAAGGGTTCTAATGGAGCTTACATTTTGTGGGTTGGCAGGTAATTATCAGACAGTAAAACAGAGTAACTTAAAATACAGTGAAAAGTGCACAGACAAAAACGAAACAAAAATTAAGCTTTCTTAAGTAAGCTTTAACAAGTTTTAGATCCAGAAATGATTTGAAAAAGAAAGGAAAGACAAAAGAACAGAAGAACAAGCAATTTTCACAAGTGTACTTGAGGCAGTGTTCCCAAATGTGGTTTGTGCATGGCTGTAGTCCGTGGATTATTATCTTTAAATAGTGATAATTGCATATTTAGTGTCAGGGTAACCTTCCATTTGTATCAAGAGATGCGAGTTCTCCATTCTTCATAGTCATAAAAAGTTTCATTTCCTAATGCGTTTATAAGTCAAAAAGGCAAATGGTTGTAAGAAAATATTAAATAAATTATAAAAGGTTTCGTGTGTGGATATGAGAGCATTTGTGTTGGGACAGCACATGCCTGTCCCAGTGATCTGAAGGGGAACTTGTTTTTCTGTTCAAAAACAAAACAAAAGAACAAAACAAAAACTGAAGAAAAAATACAGTAAGCCCCCTACATAAGAACCTTCAAGTTGTGAACCTTCCAAGGTGCAAATGTGCATTCCGTCAGTGTCAGGTGTGAGTGAAAGTGCAGCTTGCCTTCCATCTCCTGTTGCTGATGGTCCTTCAGCTCTGCCATCCCCAGTCAGTACCTCCAGCCCCTGTATGCCAGCTGTTGTACTAAACTACTGTACTTTCCAAGGTACTGTATGATTCAAAATGGTTTCTTTATTTTTTGTGTCTATTTGGTTTTTGTGTATTATTTGTGTGAAAATAGTATAAACCTGTTACAGCACACCACCGTATACCTGATTGTGTTCGTTGAGTACCTAGGCTAACTTTATGGGGCTTAAGCACAGATTTGATTTATGAACTCGCTCTTGAAATGGAACTCATTCATATGTAGGGGACTTACTGTACAAGGCAACCTTGTTGATTCTTCCATCACTGCACTGAGACCAAGAGTCCCTATTAAGGTGGTTTACCTCTCTCAATTTTCAATCACTGCATAGTATCCCACCCCCAAACTTGGTGATTTAAACAATTTTGGCTTGCCCCTGATCCCCTGTGTTGGTCAGACAGGGCTCAGCCAGGATGCTGGCCTCTGCTTCATGCTGTTACAAGCAGGGTTCCTCATATTTCTGTGATGTGGGCTACAGGCTTTAAGTTGGCCGTACCCATCTTTCTGTCCTCCCAGCTGGGCCTAGTCTCTCTTTGTTCTCTTTTTATCTCCGAAGTGTCCCTCCCTCTGTGTGGTCTCTTCAGCTTCTTCACGTGACAGCTCAGAGAGCTTTAGGAGAACAAATGAGAAATTGCCAGGCTCCAAATTGGTCCTTGAGCCTACCCAGAATCAGGGAGAGAGGGCATCTGACTCTTGATGGGAGGAGTTTCAAAACCTCATTACAAAGAAGACAGGAAGCAGCCAGATTGGATAGAAATGTCCAATAATTGTACTACAATTTGTCCTCTGGGATCAGAAAGAAGTCCACTGGCAGCAAGGAAGTTAGGAAGCATATAAAAAGAAGTGCATGGCTTTGCCTGGGGTGTGTCTGTGTGTCTTTATGTGTGTGTGGGCAGACCTTAAGAGTCAGAGCTGTTCCAGATAAGAAGAAATAAGTGGAGAAGTGGCTTTTTGGCCATTTACAGGCAACCAAGAGAGATAGACTGGCATAGCAAGATTGAACATCTTAATACTTAGGCCTATTTTTTTTTTAAGTGCCAGTAGGGGAGAGACTGCTCAGAAAAAGTAGGGGAAAAATATGTAGAGACCATGAGTCAGGAAATGGCGAAGGAGAAGCAAAAGACTAAATGAAAAAAGATTTGGCTTTGGGGTCCTTTTCATTTGAAAGAACGATTTATTTGTCTTAGCCTCCGCATATTTTTTCCCATCTAGAGCAGCAAGGAAGTAGACCAGATAACTGAATTTTACTTGTGAATTCTTTGGGAAAGTATATAAGAAGCTCTTAATGCACATAGAATAATAATAGAAATAATGATCATTTATCAAGGCTTTGTTACATGCCAGACACTCTGTTAATACTTTGTACAAATTGACTCATGGGGGGAGGGTAGTTAATACATCGATTTTTTTCAGAGTTGTAGAAATTACTGCTGCTTGCATGCTAAGTCACTTCTGTCCCCGATATACCAAAACTGATTTCTGATTTGACTCAGGATCTTATATGGACCCTTCTTACTTACACATCCGCATGCCTCAGGGAATGTCAGTCCTTCCTCAAGCTCCAGAAGTTAATATCATTGGCTTTCTGGTTACTAATATTATATATAAATCACCCTGTCACTTAAAACAACCATTTTATTTGGCTCATGGTTTTGTGGAACAGTTTGACTGAGCATGTTTCCCTTGGGGTCTGTCACGAGGTTGTAGAGATATCCATTGGGGCTGAAATGGCGTAAGAGCTCTTCAGGCATCCAAGGTGGTGCACTCAAATGGCCAGGTGTTGGCCCTTGTTTGGTGCTTCCCAGGTAGCCCAGTTGGTAAAGAATCAACCTGCAATGCAGGAGACCCCGGTCCAGTTCCTGGCTCGGGAAGATCTGCTGGAGAAGGGATAGGCTACCCACTCCAGTACTGGCCTGGAGAATTCCATGGACTATATAGTCCGTGGGGTCACAAAGTGTCAGACATGAGTGAGCGACTTTCACTTCACTTCACTCAATGCAGGAGACACAGGTTTGATCCCTAGATTGGGAAGATCCCCTGGAGCAGGAATGGCAACCCACTCTGGTATTCTTGCCTGGGAAATCTCATGGACAGAAGAGCCTGGTGGGCTACAGTTCATTGGGTCACTAAGACACACCTGAGCAACTAAAACAACAGTAACATTCTCTCTATCTCATCTCTTGGCCCTTGTCTGACCATCCTCTGGGAGCAGACAGGTCAATAGCAGACCTGTAAATGATCGCTCCAGTATGGTAGCCTCGGGGTAGTCAGATTCCTGCTGGGAAGCTGGCTTCCCTCAGAGGAAGCATTCCAAGACACTTAGCCTTGGAATTTACATGCCTCCTTTTCTACCATTCTCTACTGGTTGAAGCTAGTACAAGCACACCTAGATTCCTGGGAAGTGACAGAGACCCCTGCCCCTCTTTTAAAATTCTGTTACTGTTTTTCCAGATAGTGATTCTCAGAGCATGTCTTTTATTTATTTATTTTTGGTCACACCTTGAGGCATGTGGCATATTGGTTCCCCACCCAGGGATGGAACCCATGCCCTCTGCAATGGAAGCACAGAATCTGAACCACTGGACCTCCAGGGAAGTCCGCTCCCACCCACTGCCATCCGGCTGCCTCTTTTTGAAGAGGATGTCAAATAATTTGCAGCCATAATGTAAACCCTGACAGCTGGTCTAAGAGGGATCCATCCCTTTCACCATGAAGTGATTCAGGAATAGATATAGGTCCCAGTTTGTGCCCCGTGAGAGAAAGCTCCCCTCTTTCTCTGGGCATCATTGAGTCTTATGTGACACTTGGAATTCAACAGCTGTCTGTGTTCCAGCTTGAGGATGGTGTATGGGGTGTGGCCGAGAGGAGAGAAGAAAGGAAGCAGAGCCCTTGGTGATTGGCTGAGCTTTTAGGGCAACTCTGAAACCATTGAGCTGCCCGCCCTTGGAGGCGATACATTTCTTTATAGGTTAAACCAGTTTGAGTTGGGTCCATCACTCTCACCTTGGCAAATAGATCTAAATCTGTAAGTCTTCTGACTTTAGTGAATGAGAGAAAATGGGCAACCGATGTTTACAGGGTGCATTGCAGATCCCAATGGGCTTCCAGATTTTGCCCTGTAACCCCACTTCCATCAGACTGGTAGATTTAGTGAAGAGGAAAGTTGCTATTTGAAAGTAACATTTTCTTGCCTTCATTGTCTTCCTTTCATTCTGAGTGTTTTCTAGTTCTTTCTTTTTCCTCCTTTTTCCCTACCTCTGAATCCATTTTTGTTCATCTTCCCATCTCCCCTCCTTGGCTTCGCTTTGATGTTTTAAAATGCCTACAGGTCCTTTGCCTACTTACGACTTTCTTTGTAGGAATTCTGGAGCTCTTAAGATATAAAAACATTACAGATATGTGCAATCATAGTGTTTCAAGCATTTCCTCCCAGGGTTAAATGATATTTCTGAGAACGATCCATTTATTGCTGAGCAGAAGATTAAAATTAGGTCAAGGTGATTAAAAGAAAACTGTTTTCTATTTTAAACATGTTACTAAATGAATATGAAATGGAACCCCACAGAATCCTTCCATCTTCCACCTTCTGACATTTGTAGAATTCATTTTAAAAAGGAAATGATTCCTCTGCTCTACATTCAATCTGAGCCAAATAAGTAAATAAATGTGTCGAGTCCTCCCCATTTATCAGCAAGGCAGCAGGTGTGCTATGTCCAGTAGACCTGAGATGATTGCTCCTCACTGGGTCTTGATATTTAATGAGTTGCCCATACTTGAAAGACAGGTGCTTAATCATAGCATCTGTATCCATAGATCTTCTTCATAATCCAGGAGATACCCGGGTTGGGCATTACCCTCCCCAGGTAAAGTACTTCATCTGTCATTGGAGGTGACTAGGATTGCTAACCATTCTAGGATTAGTGTGAGTGGTCAGAGGGAACATGGGAGAAGCAAGCATTGGGAGGACAAAAGAGCGGCATCTCACAGCAACACCAGTGCTGCCCCCAGTAGCCGCCCCACACTGGGCTTCATCCCCAAATACTGATTAACACAACCCCGTTGGGTCCTACATTGTTGTCTCACTTCCTGTGACCATGCCCATCTGTTCCAGGATTTAGACAACTGCTGAAGTCCCTGAGGGTCTTTTTCTTTTATTAGGAGGCTCACATGCATCATGTACTCATGTCCCAAGAAAAGTGATATCTGAGCTCTTAGAGAAACCTGATGAAAAGCAATCTCCTATTTGTGAAGGCACCCACACATCACCCATCACTGATCTTGTCCTTGACCAAAAGCTCCCAGAGGATGGGAGCTGAGTCTCATCCATTATGGCCTTCCTAGCATAGGGGAACAACCAGGGGGACAGCCATCAGAAATTCATCCATGAAGAAAATTCCCTTCCATTGAAGTTTAAATGCAAATGAAACAGTCCTACAACCTTCAGGACACTTCATTTGATTTAAAGTGACTTAATCTTGGAGCCAGTGGGTCAAACCCCTCTGCTGCTTCTGCTGCTGCTAATTTGGTTCAGTTGTGTCCGACTCTATGCAACCCCCATAGACGGCAGCCCACCAGGCTCCCCCATCCCTGGGATTCTCCAGCAATAACACTGGAGTGGGTTGCCATTTCCTTCTCCAATGCATGAAAGTGAAAAGTGAAAGTGAAGTCGCTCAGTTGTGTCGGACTCCTAGCGACCCCATGGACTGCAGCCTACCAGGCTCCTGTGTCCATGGGATTTTCCAGGCAAGAGTACTGGAGTGGGTTGCCATTGACTACAGCCTGAGGGTCACATCCAGTCTGCCATCTATTTTTGTATAGTCCAGCAACTGAAAATGGTTTGTACATTATTTTCTTAGTATTATGTTCTGAGTTTACTTTTTAAAAATATTTTATTTATTTATTTGGCTGCACAGGGTCTTTGTTGCAGCATGTGGGATCTTTAGTTGTGGCATGCAAACTCTTAGTTGAGATATGGGATCTAATTCCTTGTCTAGGGATCAAATCCAGGCCCCCCTGCATTGAGAGTGTGGAGTCTTAGCTACTGGACCACCAGGGAAGTCCCTGTACATTTTTTAATGACTGGAAAAAAAAAATCCAAGGAAGAATAATGGTTCACAATGCATGAAAATTGTATGAAATTCCTATTCTTCAATAACATAAGTGAACTTTTATTGGAGTATGGCCATTCCCCTTCCTTTCCGCATCACCTGTGGCTTCTTCTATGTTACAGTGATGGAAGGGAGTAGTAGCAGAAGATCCCACATCGGACTCTCATTTTTTTTTTTACCGCTGCTCCGGGCATGGCTAACTGCAGTGATGCACTTCTAACTTGACAGCATCAAGAAAAATCTGGTAGACATTTGTTTCCTCTCTTAGTATAAGAGTCCAGGCAATGGCACCCCACTCCAATACTCTTGCCTGGAAAATCCCATGGGCGGAGGAACCTGGTAGGCTGCAGTCTATGGAGTCGCTAAGAGTCAGACACGACAGAGCAACTTCACTTTCACTTTTCACTTTCCTGCATTGGGGAAGGAAGTGGCAACCCACTCTAGTATTCTTGCCTGGAGAATCCCAGGGACAGGGGAGCCTGGTGGAGCCAGGGACAGCGGAGCCTGGTCTATGGGGTCGCACAGAGTCGGACACTACTGAAGCGACTTAGCAGCGGCAGCAGATATAGTACACTTGATTATGCCTCTTGACATGCAAGGGCTAAAGTATTTCCTCTCTGGCTCTTTCCAGAAAAAGTGTACCAAGCCCTACACTTGGAGCACATGTGGAGGCTGATCTTAGACTTCATACCTACGCTCACAGAATCTCAGTAAGATTAGCAAATGATTGAAGAGAGCAAGGAGAGGAAAGACCTTTCTGGTTTGCCCTTGTGGGAAAATTGACTGAGGTATCAGGCATTATTTCTCTTACTCTTTCCTTCTTGAGTGTGCAGTTTCAACCCCAAACAGGGTAATGAAACCAACAAAAGGCAGATATATTCAAAAACAGGCTTGTACTCAAACAGATGTTTTACCGTAACTTGGTTTATGGCACATGCCTAAGTAATGATGTCGCCTGCTCTTTGCTAGGTCCTCAGAACAGATTTACCCAAGTAGAAAAGGGGGCTCCAGTCTTCCTCAAGAAGGGGACCGATTCTGTTCTGTTTTGAAATTGGCATCCAGACAGAGAGCAAGTGGGGTGACTTGCCTCCATGCATGGCAGACTACGGAGAGCAAAGTAGGGATGATGTGAGCTGACTGCCTTCTTCCTTGGACCCACTGAACCTATGAATGTAACTGGGAAAAATGAAAACTTGGGGCCATAAAACTGGACTTTGAAAAACAGGAATTCCTTGTGGTATTTTCCCTTCCCTCTCCCTCTTTTACAGTAACTGCAGAATGTCAGGAAAAATTTGAATTTTTGGTGCTCCAAGTAAGTTTGAGATAAGATGAGTCTTAAGTGTGATTATGGCTGGAAGCAAAGAGTTGCTCGGTAAATAAATCATGGCTGTCACATCCAATTAAGAGGGTCTGCAGTGACTAGATCTTTGTCTGTATTCAGTGTCACTCCAGACCCAGACTCTCCCTGAATGGAGGTGGCTAATTTCAGAAACAATAGACGTGGAAACATGGTTCAGCCACCTCGGATTGGGTTTGGGGTGGGAATATGTGCATTTTACCCAGGAAGGTTGGCTCTGGCCTCTTGAAATGATAAAGAAGCCAATGAGTAGGAAAGATTGGGACAGACTTATTCGTTGGGAGAAATGTGATGTTATGTGAATCTGAACTTGCTGGTAAAACGGACCCAGTTAATTACACTATGAGGTGGAACAGATTTTCCACCATCAAGTCATTTTAATCAGCAAGGGAGAAATAGAAGATATTGTTCTGTGGCTAATGAGTAAACACGACCTCCATGTTATTGGTGCTTATAATTGGCAGGTTTGTGTTCTTCCTGCCCTGAGTGCTAAAAGCCAAGGCAACAAAGTCAAGGAGGAAAAGACGAAACAAAGGCAAAATGTGTAGGGACTAGGGAGTGACAGCAGAGACATGCCGGGAATGGGGCAGGTGTCAGGCAAGCCCAACCACCTGAGCTTATGCTCTAACTGTTTAAGGATGCTTGTCACTGTATCAACTCAGCATTGCATACATAAACTGGGTATCTGTAAAACAGAAGTGGTCGAGGTGGTACCCTGTCTCTGTGAGCTCATGTTTCTGGTCCAAGATAGCACATATGTGAGCTTTGATCTGTTTTCAGCTGATGTGTGGAATGTGTTGAGAAGGATCCTGAGACCTGAGTGGAGTGAAGAAGCCAAGGGTACACTCATTGTTGATATGGGCCATGCACCAAGAAAAGAATGGCAGCCTGCAAGCCACGTGTGCTATTTCAGGAACTATAACTCTCTTCATTTCTGAAATCATTAGAATCTTGACAGAGGCTGAAGACCAAAAGTTTGAGATGCAATGTAGTCTCTAGATGTGATTGTTTCATTTGCATGGAAAACATTTCCCCCTTTTGTCCATTTTTTTCAATTCCTTCCTTCTTTCTTTATGGAGTAAACAGGCATTCTTATGCATTACATGTTTCCTATTTTTCTATTTTATGATGATAATTTGCATACATTAAAAGGCACAGATCTTAATTCTATAGTGTAATTACTTATGACAAATGTATACACCTGTGTTCCCCACACCTCTCTCAAAATATAGAACAATCTCATCATGCCAGAAAGTTGCCTCATGGTCCTTCCTGGACAGTCATCTCCCCCATGTCCTGAAGCAGCCAGTGTTCTGATTTCTACTACCATAGATTAGTGTAACCTGCCCCTTAACTTCATATAAATGGACTTATAAGTAGTGTTTTCATCTGGCTTCTTTATCTGAGCATTTTTGGAGATTTATTCATACTGTTGTGTGTATCAGTATTCCATTCCTTTTTATTGTTGAGCTGTAGTTCATCCTACACACATACTACAACTGGTTTGTCCATTCATCTGGTTGTTTCCAATTTGAGCTATCATGCATAAAACTGCTATGAACATTTGTATGCAGGATTTTGTGTGCACATGTGTTTTCATTCATTTTGGAGTGAATTTGCTGGGTTATAGGGTAAGCAGATGTTTCAGTACTTAAGAAACTGCCAAACAATTTTCCAACGTGGGTAGGCCGTTTTATACTCCTGCCAGCAATATTTAACAAACTATATAACAACATATAAATTTATCTTCTTGAAATAGTTTCTTTCTTTCTCACATAACATCCAGGAATCAGCAGTTTAGGGTTATACAATCACTTCACAGGGTTGGGGAGACCCTGGCTCCTTCTAACATTTTTCCTGACCATCTTTGGAGTGTTGCCTTCCTTAGAGCAATGGCTCATCACCACACCCTGATTCCAACCAGTGCAAAGGAGGAGAAATGGGAAGAGGTAGGCTTACCCCTTCACTTTAAAGCAGAGGTACCCTGGTGGATATTTTACAACCAGCTTTCAGATGGAGCACAGTAGGTTGATTTGTTGTTCTTGCCAATTTCCATGGTGTAAATATCTCAGTGTTGCCAATTTCAAGCCACCAACAAAAATGTGGTATTGGGAAGAAACACCCTTCATGCCATCAGTTCCAGGCCTACACCGTGCCACCACTCCATGCCATCTGGTTTCGAGAGCACCATCCAGAAGTTGCTCATAATCACTCCTACTACATCCCACTGACCAGAACTTTGACAGGTGGCTATACCTGACTGCTAGAGAGGCTAGGAAATGTAGTTTTCAGTCTAAATTTAATCTGGTGGCCAGTGTGCCGAGGGGAAAATTTAGAGTCTTATGGAAGAAAGAGAAGATAAATTGTTTGAGACCCCTGGAAGTCTGTGGTACAAAGGATTTAAAACAGAGGAGTATCCCATAATTGGGCTTCCCAGGTAGTACAGGGGTGAACAATCAACCTGCCAGTGCAGGAGACGCAAGAAACATGGGTTCAGTCCCTGGGTTGGGAAGATCCCCTGGAGAAGGAAATGGCAACCCACTCTAGTATTCTTGCGTAGAAAATTCCATGGACAGGGGAGTCTGGTGGTCTGCAGTCCATAGGGTCACAGAGTCAGACATGACTGAACACACACATGCATACATGCATCCTGGGATTAAAGTTACATTTTGGAAAAGTCCTTCTGGCAGTGTACAGAGGAGGGATGGAATGTGTGGGGCTGGAAGACAAGAGAGGAGCTCACTGCAGTCAGGGAAGCTGGTGGTGGAATGTTAGGATTAAAAAGGGTGAGAGGGTATAGGAAGGTTTCCATGTCTCCAGCTTGGATGACAGTGGTACCGTTGTTTGAAATTTAAAAACCAAGTTTTGAGGGGAAAGGGAAGGCTTCTCTTGAGGTGCTATTGGCATCTCTAGGTATTATCCAACAAGTATCCAAAAATAGTGTCAGTTGTTCAGTTGTGTCATACTGTTTGTGACCCCATGGACTCCCTGTCCATGGAATTCCATCAGGCTCCCTGTCCATGGAATTCTCCAGGCAAGAGTACTGGAGTGGGTAGCCATTCACTCCTCCAGGGGATCTTCCTGACCCAAGGATCAAACCCAGGTCTCTTGCATTGCAGGTAGATTCTTTATCATCTGAGCTACCAGGGAAGCCCTCAAAAAATAAGATCTGAAACTCAGAGAGGGCAGACTGAGTATTGATCAGTGTCCATATTCATAGTTTCCAAATTTGGATTTTCTCCTGTCAGTTTTGCAGAATAGATCTGCTTAGGGTATAACAAATAGTCTGGATCTTTTCTCTTATGATAACCGAAATTCAAACTGGCTTAAGGGAAAAATAAAGGAAAATAGTGGTTCATGAAAATTGGACCACTCTATCCTTGAAAAGTATAAAGATGGAGCAAGCTTTGGGCATGGCTGGATCAAAGGCCAATAACAGTGTCACTAGGACATGTATTGTCTTTATGTTCAGTTCTTGCCTCTGCTTTCTTCTGTGTTGAGTTTGCTTCTTCTGTGATGAGCCTCTACTCATGGGGTAACTAGGTAGCTAACAGAAAACTCAGATCTATATCCTTTTAGCATAGCATGTCCAGCTGCTCAAACCAAAGTCTTGGGACTGGTTCTTAGTGTCCCAAATTGGATCACGGGACTGTTCCTGGATTGATCACTGTGTACAGTCTTGGTCTGGCTTAATTGTTTCGCCCACCCTCTTAGCAGGAGGGTGGATCAGTCCCAGCTAACCCACACTGAGTGGTGAGGGCTCCCCTAAAGAAATGAAAGACATCACTAGAAGAAGAGAGGATGGACAGTGGACAGCCACAGCAGCAGATGTCTGTCAATAAAGCCAGTTTCCAAGGAGGAGCTGCTGTTTTTACTCAGCCCATGCTTTGTCAGGGAAATTAATGGACACTCTTGCCACTTCCCTACCTGATCTCTACTTACTTCTTTTCAGTCATCATTAGGTCTTGGGCTTTTGCTACTAGAGTTTTTCACAGTGTAGCAACTCATTAGCCTCTGGGCAGGATAGACCCCTTACCAAAGAGAAAGGGAAACAGGCCAGGGGTAGCCCTTAGCTTCTGATGGCTCAGCCTGCAGCGATTCCTTAATTTGAAAATGTGTAGCTGGGGAGAGGAAGTATCATCATCAGTCATCTTGGACATCTTTGTACTATTTTTTAAGAGAGTTAAGGAAGGCGTGTTTGAAAAAATAACAATAACACAGCATTATTGGTGACCTTGTCAGTGACCCAAATTAAAAAACCATTTATCTTCTCTGTGTGTAAATTTCACTTTGGAAGGCTTGCTCCTGGCAGCTGTTAATTAGAAGGGGGAAAAGAGGTAATTGACATTCTAAAATCTTTTCCTACATGTCATCTTTTTCTTCATTCAGATGCTGCAGGAAACCAGACAGGAAACAGAAGATTGTGCACTGGGAGGGGTATAATTAGCAAGGAGTGGCAGGATCTATGGATCTGTGGACAATGGATAAGCAGTCATTGCCCCACCAAAAGAAATAAAGGAAAAGGTCTAGGGAAAGGATTTGGCCTGAAGACTGTTGACTTGAGACCCCCTAAAAAGTGAAACAAAGTGTTCATTTCCGGGAGCGCCCTGCTCACTCCCCAGGACTGCAGTGCACAGTTGTACAGGCTGTGCACTGCTTAAGTAGGATCAGCTGAGGACATGATGGGTGCTGAAACGCATCCCAGTTATTGCTCAGCAAGCCAGGGCCCCATGGGTTTGTGTCCACCCAAAGGACACTTTTTTGCAAAAATTCATTCAAAAGTGATATGTGTTGCAGTAGACTTTCTTCTCCCCTGAAGACCCCAGAAGAAGCCTCACTTTTGCTTTGGCTCACTTTCCAAGGCTCATCATTATAAATTCCATTCTCCAGGAATAGTGTAGTTCTTACCTTAAGGCCCATTCATAAAAATACATCTAAGTTAAATTATTCAGTACTATTTGGGTGCTACTTCATTCTATACCTGAAGAGTTTCTGCTGCCTGTTAATTGTTTCATAAAATGACAGCCACAGCCTGCTTTGGGCATCTGGCTGGTGCTTATGTGTTCAGCAGGAGATGGGAGATTTCTTCACCTTGCAGTCTAACTTCTTTGGAGCTCTGGGAATAAATACAGGTCCCCCTTTGCATTGATGTGTACAAAAACAGCATTAAATACAGTAGTCTGTATTAAGAAACAAACAAAACTATCTGTGATAATCATGTGAGCTTTTTTATTTTTCAACAGAGATTTACTGAGCACCTATTATGTTGCTAGATGTTTTAATAGCATGTCTGGGAAAAAGAAAGTTCAAGAATTCTTTCTCCTCAGAGCTTACATTCCAACAGCAAACCACGTTAAATAAATAAGTAAACAAATGCAGACATGAGATAGTTTCAAATACCAAAGAGGGTTTTGAAGACAAGAAAGTCGGATTGTGACAGTGGCTATCTTTGATTGGGTCATCAGGGACCTTCTTCCTGAGCAAATGACATTTGAGCAGAATAGGAATAACAGGAAAGATCTGGCTGTGTGAAAATACAAGAGAATGGTGAGCCAGAGGGTGAGAACAGCCAGTGCAAAGGCCCTGAGATAGGACCAAGGTGGGCCCATTCAAAGGACAGAAGGATAATTGTGGCTGGAGTGTTGAAAGAAGGTGAGGAAAGAAAAGTAGGCAGGCAGTGCAGAAGAGTTTGCATTGTACTCATCATGTGGAGGGAATTCCTAGGCTCCTTGCTCTGTTCCTGCCTTATAAATCCAGCCTTGCATTTGAAGCTTCTGTTTAGGTATTTACGTTTCATCTCAAGTCAGGCGGACAAGCAAAACCCTGGTCACCAGCAACCCAGCCCATAATGAAAGTTCAGCAGTCATTCATTCTACCTATGCGTCCTCCATCTCAGTGAAAGTCCTGCCATATGCCTGATGCTCAATCTCCAACCCCACGAGTCATGCTGGATTTCTTCCCCTTTACTGTTCAGCACGTCCTATTCACTCCACTCCAGAATATATCCTGGTTCCAACCCCAGCCCCAGACCTCCTCCATCATCTCTATGCCCAGCCTGCATTATCATCTGCCTGGACAACCTCAAAACAGCATGGTTCCTCCCCAGCATCAACCCTACTCTATAATCTATTCTCCACATGGCATCCTTGGGGGCTTTTTTACAGTGTAAATTAGAAGATTTCAGTTCTTTCTGCTTAATACCCTCTACATATTTCTCATCACATTTGGGGTGCCAATTCTGATGGGGGTCCCTCCTTCCATTCCCTAAGAATGCAGCCATGACTTTATATAATATTTTCTGTTTGCCCCCGTGAATCCACTCCACCCCGTGACACCCGACTGGCAGGGGCTGACTCTTCATCTCGCCTCTCCCGCCCCCTCCCTAGATCATTGCTTGGCATGTGGTAAGAGGTCATAACCATTTGTCAGATGAATTGTCTTCCAGGATCATGCAGAGTCTCAGATGAAGTTACTCACTGGGAGCCACTGAGAATTCTTCTCTAATATAAAGTCCTGGAGCTGGGCAGCACACATTATCATCATAGATAACTCCTTTGGGGGAAATCTAAAAGGTGGGCTTGGTGGAGGCAGCCACACATCCGAGGAAGAGAAAAAGACAGCTTCCAACAGGCAATTGAAATGATCCCTGGAGAAATAACTTTGAAATTGGACTTTTTATTTCCTTATTTGAGCATTCATTGTTTTCCCTGGTAGCTCGTATTCCCAGAACTGTTTGTAATGTGAGGTATAAAAGCTAACTATTTATATAGAAGCTAAACTTTTACCAATGTGAAAACACAAAAGGACCCAGCCATCCTTCTTCCTGCAAGAGTGACATGGAGAATTACCAATCATTTGTGAATAGACAGTCATAGAAAGGAAGGAGACAAGTGAGTTCACTACTCTGGGAGCCGCAAACCCAAAAGTCCACGTGCCCTGGGAGGGACCTATCATATAAGCAAAAGTGTATGATGGAGGGAGTCGAAATGTCAGCTACTGGTTCCTTTAGACGCATGAGCATGTTTTGCTTGGCTTAGGTAAAGTTTCCATTTCATTCATTCTGTTGCCAACATTTCAGCTTTTCATTTGAAAACTCACCTTTCTGAAATCTTACAGAAATTCACCGCATTTAGTGATATGGATCATCTAGAACCGAGGGGAGCCTGATTCCCCCCTCCAGGTCTGAGTTTTCTCACACCTGGACAGCTTCACTTCTTAACGTTATCTGTTAACGTTATCTGTTCAGGTTGGGGAGCCCTGACCCATTGCTTCATACAGAATGAGACAGATGCTAGAAGTGCTCAGGGAGGGCTGGAGGGGGGCAGAGGGATTGGATGAAGGTGGTCAAAAGGTGCCAATTTCTAGTTATCAGCTAAATACACACTAGGATTGTAATGTAGAACATGATTAGTATAATGAACACGGAGGTATGTTATATATGAGAGTCGTGAAGACAGTGAATCCTGAATTCTCATCACAAGAAAAATGTTTTTCTATTTCATTTGATGTTGTATCTATATGAGATGATGGATGGTCACCAAACTTATTGTGGGGAGCATTTTGTGATGTTTGTAAGTCAGATCATGATGCTGTACACCTTAAATGTATTTAGTGCTGATGGCTATTATATCTCAGTATTGTTGCTGTTGTTCAGTCACTAAATCATGTTTGACTCTTTTTGACCCCAGGTACTAGAGCCCGCCAGGCTCCTCTATCCATGGGATTCTCCAGGCAAGAATACTGGAGTGAGTTGCCATTTCCTTCTCCAGGGGATGAAACCCACATCTCCTGCGTTGGCAGGCAGATTCTATTCTACTGAGCTGCCTGGGAAGTCCGTATCTCAGTATTTCTCAGCCATAAAAAGGAACAAAAGTCAGTCGTTTGTAGAGATGTGGATGGATCTAGAGTCTGCCATACAGAACGAAATGTCAGAAAGAGAAAAACCAATACTGTGTATTAACACATGTATGTGGAATCTAGAAAAATGGTACAGAGGAACCTATTTGCAGGGCAGGAATCGAGATATAGGCGTAGAGAAGGGACATGTAGACACAGCGGGGGAAGGAGAGGGTGGAGCAAACTGGGAGGTTAGAACTGACATCCATACACCACCATGTGGAAATAGATAGTGGGAAGCTGCTACATAGNCTGTGTATTAACACATGTATGTGGAATCTAGAAAAATGGTACAGAGGAACCTATTTGCAGGGCAGGAATCAAGATATAGGCGTAGAGAAGGGACATGTAGACACAGCGGGGGAAGGAGAGGGTGGAGCAAACTGGGAGGTTAGAACTGACATCCATACACCACCATGTGGAAATAGATAGTGGGAAGCTGCTACATAGCACAGGGAGCTCAGCTCGGTGCTCTGTGATGAGGGTTGGGATGGAGGTGGGAGGGAGGGAGGCTCCAGAGGGAGGGGAAAGATGCATACATATAGATAGTTGATTCACATAGTTATACAGTAGATACTAACAGAACATTCTAAAGCAAAGGTACCCCTATTTTAAAAAAAAACTAGAAGAAAAAGGTAAAAGTGCTGTGGACAGAGGCATCGATTCATCCTGATAAACCAGTAAAGAGTTCATAGAGCTCTTGAGCTGATGCTTGAATTGTGAGTAGTGTTTCAACATGATAAAGACAGAGGATGGTTTATAGGTAAAAGACAGAAGAAGGGCAGATATTCCAGTGTCTGGATGTGTGAGCAGGGAAGGTAGACTGGTCCTTGGTTTCCCATCTAATTGGGCATTTGCTGCATTTATAATGCAAGTATCAGACACATTGCTAATTTGGAAAGAAAATCCTCCTTAGGAACTGTTTATACCCGCTCTCATCTCATACTCCGGGTGTGTTTGGGTGGCTTCTTCCTTAATCGCTTTGTTTGAGAAATTAGAAAAAGATGCTGTTGGCACACGGGGACAATGGAGAAGTAGCAGCTGCCAGAGATTTTCTTCCCTGCACCAGCAGGAAATTCATATTCTTAATAAAAAACGCCGATTGTCATGTCTTATAGAGAGTGAACATTATGGAGTTTTTGATGATAATGGCTGTGCCAGCTTGGGCTATTGCTTAAATGATTGAATTAAATTAGTTTATATTTTAATGAGGTGGCTAATCAGAGGCTGATTGTTACGGGGGATTGTGAGCCAATTGAGCTAAGTTTTGTTTTCTTTGCCGTTCTTTCTCATTTTTGTTGTTATCCCGTGAACTGGAACTAATATGCTCCAAGCTGCCCTCTAAGCCTCTCAGTAGCAGGATTCAGACTCAGATTTGGGGCTCTGAGGAAGCAGGGGCCTTCCCCACACTGGCCTGGGGCTAATTTGGAAGAGATTCTTGGATGGTTTGCCTGAATGCTTTTCAGGTTTCTGTGAGGAGCCGTGGCGTGTGGGAGAGAGCAGGATCTGAGATTTGAGTTCTAATTTGTGGCCTCTGATGAGCTGCGTTAGAGACAAGCCTTCACTCTCTCCACCCCTCTGTTTCTGCTCCTGTAAAAAGCCACCTGCATCTGTCCATCCGTCTGTCCATTCATCCAATAGACACGTGATGTGTGCCCGTCATGTGTTCCTCCCTACCCCCGTGAGGCTTACAGTCCAGTGGAAGAGACAGGAGTAGATCCAATGGGCACACTAACACAGTTGCGTGCGAAGAGGCTATACGGGTGTTGTTTGGGTGCGAATGGGAGGGTCTGGCTCTACGAGAAGTCAGCAAAGGGCAGGGGAATATATGATGAAGATGCGATGCTAGTTTGTTCAAGGCTGAGCGTGTGCTAGCACAGCTGTTCAGGGGACTACTTAGAAAGCAGGGTGAAGGTGTTGCTTGGGCAAAGAGTGGTTCAATCAGAAAGACAAGTCTTGGGTGACAGGGGTGATGGAAGGTTAGGGGTGATGCCATAAGCTCTGGTGAAGGGGCCCTAGTGAAGCAAGGGCAGGGTGGGGGTCGGGGGCTTGGACCTTCTCCTGAGAGCACAAGGAAGCGATAGAGTAGGGGACTGATCAGATTTAATTAAAAAAAATTTTTTTGTTATTGTAGTAGAGTCAATTGACAAGGTTGTGTTAATTTCTGCTGTATAGCAAAGTGATTCATACACATATATATACGTATAAACACATATATGTGTATATATACTTACTTTTCATATTCTTTTCCTTGATGGTTTATCACAGGATATTGAATCTAGTTTCCTGTGCATGCACGTGCTATACAGGAGGACCTCATTGTTTATCTGTTCTATATGTAATAGTTTGCATCTGCTAACCCCAAACTCTTAATCCACCCCTCCCCCAGTCACCCTGACAGCCACAGGAGAGCATCAGTGGGGAGGGCTGAGCAAGGTTGAGATTTCCCAAATTATCAAGTGCCCACCTATTTTGTTGTTGTTTAGTCACCAAGTCATGTCCCACTCTTTTGCGACCCCATAGACTGCTAGGCTCCTCTGTCCATGGCTTTCCCAGGCAAGAAGACTTCAGCGGGTTGCCATTTCCTTCTCCAGGGGATCTGAAAAAGAATATAAATATATATGCATAAATTATATGTTATAATTTGTTAAAGTAAATTTATAATATATATATTTAAAATTTATAATAAATAAACTGTTATAAAGTGTTATAAATTAACTATAGTTCAATTAAAAATAGTTAATTATACATAGAATAAAATGCATTAGAAACCATCTGGAAATGTCCACACCTAACCAACAGAAAGAGTTACCTGGGAAGAAGAGATGGTCAGAAATATTTTAGCATTTTTATGAAGAAAATAAATTCATGTGTTACCTTATAATTAAAAACAAATGCTACAAATAATACTAAAACCAGAAACACATATTATCTTATGAATTAGAACACATATACAAGTGTGAGTGTACAAAACAAGTAATATGTGAAATGTGCTCTTCTACAATGTCTTTGAGTGTTTGTCTTTACACATATATATACATTTGTGTGTGTATATATATATATATACACTCACACACATGCCTATATATGTGAATGTACATGTTTATATCTAAAAATCAAGTTTCACAAAACAATATATACTTTTGTTTTGTGCAAGAAACTGGTATATTTTTCTACGTGTTCTCCTTCATTCCTTATAAAAGGCTGCTTGACAACTACCAAATTGATTTCAAAGCTCAGAATGGCCTGCCATTGGGAAAACACTGATTTGAAAAATCCTAGGTCCTGAGGGGCCAGCTTTTGAGAAGCTGAAGTGGAGTGTGGACGGGCAGGATGCCAGGTTGGCCAGTGGCCATTCATTTCATTTTTGCTGGGTGATGAGAAGAGGGAAAAGGTCACCCACCGAGGCAGAGACAGTGGCTTTGCTGACTAGCCAGTCTGTCCTGGTGATGACAGATGATTGCAAACCACTGAACTCTGACAGAGGAGAGATATTTGTTGCCTTCTGTCTGAATTTCCTGTGGTTCCCGGGACCATTTTCTGCCCAGGTTAATTGATTTCTCCTTGGTTTTTTAGCGCAGGCAGGGGCTAAAGCATCTTCTAATGGCTTGTTAATCGTGCGCTTCTCTCTTACCTCCTGGTCTTGGCGAGCCAATCTTCCAACAGTTGCTAATCGGACAGGGAAGTGTGCAAGAGAGCAGAGAAAAGGATGAAGAGGGCTAGTGCAGTTACTGATTCAGCTAGTAATGCAAGGATGGATTAATCTCGCATACGTTGAAGAGCCGATCAGATCTCAATAGATCCCACTGAGTCTATGAGGCACATCCAGCTGAGCCGGTGGGGCTTAGAGCAGGTAGACTCTGTTAGACTGAATTCACTATTGAGAGAAACGTTGTTCAGATTTTGATGGACCCCTTGCATTGAGTGGACAAACTTCTTCTGAGAGTAAAGAGCCAAATAGCACACATTTTAATCTTTGTTAACTGGGGAATCTTTGTCCAAACAAAGTACAGTTCCACCATCAGACTTCAAAAGCAGCCATAGATGATACATAAGCAAATGTCAGCTTCCCTGCTGGCTCAGATGGTAAAGAATCTGCCTGCAGTGCAGGAGACCTGGGTTCGATCCCTGGGTTGGGAAGATCTCATGGAGAAGGAAACGGCAATCCACTCCAGTATTCTTGCCTGGGCAATCCCATGGGCAGAGGAACCTGGCAGGATACAGTCCATGGAGTCACAGAGTTGGACATGACCGAGCAACTAACACTACCCTACTACACTAAACAAATGAGTATGCTGCATTTCAACACACTGTTTGCAAAAGTAACCAATCATCTCTTCTGCAATTAGACTTTCCTGCATTGGACTGTGTTACAAGTAATCTTTGAACCAGGGCTTCCCAACCTAGCAATGTTGACATTTTGAATCGGGTATTTCTTGGTCCTATGCATTAAAGATGTTTAGCAGCATCCCTGGCCTCTGCAAGCTTGATGCCAATATAGAGAACACCAGAAATTTCTCCAGGCATGGCAGAGTTCCCCAGGAGGGGCACAATCACCCTCAGGTGAGAACTCTTGCTTTAAACCCTTCACTCTTATTTCCCTTCATGTTGTATTTTGTGTATTTGTTCTCTCTAGCCAAGATATTATGGCTGAGGGGCTAGCTTATAAGATTAATTCTTCTGTCTGAATCTCCATCTTCAATCTTCTGAACAAAATGAGAGGGTGTTCTCAAGCCTTGCTCCTAAATCTGAACATTGCTAGGGATAATAGAGAGAGATGTATGAGATAAGAGTTTTAGAAGTTATCTTTACCAGACAGGTTTAAAATGGGAGGAACATTTTGAGCAAGAAGCAGCATCACACAGTATGGTGATTATGTGCACAGATCCTGGAGTCAGACTGCCTGAAATGCAATGCAGATGCCAACACTTTCTGACTGTGACCTTGGGCAAGCTACCTGACCTCTCTGTGCCTCAGTCATTTCATCTGTAAAATGGGAATAACGTTCATCCTTTCCTGGTAGGGCTGTGTTGAACATCGAACAAATTGAACCTCAAAGTATCTGGCCCTGAAGTAAGCCCTATGTAGAATAATATAAATAAAACAAAAACTAAAGTGGGCAATTTAATGGTTAATTTCTGGGATCAGTAAACTAGGAAATATGGAAATATTTGGTAGAATGTGGAAAGCAGTGTTTTAAGTACCCTGAAAATCAAACCAGGCTGTATAACTATAGACTGGGGGTGGTTTGGGGGTTTGTTTTTGTTGTTCCGTCACTAAGTTGTGTCCAATTCTTTGCGACCCCATGGACTGCAGCATGCCAGGCTTCCCTGTCCTTTGCTATCTTCTGGAGTTTGCTCAAACTCATGTCCATTAAACCAGTGATGTTGTCCAACCAGAGGATAGGATGGTTTAGGAGTAATACCAATGAAATATCATACCAGGGCTTCCCTGGTGGCTCAGCTGGTAAAGAACCCACCTGCAATGTGGGAGACCTGGGTTCAATTCCTGGGTTGGGAAGATCCCCTGGAGAAAGGAAAGGCTACCCACTCCAGTATTCTGGCCTGGAGAATTCCATGGACTGNAGTTTCTGGTTTTACGTTTAGATCTTTAATCCATTTTGAGTTTATTTTTGTGTATGGTGTTAGAAAGTGCTTTTTAAAAAAGAAATATTTTTATATACCTATTCTTTAACTTTTAATTGTTTTGGCTGCACCGGTTCTTAGTGGTGGCATGCGTGATCTTTGACCTTTTCTTTGGCATATGAAGTCTTACTTCAGGCATATAGGATCTAGTTCCTGACTGGGGATCAAACCCACCCCCACCCCCCGCCCTGCCTTGGGAACATGGAGTCTTAGCCAGTGGACCACCAGGGAAGTCCCAGGGAGTTCGCTTTCAAAATATGAATTTTCAGGGACACAGACATTCAGGTGATAGTAGCCTCGATTCATTGGAGCAAGTACACCTAGTCTCCTTGAAAACACGACCATAAAACAGCTTTTCTCATCCTACATCCTTTAGTTTTAAAATAGTACCTCGTGGGGCACCCTTCTTGTGGTTCATGTAGCCAAGATTCTGCTTCATACCCAAGGTCAGGCTGTGTGTTTAGTTTCTAAGAGCTGCCGTAACAAATTACCCTCTACGTGGTGGCTTAGCACAACAGAAATATATTCTCTCACGGGTTCTGGGGGCGGAAAGCCTGAAATCAAGTTCTCGGCAGAGTTTCTTCCTTCTGAAGGCTCCGGGGGAGAACCTGTCCTCTGCCTCTTGCAGCTTCTGGTGGCTCTGGACACTTCTCAGCATGTGGTTGCGTCACTCCTGTCTCCGCCTCCCTCGTCACCTGGCTTCTCCTCCTTCTGGCCCCTTTTCTCCGTGCGTCTTAAAGGACACTCATTGAGGGATTTAGAATCCACCTGTATAAGCTTGGATAATCTCATCTTTCAATCCTCAATTACATTTGTAAAAACTCTTTTTCCAAACAAAGTCACATTTGCAGGTATCTGGGAAATGGACGTATCTTCTAGGGGGTCACTGTTCCATACAGTACAGGTCATGTCATCTTGAAAACGGCTGATGCTGCTAATAACTACTTACTTGATTGGCCTATTAGCTCTGTTACGCGACTTCTTGGCATTGATGGATCATTCTGTCAGAAAACTCTAGCACTGAGGTCACTAAACTGGAGTGAGTATCAGTATGTTCTGAAGGGCTTAACCTGCCTGAGAACGAAATATAGATTACTTGGTCCAGCCCCATAGTGTCTGATCTGGCAAGTCTTGGGTGGGAATTTGTTTAAGAAGTTTACAGATAATGCCAATGCTGTTGGTCCAGGGACCCCACTATAAGAATCATTGCTAAACAGGTTTTCTCCTGGAGAGAATTCACCAACATTCTGGACCCTGTGGTCTGTGTTCCTGGATAAACCTCCAGTTCCCTAAATTGTAGCTCAAAGGCTTGACTATCTTTACCACACCCTGTGATGCTCCAGAAAAGCATCCTTCCCACCAAGGATGCCACTGGTCCATAAGGATGTGATGCAGCCAGCTGCCAACGGCTCAGCTTCAATGGAGATGCAATTTACTTNTCCTGGATAAACCTCCAGTTCCCTAAATTGTAGCTCAAAGGCTTGACTATCTTTACCACACCCTGTGATGCTCCAGAAAAGCATCCTTCCCACCAAGGATGCCACTGGTCCATAAGGATGTGATGCAGCCAGCTGCCAACGGCTCAGCTTCAATGGAGATGCAATTTACTTGCAACAAAGCTGCAGAACAATGCTTCTTAAAGTGTGTCCAACTCTTTGCGACCCTTTGAACCATAGCCCGCCAGGCTCCTCTGTCCATAGGATTTTTTTCAGGCAAGAATACTGGAGTGGGTTGCTGCTTTCTCCCCTAGGGGATCTTCCCAATCCAGGGATCGAGCCTGCGTCTCCTGCCTTACAGGCAGATTCTTTACCCACTGAGCCACTGGGAAAGCCCTAAATTCAAGCACATTTTCTCAAGTAAGATTACATTGACAACAGAGGTAATATTTTGATATTTGTCAGAGTAATTAGAATGCCTGATGAGAACGCTCACTGAAGTGGAGAAAATTTGACATACCTGGAAGGTAAATTATAGTATAGCCGGCTTGTGACACTCAATGCAACCCCTTATTTTTGTTATGAATTCCAGATTTATGGCTACGTCTCCTTTGAGCCATGGTCTGTTGAAAACTCCACAGTGGCAAGCTGCACAAATTGGTGAAAAATAGGAAATCTCAGGGAGAAAAAAAAAAAAAACAAAAAACTACCCCTCTCTTGAAAACAGCAGCTTGGTGCAAAACTCCCAAATCATCTGTGTCTCAATTTTATGTTTGCGAGTGGTTGTCAGGCAGTGCCTTCTGTGGAATCCTTCTCCACTCAGCACAGTGGACTGTCCAGCTGCCTTTCCACCAGAGCACAGGAGAGCCAAAATGAGGTCAGATGGTAAGGAGCAGGAGACAAGGAGGTGAGAATAAGGTAACAATTCTGCAGAGCAGCTCGGGGGAAAGCATGGCAGCGTTTCCGCCACATGAGCTTCATTTCCCAAATTCAGCGCACGCAGCCAGCAGGTGGAGAAAGCGGGTAACATAGTCAGAAGACAACGGGTGGGTCATCCAATCACAACAGCCCCCCAACCCCCTTCCACACATCATTTCTTGGGCATCCAGGAAGTTACTTGCAGGTTTTTTTTTTTTTCCTGATATAAAAAGCTGAGGCTAAACACAAAAAGCCACACACTGTATTTACTTCCATTCCATTTATACATAATCTTATTTATATCATATGTCCAGAATTGAGAAATCCAAAGAAACAGAAAGTAAATTAGTGGTTGCAGGTGCCGGGAAGAGAAGCTGGGGGAGGGACCTGCTGGTAGGCACAGGGTTCTTTTGCGTGGAGCGGGGCGTTGATGGAATGCTTTGGATAGAGAGAGTGGTAAGAGTTGCACCATTCTGTGAAGACGTTAATGCACACTGCTGCTGCTGCTGCTAAGTCACTTCAGTAGTGTCTGATTCTGTGTGACCCCAGAGACGACAGCCCACCAGGCTCCCCCGTCCCTGGGATTCTGCAGGCAATGCACACTGGCTATCCTTTAATACTGTGAGTTTTACAGTGTATAAATTATACCTCTGTTTTTAAAAGTTGTTTAGGGGCTTCCTGGATGGCTCAGTAGTTAAGCACCTGCCTGCCAATGTAGGAGACACCGGTTCAATCCCCGGTCCGAGAAGATTCCAGATGCCACAGGGCAACTGAGCCCGTGCTCCACACCAAGAGAAGCCACCACAGTAAGAAGCCTCTGCGCTGCAACTGCAGAGTAGCCAGCCTCTGCATTCCGCAACTTGAGAAAAGCCCACGCAGCAACAAAGACTCAGCACAGCCATAAATAAATAAATAAAACTATGAAAAAGTTGTTTAGTCTTGAGATTATACTGAAGACCACTTTCTCCAGGAGGGAGTAAACTACAGAGAAAAAAGGCCGATAGCTCGGTCAAATCTTCTCTCTCTCTCTTTTTCCTACATTTTTGTAGCTCTTTTCTTCAAACTAGCAGCTGTGGAGGACATAATATGAGCTGGGTGAAAACATCAGCAGCACAGGCTCAGGGCTTGCATAAGTAACATCACCGAAGAGTCCCAGCTCTCCATGGATGTAGGCCCTGTGCACCCATTCTACAGGTGAGGAGACTGAGGTACTGCTGGCCCAGGGCCCAGAGCTTCCAAGTAAGCACATTGGGATTGACTGGCATAATAGGAGGCTAGTTTTCTCTGCTCACTTCCACATCCTCCTTGTGACTCAGAAGCCTTCGAGGAATCTCTGCCCTACCAGTGACTTCTGGCCTCTAACTTCATCTGGGTGATAAATCAAGCCACCTTCTGGACCATGGGTTGGGAGTTAGCAGCTGAGTGCCTCCTGCCTCCCTCTTGGCAGGAAGCAAAGGGCAAACTCACCTCCTTTCCAGCGGATCTCTGATAAGCCCCACGCTCTTTCCTCAGTCACCAGTGCTTGGCACAGGGCAGCAGAAAATGATTGCCATTGATGAATTGACTTGGAACTACAGCAGCGCAGTCGCATGTCTGTGCCCATAAGATACAGAGTTTGCATTCCCGGGATCGGGTAGCACTCCTGGCAAGTTTGGGGAAGGATCATAGCATTGACACGCTGCACGGAGAGATGCTCACATGTCAGAATGCGTGCTATGCAGAGGGAAAGTGAGGCCCCGGAAGGACACTTAATGACTCTGGGAGACTTTGAGAAGAGAGAGAGGATGAAGGAAGGAACGTTTCTCATGGGGCTCACAGTTGCCTCCAGCCTAGAAGCAGAACGTGTTCTGTCGACATCATAAAATCATGTAGGCAAAAACCTGCTGTCTGATTTGATATGGAGTGTGCCTGTGAGATACATTTAGTATTAAGGGGGAAAAAACCGCAGAATTTGCTAAAAGTCTATCACACTGTAACTCTTTAGATCTCAGCCTTAGCTGAGCTACAGGACCACTCAAGAAGCTGTATAAAATCATTAGTGCCTTGTCCCCGTGGCAGTGGATTCTTGATCCGTGAGTGTGGGGCCCAGGTGTCAGATCTTTAGATAAATCTGTTGTGCAGCCAGAACTGAGAAACACTGGATGTTTATATAATATAAGGATATAAATGTTGGGACTTCCCTGGTAGCTTGGTAGTAAAGAATCCGCCTGTTAATGCAGGAGACATGGGTTCAATCCCTGGATTGAGAAGTTCCCCTGGAGGAAAAAGTGGCAACGCAGTCCAGTATTCTTGCCAGGATAATCCCATGGACAGAGGAGTCTGGCAGGCTACAGTCCATGGGGTCAGACACGACTGAGCAACTAAGCAGCAACAGAAAGGATATATGTCATACCATTATCCCTAAGTCAGGAACTTTATGATACTTTCCACAGTCTATAGCATGGATCTGACACTGATGATTTGACATGGAGCTGATGTAATGATAATAGAAATAAAGTGCACAGTAAATGCAATGTGCTTGAATCATCCCAAAACCATTCCCCACCCATCCATGGAGAAATTGTCTTCCATGAAATTGGTCCTTAGTGCCACAGAGGTTGGGGACTGCTGATGTATAAGACAAATTCTCAGTTATCCACTTAAATGCTAGTAAATCCAAACCTGTGCATAAAATGAAGCCTCACTTTCACTTTGATTTAGAATAGAACACCATTGTTTTCTCCAGGAAAATTAGTTTCCTGTTGGTAGTTTGCTGGTATTTAACTGAAAGTCCATTGATGTATCAGTTAGCTACTGCTATGTAACAAACCTGCTTCCCTCCTCTCCCCCGCCCCGACCCGCCACCAAAAGCAAAACAATCTTAGTTGCCTAAAATAACATTTATTTGTTGTTTCTCACTGTGGTGAAATTTGGCTGGACAAGAAATTCAGTGGATATTGGCTGGCCTCCCTCTGACATCAGATGGGCAGGTGCCTCTTGCATTGTATTTCTCCTCTGGAGGCCAGCAAGTTAGTTTGGGGATATCTTCTCATGGCAATATTGGAGCAGAGCAGACCACAACAGAGCAAGCAAAGGCCTCCGTGGCATCTTGAAGTAAAAGTTTGGAACTGGCTGGTGATCATTTCTACCTTGTTCTGTTAGAGCAGCTGTGACCAAGGTCAGAGATGAAGACTAGGAAAGAAACCCCTCACCATTCACTCATTGGAAAGGCATTGCAAGCCACGTGACAGGGCTACAGGAAGGGGTCAAGAGTTAGGTAAGCAATTCTGTCTAGACTGTTCTGCCAGTTGATGATGAGAAGGCTTTCTAAAGGGAGGCCGGTCTTGGTCATATGAAGATTGATGGGACTGTGCTCTTAAACAATGCATCTGTTTTGTTGTTGCTGTTATTTGTTTAGAGTTTTTGTTTGTTTGTTTGTTTATTTTTGGCCACACTGGCTCTTTGTTGCTGCAGACTTTCTCTAGTTGCAGGAAGCAGGGGCTACTCTCTGGTTACGGTGCGTGGGCTTCTCATTGTGGTGGTTTCTTGTTGCAGAGCATAGGCTCTAGCTAGGCAGCAGTAGTTGCAGGCCCTAGTTTCCCTGTGGCATGTGGGATCTTCCTGGACCAGGGATCAAACCCTTGTCCACTGCACTGGCAAGCGAATTCTTAACCATTGGAGCACCAGGGAAGTCCCTACAGCTCTGTTTTATCCAGAGAAGAAAATGATGGTGTGATAAGACTAAGATACTTTCTGGCTATGCCTTCCAGCTTCTCCTTAGTCCTTTGAGTAATATCTTACATCCCTGGGTGACTGAGTAGCTTTTTCCAAAGTTGCCACAGTTTGCAGACTCGACTTGAAACCCAAACAGGTGAAGCATCTCTGGCAGAGAAAAGTAGGTCAATGCATCATTTCCTTCAAAGCCCACACACAGTACCACATGCAGATAGACACTTAATGAATGCTCATTCGGAATGATTACGACTACATTTCCATCCGCAATTTAGCCATCAGCTGTTTATTGAAAAACACTGATTGTTTTTTTTTTCTTTTAATCTCTAAGCTTTTATGATTTTTAAGGAAAATAAATCGTGAAGCAAACTAGCAAAGGCTCACTTCCACCTCTTTTAACTTCAGGAGGAGACAGTGTGGCTTAACAAGGGGGTAATAGACAGGTGACCCCTTTCAGGGCAGAACTCCATCCCTGTGTGTTTGTCCAGGGAGCACTCAGAAATGTTGTTTGCAGCTGTCTTACCAACAACTCTCCTTTTATCCCAGGGGCAGATGAGAGCATTCAGTTTCCACTCACCTTCTGCTTCTGACTCAATCTGAGACGTTCTTACCTGTTTTGTTCTTTGGGATGCTCTGGGTACCAGTTTGGAGCTCAGCAGAAGGTGGTAAAACAATGCCTCAGCCAGCCATTAAACACGCCAAGACAACTTCTGTCTCTAAATTAGAGCATGAAGGTAAAGGAACCTCTCAGTTATCTGCAAAACCATTGGTCTCATGGAGGAATCAGATGCACCAATTCACTTAATCATATCTACACTGTACTTCTTACTTGTATCATAAAATCTCAAGATAGAGGCTATAGTAGTTGATGATGGGGATGTTGGAGATGTAATCTATTTTCTCCATTTTTGTGTGTGGCTATGAATTCTCATAATAACAAGATACGAGGGAGATTGCATACATGCTGGCTTATGACAGTGTCCTTCAAGTAAATCCAAATCATTCAGTGTCTAAGTCCAGGGAACGTTAGCATATTGGTTAAAAGTAGGGAGACGGACTTCCCTGAGGTCTCAGTGGTAAAGAATCAGCCTGCCCATGCAGGAGACATGGATTTGACTCGTGATCTGGGAAAATCCCACGTGCTGTGGAGCAACTAAAATCCCTGTGCTGCAACTGTTGAGCCTGTGCTCTGGAGCCTGGGAACCACAACTAGCGAGTCCACATGGTGCAGCTACTGAAGCCTGAGCGCCTAGAGCCCCTGCTCTGCAACAAGAGAAGCCACTACGACCACGGAGAATAACTCCCACTGGCCGCAACTAGGGAAAACCCTGCGCAGGAACAAAGACCCAGCACAACCAAAATAAATAAATAAAATTATTAAAAAAAAAAAAAAATAGGAGGGTTGGCAAACCATGGCCCATAGGCCAAATCTGGCCTGCCACCTGGTTTTGTACAGCCCATGAGCTAAAAATGGCTTTTGCATCTCCAAATGATTTTTTTTTTTAATGGAAAGAAGATATTCTGTGACGAGTGAAAATTATACAGAATTCAGATTTTGGTGTCTATAAATAAGGTTTTACCCAATCATGCTTATTTGTGATATGTTGGCAATGACTGCCTTCCTGCAGTGAGGGCAGAATCTAGTAGTGGCTGCTAAGAAACCTTAAATATTTATTATCTGCCATTTTGCAGGAAGTGTTGGCTGACCCCCATCCAACAGCATAAATTCGGAAACCAGACTTGCTGGGACAAGCCTGGCTTTGCTAGTTCCTCGCAGTGTGACCTTGAACTCCTCTGTACCTCAGTATTCCTTTCTATACAATGGGAATGATGGTGACAGTCTCATCACGTCCTTCTCGCATGAGAATATTGCGAGGATAAAAAATAACTAACAAATTCTAAGGGCTGTACATAGTGCCTTATACATAAAAGTGATCCTTTCAGTGATGGAAAAATTCTGCCAGGAAAACCTTTGATGGAAGAAGTCAGAACCAAATCCCCTCTTTGACCTTCCTCCCAGAATCCATGGACAGTGGGACCTAGCTTAGCCGATACAGTTCTGCTTCCGTGATCATTTTATTTAGACCTTCCGTGCTGAATCTGTATTTCTTCTCTGTTTCTAAAGCTGGGGAATTGGGAAGTTCTCACTCTCTGCTAGGGCTCTAGACCCAGTGAATGCAGAAACGGAAACTTTCCTGGGATGCCCAGAATAAAGTGAGAGGAAACCTCTCTTCTTTGAGAGCCTCATCAGAGCTGAATTTCTGGCATTCCCAGGCACTCCCCAGATTACCATTCAGGGTCCAGATCTATCATCTTGGTCAAGGGTATGGACCTGACCAGCCTCCTAAGCAGCCTCCAGTCCACATGGAAGCAGGCTGGCAGGAGGTGAATAGGTCCTTCTTGGCAGCTCAGAGAGGATGGGGACCAAACCTAGGTTTTTTATCACTGCTCCTAGGTCCCACCCTTGTGCTGGGCGAATAGGAGATTTTTTTTTAACTTTTTATTTTCTACTGGGGCTCCAAAATCACTGTGGACAGTGACTGCAGCCATGAAATTAGAAGATGCTTGCTCCTTGGAAGGAAAGCTCTGACAAACCTAGACAGTGTATTAAAAAGCAGAGACATCGTTTTACTGACAAAGGTCCATAGCTGTGGAATCAGGCTGGCAGGAGGAGGATGCCCATGCCTGTGGGGGAAAAAGGGAAGAGCATTTGGCATGCTTGATTCAAATTGTTTGAGCAAGAATGACTCAAGTGTATGCATCATCTTTCAGCCAGTTATTCATTGGAAAAGGCTTCAGCTCTTTGAAAAGGGTCTGTGAATAGATCCTCCCTGTCTGCTCAGAGGGCGTGGGGCCCAAACCTGGGTTGTTTATCACTGTTCTCAGCTCCCAGCCTTGTGCTGGGCCAATAGTAGATTTTATTTAAACCTTTTATTTTGTATTGCGGCTCAAAAATCTCTGTGGACAGAAACTGAATCCATGAAATTAGGATACATTTCCTCCTTGGAAGGAAAGCTATGACAAACTTAGACAGCATGTTAAAAGTACAGACATCACTTTACCGACAAAGGTCTATACCTATGGAACCAAGTCAGAGCTATGGTTTTTCCAATAGTTATGTACGGATGTGAGAATTGGACCATAAAGACGGCTGAGTACTGAAGAATGGATGCTTTCAAATTGTGTTGCTGAAGAAGACTCTTGAGTGTCCCTTGGGCTGCAAGGAGATCAAACCAGGCAATCCTAAAGGAAATCAACCCTGAATACTCATTGGAAGGACTGATGCTGAAGCTGAAACTCCAATACTTTGGCCACCAGATGTGAAGAGCTGACTCATTGGAAAAGACCTTGATGCTAGGAAAGACTGAAGGCATGAGGAGAAGGGGGCAACAGCAATGAAATGGTTGGATGGCATCATCGACCCAACGAACATGAGTTTGAGCAAGCTCCAGCATATGGTGAAGGACAGAGAAGCCTGTAGCGCAGCAGTCCATGGGGTAGCGAAGAGTCAGACATGACTGAACGACTGAACAACAATACACTTTAAAAGCCCACAGAGCCCTCTTACTTGTGGGACCTTTCCTTGATCCGGCAGAAGGAGCCCTTAGCTGTTATATTAGTACTTTTCTGATGTTATTATTACTGTTGTTATTACTTTAGTAATTATTGCCATTGCAGGCATAATAGAAGCTTTCTTTACTCTATCAATGAGACATTTAAGCATCCAGATACCCATCCAGGGACTTTGCAGGTAACTCAGTGGTAAAAAACCCACCTGCTAATGCAAGAGATGCAAGTTCGATATCTGGGTCAGGAAGATCCCTGGAGGAGGAAATGGCAACCCACTCCAATATTCCTGCCTAGAAAATTCCATGGACAGAGAATCCTGGTGGGCTATAGTCCATGGGATCCCAAAGAATCAGACACAACTGAGCAAGCACACAATATCCATCCAAGCAGAGTTAACCATGTACAAGCCTGTGTTCCATTAGTCATGGAGGGCCCCAAGTTTTCCACAGTGGACTTCTTCAGTGTCCTGAGCATGGGGTCCCTTGTATCTTGAGCAGTGTGTATGCCTCTCTCATTTCCCGGCACAGAGTCTTGCACAGAACAGGAGCTCAGCGTTTCTGGATATGTGGATGGATGAGTGAGCACGGGAAGAAGGGGTAGAGTGAAAAATTATGTTCACTCCAGGGGAGGAACAGCAGCTAAGGGGGTCCCCAGTTTATCTACGCACTGAAGGAGTCTAGAAAATTCCCTCCACCTTTAAAAAGCCCTGCACATATACCATGTGGGTTTCCCTGCACCATGACTTAGCTGTGTGAATGTCAGCAAGTTCCCTACTCCCAGAGCCTTTCTATCCCTGCTTGTACAATACAGTTGCTATGAAGAGGATTGGGATAAAGTATTCAGTGTCCAGCCCAGTGTAAGCTTTTTATTATTATTATTGGAATATGATTGCTTTGCAATGCTGTGTTAGTTTCTGCTGCACAACAAAGTGAATCAACTATATGTGTACTGGTACCCCTCCCTCTTGGACCTCCCGCCCACCCCGCTCCATCCCACCCCTCTTGGTCACCGCAGAGCCCAGAGCTGAGCTCCCTGTGCGATGCAGCAGCTTCCCGCTAGCTGTCTGCTTCACACATGCCAGTGTATAAATGCCAATGCTACTCTCTCAAGCCATCCTTCCCCCGTGTCTACATGTCCCTCCTCTGTGTCCGTGTCTCTATTCCTGCCCCGAAAATAGGTTCCTCGGTACCATTTTTCTAGATTCCATCTATGTGCAATAATATGCAATATGTGTTTTTCTCTTTCTGAATGTGGGTGAACCTAGAGCCTCTCATACAGAGTAAGCTTTTCGGAGGTTGCTTGTTAAATACACTCGTGTGAATCAAAGCCATGATTTGTGGGAATCAATAGCTCCTAAGAACCAGCTTTAATAGTTACTCGTGGGAGTGGAGTGCTATAGCAGGGGGCAGCTGCTACAAACTGCTGGGTGTATGATGGGCTCGAGGATGTATGTACAACACAGGGAATATAGCCAAGATTTTGTAATCACTGTAAATGGAAAGTAAACCTTAAAACTGTGTAATATAAGACATTTTGAAAATTAAGAAAAGCAAGGGTCATAAATAATCGAAACTCATCCCTTCTCAATAATAATTCTGTAAGATGAATGTTCTCCATGATCTTGAGATGGTTACATCTGTTGTATCCAAATATGGGAGGAAATAATATGCTTCCCAAACCGCTTCCCAGTTCCGGGTCAGTGTCCTCATGCTGGCAGTCTGAACTCCGTTGTTGTTGTTTAGTCACCGTTTAGTCTGACTCTTTGCAACCTCATAGACTGGCCTGCCAGGCTCCTCTGTCCTTGGGATTTCCCAGGCAAGAATACTGGAGTGGGTTGCCATTTCCTTCTCCAAGGGATATTCCCAGCCCAGGGATTGAACCCACGTCCTCTGGATTGGCAGGTAGATTCTTTACAGCTGAGCCACCAGGGAAGCCCCCTGAACTCCACTGTGCTGGGAATTACATGACAGAAATTAACAAATGCTGCAAAAAGTCGTTGGTCTGCTCCCTAGACCCCCATCCAGCCCCGCTTCAGAGAGCCGGTCGTTAGACTTTAGCCGCACACCGCTGGAGGAAGTCGTGCTGATTCCAGACTGTTCTCTTTCAAACGCAGAGACCCAGAGGGAAGGACATTTTAAGCTGCTTTCCCCATTAACTTCTCAGTGTGAGCAATTTTATCAGATCGCAGATGTGGCCAAGGTTTTGACCTTGGGCGGAGGCAGAGAGAGATGTAGGAGGACTCCCGCCAGAGACTGTGGCTCTAGGGAAGAGCTTCAGTGGGGGGTGATGTGGGAGCAGTGTGATGTGGGAGGCAGGTGGCAAATGGGCTTTGCAGATTTCCCAGGAGCTTGCTGACCCCCGAGGGCCATCACATGTGTTCCTGAAGTCCCATTATTCCTGCATGTTGGTTGTCTCTCCCACCCAGACCTCCACCTGCTCACAATCCCTTATTTCATCTTGTAATGGCTCTTCTTGTGGGAGATGATAGAATACCAATTCTCAAATATTAAAAAGGCTATTGTATAGGAAACAAAACAGCCATGGAAAGAAGTTTCCAAAAGAGAGCGTTCAGTTCAATTAACGAGAGACTTTTTAGTAGCTAGAGGTGAACTCCCAAGAAACAGACTTTCTCCTAAAATTCACTGTTGTTGTTCAGTTAGTTGTTAAGTCATGTCTGACTCTGCAACCCCAGGGACTGCAGCACACCAGGCTTTCCTGTCCTTCCCTCCTAAAATAAACATCCTCAAATAGCTGGGGCAGAACCCCTGGACCATCAGAAGAGGATCCTGGAGAAGGCATCTGGGCTTTGAGACTGACCTCATACATTGTACTAAGGCCACGTTCTAAGTCTAAGATAGTGGTTCCCAGGTTGAGGTGGGGGCGAATTTGCTTCTCAGGGGAATTTTGAAATGTCTGATGATGTTTTTGGTTATATGCTGCTGGCTTCTAGTAGGTAGAGGCTGGGGGCGGCAGAGCAGGGATACCAAAGTCTTACAAAGCACAGGAGGCTCCCATAGCAACAAAGGACTCCATCCCCAAATGTCAGTAGTGCCAGGACTGAGAAGTCTGCTCTAGGATGTAATGAACCTCTTCTGTCAAGCCTTTTTGGATGACACAGAGGAGTTTTGTGTTTCTAAACTGTTGATTCTCAAGCAGAAACAGACTCACAGGCACCGAAAACAATCTTATGGTTACCAAAGGGGAAAGATGGGAGGGCAGGGTTAAACTGGGAGTTTTGGACATATACTCATTACTATATATGAAATAGATAACCAACAAAACCTACTATATAGCACAGGGAACTCAGCTCAATATTCTGTGATGACCTAAATGGGAAAAGAGCTTGAAAAAGAGCAAATACGTGTATATGTATAACTGAATCCCTCTGCTGTACACCTGAAAGGAACACAACATTGTTCATCAACTCCACTCCAATATAAAATGTAAAAAAATTTTAAAGTTTTGATTCACTCCTTTTCCATCATCCTGCTGAATCCCATTAATGCACTGACGGCAGTGGAACAGATTTCTCAGGGTGGCAAAGCCTTTTCCCATCCTCTCTCCTCCTCCTTTTGATTTTTATCCACTCTTCCTTTTATAGCAACTGTATGTCATATTTATAGCATGTAACGTTTCAAGGTTACATCTGAGATGTCAAGTCAAAAAAAAATGGCCTCTCCCTGCACCCTTTGAGATTTCTCTTCATTTGAGGAGACAGAGATTGACACATTGTGGGTCCGTTTCATTTTAGAAAGCAGACAACAGGATGATTCATGAAGATAGTGTCCACCCAGCTGTACCTTCTAGACCTAGAATCTTGTCAGGTTGGCTGCATGGCGAGGCCATTGTAGACACACCTGGTAGTTTTATATTCCGTGGTCTTATAACAAAGTATTACTATTTCAAAGATCCTTGTCACCTTGATCTGGAGCCCTGGGTGAAATTGTCTGACTTTAGAAACCACAGCCTTAGTGGGGCACGTCTGTCTTCAACTTTCCAAGACTGACACCATTGGTGAGTGAGTCAGGACCTGGAGAAATAGAATATTTCTCAAGTAGAAGAAAAGTCATTCAGACACACAAAACTAGACACTCATAATGAAAATAAATTGGGTGGAAATGGGCCCAACATACATCTGCAGGCAAAGAGGCTAAGAGTCATCCGTCCCAGCAAATAAGGCATCTTTCCTCCCAAACGTTTAGCCTAATGGATTTTTCCAAATCCTTGCCTTGCAGATTCTGTGGGTCAGCAAGACTGAAAAGACTTACTACGTTGGTTTCCTTGACAACATACCTGCCTTCTTTCTTTCTCCTTCACCTTTTTATATTCTTAAACCACCTTTGAAGAAACAATGACAACTAAATTATGCTATGGGAGGGGAGGTTTGGACAGGGAGGGTCCCTCACTCCTTGGAAAGCCCAGGGGAAGTTTTGGCTACCACTCGATCTCATTGTGTGAACTGCGTGTTTGCACAGAATTTACCACACCTGCTGAGATAATTGTAGATTTGCCAGGGTATATTTTTAGATGCTTTAGATACACGTGAGTGTGTGCACATACTCAAGTCAGCACTTTCAGTCCTGGAACTGATGTGAAATCCAAGAAAAAAAGAATATCAAGGAGCCATCATGTTCCTGAGGGTGTGAATTTCTCCTCTAGTCTGGAAACTTACTACTTAAACCCAGCTGATAGCAACAGGGAGGAAGAAGGCATCAGGACATTCTAAAAGTACAGGAGGCACTTTGTGAGCTTATGGACTGTAGCCAGCCAGGATCCTCTGTCCATGGAATTTTTCAGGCAGTGATCCTGGAGTGGGTTGCCATTTCCTTTTCCAGGGATCTTCCCAACCCACAGATTGAACCCTGGTCTCCTGCAATTTTTTACCGTCAGAGCCACCAGGAAGCCCTTAGGAAGCACAGGTCAGGGCAACTTCTGGGCTGACTGCCTTGCCTTACTCGGAGCTGGGGTGTAATGCTCCTTTATTGATTAGTTTCCTGCGGTGGCCCTGGGTCCGGCATGGAGCCGGTATCTGGTTCCATGGAGCTCAGTGAGCTTTCCTTCCTATGTTTCCCCTCCCCCTCCTCCTGGTTCTAATGAGTCCCTTAATAGTTCTCTTTTGAAGGCATTTATTTCACCCTCTTCCCTGATTTCCTTTGTGATGTTGTTCTAGCTCTCAAATGGAGAATTCAGCCGGAATCGAACTACTTTTTAGCAATTTCGTCCCAACTAGGCAAGAATGACCTACTTTTATCTCTCTCTAGACTTTGGAATAGTCTTTTAATAAAATAAAATAAACATGATGAACAAACAGTGAAATGCATAGATCTTGAGTACCTCATATAAACCAGTTTTGACAACTGCTGACCAAAGCATGAAGCTTCCCTGATGACTCAGCAGTAAAGAATCTGCCTCCCAATGCAGGAGACACAGGTTCGATCCTTAGGTCGGGAAGATCCCCTGGAGAAAGAAATGGCAACCCATTCCAGTACTCTTGCCTGGGAAATCCAGACGTGCCTGGTGGGCTACAGTCCATGGGGATCACGAAAGAGTCAGGACACTTAGTGAAACTAAAAAAAAAGAAACAACAGCCAAGATACAGAATCTTTTGTTGTTGAAGTAAGTTGATTTACAATGTTGTTTTAGTTCCTGGTGTACAGCAAGCAAAGTGATTCTGTTATATGATCCTGTTTAACATTCTTTTCCTTTATGGTTTACTATAGAATATTGACTATAGTTCTCTGTGCTGGACAGTAGGACCTTGTTGTTTATCTAGTTTATATATAGTAGTGTGTATCTGCTAATCCCAAACTCCTAATTTATCCCTCCCCCACCCTACTTTTGGTTTGGGTAACCATAAATCTGTTTTCTCTGTCTGTGATTCAGTTTCTATTTCATAAATAAGTTCATTCATGGCATGTTTTAGATTGCACAAATGTGATATTGTATGTATTTGTCTTTCTCTTTCTGACTTCACTTCATAGGATAATCTCTAGTTCCATCCACGTTGCTACAAATAGCATTATGTCATACTTTTTCTGGGTGAGTGATGTTCCATTTCAAGACACAGAGCTTCTCACATCGCTCCAAAAAGCTCCTTCATGCCCCTTTGTAATCAATGCAAGCTTTCTCTCTTAGAATTAATCAGAATGGATCTGATGTCTGACTCCATGGATCAGCTTTTCCAGCCCATAGAATTCCATACCCGTGGCATCAGACCATACGCACCCTCTGTGTGTGACTTCTTTCACTGAGTGTGATGTTGATTTTGGTCCACCTTCTTGCATGTATCAGCAGTTCATTCCTTTTTACTGCTCAGTACTGTTCCATTGTGTGGATGTACCAAGGAAACCCAGACCGTTTCTAGTTTTGGCTATCTTGAGAGAACCAGAAAAGGTCTTTTAGTTGGTTTCCCTACACCTACACCAACCTTCCTCCTTACTGTTTAGACACTGTCCACAACACAGGAGGGAAAGTGAGTCTTTAAAATAGTCATATTAAAATATTTGATTATGCTACTCCTCTGCTTAAAATCCTCCCAGACTTCCTCATCTCGCTTAGACAGGCAAACCTACAATCCTTTCCATAGCCCACCAGGCCCTACCGAATCTGGGCTCTCACAGGGGTCCAGCCTCGTCTCCTGTTGCTCTCCGTCTAGCTTGTTCTGTGCCACCTGCAGTGACACTCTGGCCATTATGTGTTAGCCGACGAGGAACGCTTCTACCCCAGGACCTTTGTGCATGCTCTTCTTTCTGCCCAGAATGCTCTTTTCTCATAGAGCCATAGGACTCAACCCCTCCCGTCATTCAAATTTCAGCCTATTAGAGAACTCTTCTCTGACAACACCATCTGAAATGGACTCCACTGGCCTTTCTGTCTAGACCTTCACTGTCCATAAAGTAACCACTAGCCACACATCTCTAATTAAATTAAAACTTCTTAAAGTTTAAAACACAGGTACTCCATTGCACTAGGTACGCGTCAAGTGTTTAGCAGCCTCACGTACAGTGGTAGACAGATAAATGTCTATAGCTGACTGTCTCTTGGGGAAAAAACAAAGTCCTGATTGGTAGCACTTGCCAGTTCACATGGTGTAAATACTCTCACCATAGTTGATGGCTGTATTTATGGAATATTACTCAACCATAAAAAAGAATGAAATGGACCCATTTGTAGAGATGTGGATGGACCCAGAGTCTCTCATACAGAGTGAAGTAAGTCAGACAAAGAAAAACAAATATTGTATATTAACACATGTATGTAGAGTCTCGAAAAATGGTACAGAGGAACCTGTTTGCAGGGCAGGAATAGAGTTGCTGACATGGGGAACAGACATGGGGGGAAGCGGAGAATGGGACCAACTGAGGAGATCAAGACTGACGTGTATCCACTACTACGTGTAAAATATTGATAGTTAGTGAGAACCTGCTGTGTAATACAGGGAGCTCAGCTTGGTGCTCTGTCATGACCTAGATGGGTGGGACTGGGGTGGGGAGGGGTGTGAAAAGGAGGTCCAAGAGGGAAGGCATAGATGTATACCTATAGCTGATTCACTTCATTGCGTCGCAGAAACTAACACAACCTTGTAAAGCAACTATACTCCAGTTTTTAAAAAAAGATGACTCTATTTACCCACTGAAGGAAAGTTACATGGCTCACAATAGTCTGGAGTTAAAACTCCCCTCCAGCTCCTCCCCACCATTCTATGCAAAACAAAGAACTCTCTCACGCAAAATAAAAAATGGACATTAAGGTTGATTACGCCCAGCTCCCAGCTGGTCCCAGCCTCTGGCCGATCTCCAGAATTCTTTGCCGCAGCCGTTTAAGAGATAACTAATCCGAACAACCTTGGAGAAGAACTGGCCCTCTTAAGACAGTAGATTTCCACATATATGTCTATATGTACTCACTCTTTTCTTGGGTTAGTGCAGCAGCTCACTAATCTGACCGCGGCCCCTTCTCACCTCGTTAAAGGTGATCTGTTCCTGTAAAGTGCCGGTCTTGTTCTTTTTCCGAACCTCGCCTTCTCTAACTCCCTTACCCTGTCTACACCCACTGCTTGCAAATCATAACTAGTGGATACCATATCGAACAGTGCAGACTATTTCATCACGTGAAGGAGTCTTGTTAGGCAGATGTCCTTTGACTGTTAAGCTTGACTGACAGATGGATCAATTGATTGCATTTATGATCACCTGCCAACTTAAGTATTTATATATATTTGTTTATGATCTGCTCCAACAGCTAGAAGCCTATTCCCCTCAAATTGCAGAAATCTTGTCTGCAACACTGAGAACACGGAGGGCTCTTAATGTATGTTTATGGAACAAATGTTTACGCTTCAGCAAGTCCTTTTCCAAACAAAACCAAAAAGATCTGTATCAGAGTAGCTTTTATAAATAAAATTCTCTTTTCAGTTCTCATCTGAGTGTCATTTGTCCCAGCTCCATTGATGAAGGCCATAGTTCATCATGAACTGAACTGTCTGAATTCACCAACACTTGCTGACGATTAGGGTTAACAGCCCTTCAAGGCTGTTAACTCAATGTACCTTGGAGAGCTCCAAACCACACAGTTCCTTGAAAAGACCAAGAACTCAGAGGGGCAGGGTTGGTCCCTCAAAGAACAGATGCCTGGTTTCAGCATTCCCCTCCCCAGCTTTTCCTCCCTCCTGCATCTCCTTCCCATCAGCACTTCCTCTAAGCACGTTTTCCTGCTGTGTGAGGGTTGCCAAGGCTGATGTTGACATCATGAAGTGAGGAAGTTGGAGCACCGCATTCCAGCCCATCTTTCATTGCCTCCTTGCTGGCTGTGCTCACGCTGATGCAACGAGGAAAAGGAGAGAGAAAGGGAGAAGAAAAGCATCAGAGAATAAAGCTGAATGAGACATGGCCCCTTGTCGTGGATTGCGTACAGTAGACCATGACTGATGTAGCACCCAGACTACACCGGCTGCTGTCATGGTACCGTGACACCTGTGGATGGATGTGGAGCTGAGCGATTGTGAGAAGGAGTGTGGGGCAGGCTGGTGAGATATAAACACAAGCTAGTACTGACAAAAATCACAGATGTACTGGAACATGTAAAATCTTCGTATTGTGAACATCTTAGGCATGATGGGTAGGGTACCCAAAAAGCAGGCCTTTGTAAAGGGCCACTCAGGGATTAGGGTGGTAACTGGTATTTTTTTAAACAACATCCTGAAACATGATTTTTGAGCAAACAGTCTAAAGAACCTAGAGATCTGTGTTTATATGCTACCAAGACTGTAGTGTTTGAAAGTGTGTCATGACCCTCAAAAGACTGGGTACCATCACCTTACAGTCTAAGACTGGATATTCTCATTTTATCCATTTTTTTCTAAATAGAATTCTAATAATGGGATGAAGTGCAGAGCCATAAGAATTAATGGAAAGCAGATGGAGAAGAAAGAAAAGAAGAAAAATATCCAAGCGGATATTTGGGGAAAGAAGGACCTTATATCTCGGTGATATAAGTTCTCTTAATCAAATGCCCATGAAAGAGAATAGTTTCTCTGCCAAGAGCTTGGCGCTGTCTCAAGAACTAGCTCAGATCAAGGTGATTTCTAGAACTCACCTTGTATTTGGCTTATGTAGAAACTAGCCTGACTCTTCAGTGGGTCCACTGACCTTACGTCTCAGTGGAATCAGCTAGAGGCAAGGTCAGTGGATGCCCTAAGTCATTCTCTATGAGATCCACAGTGGTTTGTGATTGTCACATCAAATAATGGCAGATACAACAAATTCTCGTTATCTAGAATATCCAGAGCATACACCTACTGGTCACCTCTAAATCACAAATCAGTCACAGTGTAAAAAGCCTAAGTAGTGGAGTGGGAAGAAAATTGAATATAAATCAGGAGAATGGGGTTTCAGAACTAGCTCTGAAAAAAGAAAAGAAAAAGAAAGAACTAACTCTGGTCCTGTCTGATGATGGTATTCTAGTAAAGTTCCTAAGTCCCCATTGGTAACTCGGAATCTGTATAATAAAGATAATAGTATCTGGTCCTTCTATCCCATGAGATCACTTGTCAAAGCTAATCATTTTCCTTTCTTTAGTGATTACTTAATACCAGGGACTCTCACTGCCTTATGTCATTTAGCCATAAGAACTCTTCCAGTTAAAAGACCCATTTTTCAAATGAGACAACCAAGAGTGACTCTTGATGACTTAGCCGCATAGTGCAGTTAGTTAAATGTGGTGCTGATGTCCAGCCCAACATTTTCTTTGAGGGCAGTAATTTTTTTTTTTTTTGGATGGCCAAGCAATTTATTTATTTATTTATCTGATGTTGATTTAGCTCTTTCTTTCAGCTTTATTTATTTGTTTCATTGGAGAATCCTTGCTTGACAATGCTGTGTTAGTTTCTGCTGTACAACAGCGTGAATCAGCTCTATGTATACACATATCCCCTCCCTGTTGAGACTCCCTCCCACTTCCCCCCAACCCACCCCTCTAGGTTGTCACGGAGCACAGAGCTGAGCTCCTGCGCTATGCAGTAGTTCCCCAGTAGCAAGCTATTTTGCATATGATAGCGTATATATATTAGTGCTACTCTCTCACTTTGCCCCAGCCTCTCCTTTCCCCCTCCTGTGTCCACCAGCCCCTTCTTTACATCTGCATCTTTATTCCTGCCCTGCGAATAAGTTCATCAGTACCATGTTTCTCGATTCCACATAGAAGCATTAACCATAGTGCTATTCTGTTGATGGGGGTGGGAGGGGAGTAGAAGGAAGGCGTGATGAGAACCCATGAGCCAAACAAAACAAACTGCACCATTTTAGTGACATTTGTTGTCATGGATAAGGAGTAGGATCTGTATTTATATGCTACCAAGATTGTAGTGTTTGAAAGTGTGTCATGACCCTCAAAAGACTGGGTACCATCACCTTACAGTCTAAGACTGGATATTCTCCTTTTATCCATTTTTGGATGTCCATTGTTGGTTGTCTCGAACCTCTNTGGGTAGCCTATCCCTTCTCCAGTGGATCTTCCTGACCCAGGAATCGAGCCAGTGTCTCCTGCATTGCAGGTGGATTCTTTACTGAGCTATAAAAACAGAAACCTTTATATATATTGCTTACTAGTTTCTATAAAATAGAATTCTGGATGATCTGGAACAAGACAAAGATATCCTCTCCCTCAGTTTCTATTCAACATCGTAGTATAGGTTCCAGCCAAGGCAATTAGGCAGGAAAAAGAAATAAAAGCTATCCAGATTGGAAAGGAAGGAGCAAAATGATCTCAGATGTGATCAGATGGCTTGATGATGTATGCAGAGAATGCTAAACAAAAAATCAATTTAAAAAATTATTAGAACTAATAAAAATGTTCAGCAAGGCAGCAGGATATAAGATCGATATTTAAAAATGTATTTCTGCACCCTAGCAGTGAGCATTGGAAAAGAAATTAAGGAAATGGTTCCATTTACAATAAATAGCATCCAAAAAATGCCTAGGAATATATTTTTAAAAGAAGGGCAAGACATGTACTCTGNGAACTAATAAAAATGTTCAGCAAGGCAGCAGGATATAAGATCGATATTTAAAAATGTATTTCTGCACCCTAGCAGTGAGCATTGGAAAAGAAATTAAGGAAATGGTTCCATTTACAATAAATAGCATCCAAAAAATGCCTAGGAATATATTTTTAAAAGAAGGGCAAGACATGTACTCTGGGAACTACAAAATCTTGTTGAAAGAAGTGAACAAATGCATGAATAAATGCAAATGCGCCCCCCCATTCTGGAACTGTTGTTAAGATTACAATGCTCCCCCAAATTGATCCACAGATTCAATGCAATTCCTATCAAAATCCCAGCTGCCACTTTTCAGAAACTTTCAAACCCAACTTAAAATTCATATGGAAATGCAAAGGAACCCAGAATAGCCAAAATAATCTTCTAAAAGAAGAAGAAATCTGGAAGGCTTGTACCTCCTGATTTAAAACACGTAACACAAAGCTTCAGTAAGTTTCGTAACACAAAAACTGTGTGGTACCAGCGTAAAGACAGACATACAGATGGATGGAATAGAACTGAGTCCAGAAATAAACCCATGTGTTTATGGTCAACTGATTTTCAACAAGGGTGTCAAGACAGTTCCATGGGGAAACATGTCTTTCAACAAATGGTGCTGTCCTTGGGCCAAAGAACATCCCTTCATCTGGTAACTCTGACGGTACCAGTGATCGTTAATTTCATGTCAGCTTGACTTGGGCCAAGGGATGCCCGGACAAGGGTAAAATATTATTTCTGGAGTGTTTGTGATGGTGTTTCTAGAGGAGATTAGCCTCTGAATGAGTAGAAACAGTAAAGAAGATCCATCCTCGGCAATGTGGGTGGGTACCATCCAATCCATTGAGGGCTCAGATAGAACAAAAAAGTGGAGAAAGGGAGAATTCTCTTTCCCTCTTCTTAAGCTGGGATGTCCATCTTCTCCTGCCCTTGGGCATCAGAGTTCCTGATTCTCTGACCTTTGGACTGTTGGAAAAGATGCTGCCACCACAGCACCCCCAGGCTGTTAGACTCAGACTGTGTTGGACTGGCTTTTGTGATTCTCCAGCTAGCAGAGGGCAGACAGTGGAACTTCTCAGCCTCCATCATTGTTTAGGCCAATTCCCATAGTAAATCTCCTCTTGTAAATCTCGATCTGGCCTATTAGTTCTTTTCCTTTGAAGACCCCCGATAAATCTGCAAATGGGTGACACCACCCACAGAGGCCCTGACACTTGTGGAGGAGGGCTTGGCAGCCTCTGCCTAAGCTGAAATGCTGTCTTCTTTTGCATAGAAAACAGGAGCCCATCGAATTCTCCTCTGTTCTCCTGAGTGCTCCCCGTTCTGTTCCACTTAACCAGTCACGGAGCATTTTAGAAGGCTCTGTCAATCGGAGGTTGGAATAATAGCACTGCCATTACCTCAAGCATTGTTGAAACATGAAGGATAAAATGCGTCTCATTATTCAGGTTCTCAGAAGTGATGGCATCGAGCCAGAATGGCCCATTAACTCTCAAGGCCTTACTTTTGATGCTTTCCACCTTTAAATAATAATTTCTTCTCAAGGAAGGGAAGAAAAGTTGAAGGCTATCATTGACCTCAAAACAGCAGAGTTTCTCCCATCTGAAGCAGCATTCATCTGTAGATGAGGCTTTTGGAGTTCCTCTGAGGAGAGTCTGATGTACAGTTTTTAGAGTCAAGAAAATTCTCCCACTTTTGATTCGAAACAATGAAGAATTCCAAAATGCAGGCAAGGAACAGAAGTTTCTGGTCTTGTTGGGAATAGCAGGATGACACCTTTTGGGGCCCTCTTCCTGCTAAGTTCCACAGTAGTTTTGCACTCTACTTTTGCTTCCAGTAGACCACTTATGTATGCATTAGTAGATGTATCTATAAAGTAAGGAATTGAGCTAGACTATATCTTATTCTGAACTTTAGTTTTCAGATCTTTTTATATTGGCATAAGTCTTAGTTTGGTACATTAAAGCTACAACAATAATAGCAATAGCTAACGTTTATTTCCTGGGCTCCAAAATCACTGTGGATGGTGACTGCAGCCATGAAATTAAGGGATGCTTGCTCCTTGGAAGGAAAGCTATGACAAACCTAGACAGTGTACTAAAAACCAGAGATATCTGTTTGCCAACAAAGGTTCATGTAGTCAAAGTTATGGTTTTTCCAGCAGTCATGTACAGATGTGAGAGTTGGACCATAAGGAAGGTTGAGCACCAAAGAATTGATGCTTTTGAACAGTGGTTGCTGGAGAAGACTCTTGAGCATCCCTTGGACTGCAAGATCAAGCCAGTCAATCCTAAAGGAGATCAACCCTGAATATTCATTGTAAGGACTGATGCTAAAGCTGAAGCTCCAATACTTTGGTCACCTGTTGTGAAAACTCGACTCACTGGAAAAAAACCCTGATGCTGCGAAATATTGAAGGTTAAAAGGAGAAGAGGGTGGCCAAAGATGAGATGGTTAGATAGCATCACCAACTCAATAGACTTGAATTTGAGCAAACTCTGGGAGATAGTGGAGAACAGAGGAACCTGGTGTGCTACAGTCCACGTGGTTGCAGAGTCAGACATGACTGAGCAACTGACAGGAACAAGAGCATTTATTGGGTGATTACATTACTTACTCTAGTCCTTTTGGTCCCCTCATCAGTGCTCTGAGTAGGTTCTGTCATTTACTCCATCACACAGATGAAGACATGGGGGCTCAGACAGGTTTGTATTTTGCCCAAGCACACACACCTATTAAATGTCAGAGCTGGCATTCAAACCTAAATCTAACTACCAAGTCTTGCTGCTGCTGCTGCTGCTGCTGCTAAGTCACTTGAGTCGTGTCTGACTCTGTGCGACCCCATAGACGGCAGCCCACCAGGCTCCCCCGTCCCTGGGATTCTGCAGGCAAGAACACCAAGTCTTGACTGTGGTCTAATTAGCTACTGCTGTTGAGCAAGTCATCCTAAAACTTAGTGGCTCACAACAATGCAATCATGTTATTATCTCCCATGGTTTCTGTGGGTTGGGAATTTGGGAGGCGCTTGGCTGGATGGCTTAGCTCATGGCTCCTCTTCGGTGGCTGGAGCTAGAACCACTGTAGTTGAGACCTACTGGGCCCTCTCCTCCCTCACTTCCCTCCTGTTCTCCAAGGGCTCCAAGAGCAAGTGAGCTCGGGGACAAACTAGAATCGAATACATGGTGTGTGTGTGTGTGTGTGTGTGTGTGTTTGTGTGTGTGGTGGAATACTACACAACCATGAAAAACAAAAATCATGCCATTTGCCGCAACATGGATACAACTAGAGATTATCATACTAGGTGAAGTAAGCTAGAAAGAGAAAGAGAAATACCATATGATATCACTTATATGTGGAATCTAAAATGTGACACAAATGAAGCTGTCTATGAAAAAACAACAGAACCATGGCCATAGAGAAGAGACTGGTGCTTGCCAAGGGGGAGGGGTTGTGGAAGCAATGAAGTGGGAATTTGGGGTTAGCAGATGAAAGCTTTTATATAGAGAGTGGATAACAAACAAGGTGCCACTGTATCGCATGGGGAACTACATTTGATATCCTGTAATAAACTATCATGGAAAAGACTATGAGTAAAGAATGTATATAGGCCTCCATGGTGGCTCAAACAGTAAAGCATCTGCCTGTAATGCAGGAGACCCAAGTTTGGTCCCTGGGTCGGGCGGGTTACAGTCTGTGGGGTTGCAAAGAATCGGACGTGACTGAGTGTCTAAACAACAACCACAAAATGTATAACCGAGTCACTCTACAGTAGAAATTAACACAATATTGTAAGTCAGCTTTACTTCGATAAAAATACGTTGATGAGAATCAAATAATCTTTTGAGTCTGCTTCTGTCTCATAAATAAGTTCATTTGTGTTATATTTTAGAGCCCACATTCAAGTGATACCATTTGATACATGTTTTTCTCTTCCTAACTTCTCTTAGTATAATCTCCAGTTGCATCCACGTTGCTGCGAATACTGGAGTGGGCAGCCATTCCCTTCTCCGGGGAATCTTCCTGACCCAGGGATCAAACCCAGTTCTCCTCCATTTGCAGGCAGATTCTTTACCATCTGAGCCACCAGGGAAGCTCTGTTTTCTTCATTGCCCTAAGCCAGAGCAAGCAGAACTCCAGTGACGACTTTGTAGGTGTAATTGTGACCTGGATGTCTCAGTAAGACTGTGTTCTGGGACTTCTTCCAAAGATGGAAGGAAAAGAACACTTTCTTTCTTTCCACCAGGATTATGAATGAGTGGTTGCCAGACTCCTGCCTCCTAGAAAGATCGTGCCTTAATGCCTATCCAGAGGAGAACAGGGTCAAGAGAAAGAATTCAGTCCTCATGTTTTGTTGGGCTCTGTTTTTTCCTTAAATCTATCTTCACTGGGCTTCTGTTGCTTTGTTGTTATTGTTTAAGTCACTCAGTCATGTCTGACCCTGTGACCCCATGGACTGCAGCCCGCCAGTCTCCTCTGTCCATGGGATTTCCCAGGCAAGAATACTGGAGTGGCTTGCCATTCGCTCCTCCGGGGCATCATCCCAATCCAGGGATTGAACACGAGTCTCCTGCTTGGCTGTGGATTCTTTACCACTGAGCCACCAGGGAAGCTCTCTAATGCTTACACCCCCAAAATTTCCCTGCAAGACAGGATGCCCTCCACCCGCCGTGGGTGACCCCCTCCTGTTTTACGTTTTATTCCTTTCCTTCCGTACTTCACCTGGAGACCTAATTGTACTTGAGAAATGTCGGACCACACTGGAGAGGAATGTGATAATGAGATTTTAGGATCAAGAGAAAGAAGAAACGGAAACCCTTGCAATTGTGTGTGACTGTTTGTACAGGCTGTTTCTTTTTATAAGACCAAACCAACCCTGAGGCTGTGTCTTTCAGATGAGAACCCAAAGGACAGGATTTCTCTCAAGGCATCGTCTGCCTGCTTCATTTCCTTGGATTATCTTTTAGAAAAAACTCCAGAAATGTTGGTGAGAAATCTTTGAAAAAATCTCCGACTTTTACAGAGATGGGCTATGACTCAGAGCCGCTGTCTGTTTCTTTCTTGGGCTGCTTTTCAGAGATGCCAACTCAGCCAGCCATCCTAAGTCATCAGATCCTTTAAACATTTTATATGTTTCGAAAGGTGTGGGGAAAAAAAAATCCTCTCTTGCTGACAAATCCATGATAAAGTGAGCAAGCTCTGCTAGGAGCATGTTTTGAAGGAGAAAGGGACTCCCGAGACTGCCTAAGTTTCTCCGTGAGTGATTGAACATATTGATTATGGGCTGGGAAATAGAGGAAACTGACAGACTATCATTAGAGATGATGAAACTTACTACTTGTAGTGCTAACTGGCTTAGGGCATTTGGGTACCAACGTATTGTCCCATCTCTGGATACTTGCGGGATGTGAATGGTGCTGCAGCTCCATCAGTTTTGATAGCCCTGCTTTGTCTGTGAGTGAGCCCCCTTTGTGACCCTTGAGATCAGAGTTCCTGACTGTTTTGTCCTCTTGACAATCAGTGCAGGGAAGACGATGTCAGGTGTCAGGGGCTTTGGAGCCTGGGCATCCCAGACCGTGGCTCCTGCCTTGGTCTGGGTGCATAGCCTCTTCCTGTGGTCACCACAAATGTTCTGCTCCACTCCCCAGCCTCGGCACAGAGTGGACCTGGCTCTGATCACCCGCAGGACCTCCTCGTGTGGAATTCCCTTGTACCCAGCCCCCCTTCTACCTATGAAGCTCTCCTCTGCTCCCCATTCTCCTTCTGAAGAGTAGATTCTCGTGCCGGCCGAGTGCCACTCCAGCTGGTGGTNTGTTCTGCTCCACTCCCCAGCCTCGGCACAGAGTGGACCTGGCTCTGATCACCCGCAGGACCTCCTCGTGTGGAATTCCCTTGTACCCAGCCCCCCTTCTACCTATGAAGCTCTCCTCTGCTCCCCATTCTCCTTCTGAAGAGTAGATTCTCGTGCCGGCCGAGTGCCACTCCAGCTGGTGGTTCCTGTGTTCCCTCCCTCTCTCCTGCACCATCTGGGCTGGAACATGAGACCCGATGGGCTGGGTGCTGGCACGCCCTTCCTCCAAAGCTGCCTGTGAGCCCAGCTGGTGTCCGTTCCCATCCCAAAGGGCTGATTCACCCCCGTCTCAGATGGTTTTACACTGGCTGACTTTTTGGAGTTGTCAACCAGCTCAGAGTCTGATGGGAGATTAAAGAACATTTTCTTTTTTTCTCTTTGGGTTTGTGTTGTAAACCAAGGTTTATACCAAACCTTTCTGTACCAATAAATTTCCAATTGAAACATCTGCCTCTCAAATCTTGATATGGGACTCGGTTGGTTTCTAAACTTCTTTCCATGTGCTTATTTAGTTCTTAGGAGCCTTTTACCAATGTGTCACACACCTACAGAAAAGTGCACCAATTTTTAGGTGAGCAGCTTCCAATTTTTGTAAAGTGCACTCTTGTGTAACCAGAATCCAGTGCAAGAGATAGAATATTGCTAGGCCTCCAAAGTCACCCCACACTCCTTCAGGTCACTTCCCATTGCTCCCGTCATATACCTGTCAAAGTAACCATCAGTGTACTTTTTCTGTCCCAGTTTTATAGGGATATAATTGACATACTGCACTGTATAAGTTTAAAGTACACAGCACACCGCCTCCTGAAAGAAAGTTTGAGCACAGGAGGAGAAGGGGGTGGCAGAGGATGAGGTGGTTGGGTGGCATCACCGACTCGATGGACATGAGCTTGAGCCAACTCTAGGAGATGGCAAAGGACAGGGAAGCCGGGCGAGCTGCAGTCCATGGGGTCGCAAAGGTCGGACACGACTGAGCGACTCACGAACAACACAGTATATCACAAGACGATTCCCACAATAAGTTTGGTGAACATCCATCATCTCACATAGACAGAGAATTAAAAAAATGGAAAGAAATTTTTTGTGTGTGATGAGAACTCTTAAGATTTACCTGTCTTAGCTTTCAGATGTGGCATATAGCAGTGATAATTATATTTATCATGATTTATATTCCCTAGTACTTATAACTGGAAGTTTGTGCCTTTTGATCGCCTTCATCCAATTCCCCCTTCTTTCAATCCCCTACCCTTCTCTCCGGGAACCACAAATCCCATCTCTTTTCTATGACTTTGTTAACACAACAAGCAAAGTTGTTTCCTGGTATACAGGAAGCAGTTGATTCCTGATCTGCGACTTGGTGAGTCAGCATTTCCATACATTTCAAAACAATCATTGCAGTAAGTCTAGTTCTCATCATACAAAGATATTACATTATTATTGACTCTATTCTCTATGCTGTACACTCCATCCCGTGATTCATTTCTTTTAATAAGTGAAAGTCTGTGCCTCTTAATCTCCTTCACTCACTTCTCTCCTCTCCCCACCCCTCTCCCTTCTGACAGCCACCTGTCTGTTCTCTGTGCCTATGACTCTGCTTTGGTTTTATTATGTTTGCTCATTTGTCCACAGAAAAGTGAAGTCATACCATATTTGCCTTTCTCTGCCTGACTTATTTCACTTATCATAACACCCTCTATGTCCATCCATGTTGTCACAAATGGCAAATTTTAATTGTTTGATGGATGGGTACTATCCCAGTGTATTTAATTGCTTCTACGCATTGGCTGTTATGGATAATGCTGCAGTGAACATTAGGGGTGCATATATCTTTTCAAATTCGTTTTTTTGTTTTTGTGTTCTTCAAAGAAAGTAACCATTTTTGTAAAGAAAACTTAATGCAAGCTGTAGAATCTCCTTTTCAAGAAGTATTAATCGAAATCTCATGAGTATAGTTAAAACTTATTGAGATCTGGGAATTCCCCAGCAGTCCAGTGCTTAGGACTCCAGGCTTCCACTGTATGGGTCACGGGTTTGATTCCTGGTTGGGGGACTAAGATCCTGTACGCCAAGATGTGGCTGGGAAAAAAAAACCCAACTTCCTAAGATCTTACTATGTGGCAGATTTTGCAAACACAACATAAATTAACTCATTTTATCTTTATAGTCATTCCATGGCATATGTTATGATATTATTTTTGTCATTAGTCTCATTTACCAGAAAAGGAGACCGATGCAAGAAATTGTCCTATTTTCTCCCTGGCTTTTTAAACTAGCGTTACAACATTTAAGAGATTTTATTTTATTAAAATATCTATCATATATCTGTTTCCTTTTAAGTAAACTTGTAATTCTATTTATTCTTAGGTTTTTTTTTTTTGGCAATTAAAGAATTGATACATTTGAGAGGTAATAAGAACTCACGAGAATATTTGTAGTCAATCAAATATTGAAAAATGTGCTCTTCCCTGGTGGTCCAGGGGTTGAGCATCTGCCTGTCAGTGCAGGGGACACGAGTTCAACCCCTGGCCCAGGAAGATCCCACATGTCACAGGCCAACTAAGCCAGTGCCCCACAACTACCGAGCCCACGCTCTAGAATTGGAGAGCCACAACCGCTGAGCCTGCGAGCCCTAGAGCCTGTGCTCCCCAACAAGAGAAGCCGCCACATTGAGAATCCCGTGCACTGCAGCTAGAGAAAGCCCACACACAGCAGCAAAGAACCAGCGCAGACAAAAGTCTAAAAACAGACAAAACTTTAAAAAAGAAAGAAGGATCTCCACTAAATTGGATGCTGATATACCAGACGAAGATGTTGATGGAAAACACCCAGAGTCAGACAAGAAAAGCCTTTAATCCTGGATGTTTCATGAGACAGTCAGGTCAACTCCAGTTCATCCTGCAAGGCTGACTCCCACCTCAGCCCCCCAGTTTTCCCTCAGAGAAGATCCCGTGGTACCCTGTATTTCTGCATCACAGAACTGCTTGCCAACATAGTTGAGCTTTGTGGTTATTTGTCTCCCAAAATGAAGCAAAGTTTTTGAGGACAGGCTTTCCAGCTGACAAGTTCCCCTCTGTGAATCTGGCACCCAGGTTACATTGGAGCTTTGGGAGATGTCTGTGGGATGAATGCATGAGAGTGAGAAAGAGGATGAGAGTGGAGAGAATCCTGGGCTGATCTGGGTGGTGAGGACCAGGCCAATGCACTGCAGAGCATCCATGACTCACCCATCTTACAGCCAGTAGCTCGGAGAACCGGGTGGCCATGGACCCTGCAGGGAGATGTCCGAAAGGAGATTAGATGGCTGGGAGGGACCCATCCTGCTCGGAGGGTTCACGGGATATTTTGTGATAATCCTTCTTCAAAATAAGGCCAATGAGGCTTTCTGTACCATGTCACAGGCCTGAGAACATTTTCTTGCTAAAAAAAAATGGTATTCTGTTATCAGCAGGTCAAACAGAATGGCTCTCTCCCCATTCCTATTTTTTTTTTTAAGATATTTTTTGATGTGCACCACACTTAAAGGGCAATTAAAGTAATGCATTCTATTGAATTTGTTACAATATTGCTTCTGTTTTATGTTTTGGATTTTTAGCCAGGAGGCATGTGAGGGGATCTTAGCTCTGCCACCAGGGGCTGAACCTGCACCACCTGCTTTGAATGGGGAAGTTTTAACCCTGGATCAGCAGGGAAGTCCCTCCACTTTCCTGTTTTGTCACATTTTCATTACACCTTCGTCTTCACTGATGAACAAAAAAAGAGTAGATGGAGGCCTAGTGAACATTATAGGAAGGCTAGAAATTGTTATTAGGATGCTAGCTGGCACTCTTGAGCTGGGTCTTCTGTCTGGACCCATAAAGAGGATGCTGATGCAGGGGCGGCTGGTGTTGGCGTACTCAGTGTGGCCGGGTGGGGAAAGAGCAGGGCTTCTGGGTCAGTTTTCCTCCTTCACCTGGTATTTATCAACTTCTTTTTGTTTTGTAACTTACTCTTTTGAAATCTGGGATCCTTCTTGGTTGAGGGGTCCCAAAAGCAACCACCCTTTGAACACATTTCCAGGCAGAGAAAACAGCAACCAAAAAAGACCCTCAGAGACAGTCAGGCACCTGGCAAGCTGCTGATGCATCTAGCCACGAGGCACGAATCTTCGCTGATTTAACATAAATAAATGCATGTCAAGATGTGGGTGCCTTCCCCCCTGTATCCTTTTCCCAGGCTAGTGTCTCTCATATGTTATCTAGGTAGGCCCGTTCTGATTTCCGCCTCACCCCCCGCCTTTGTAAATTCCCGGAGCCTGTCATCTAGAAGGTTCATCTTGCATTTTCTGCATCACTGGAGTTGCTTGGCAGAGAACCCAAAGCTCTCTGGCTCCAGGCCGGCTTCCATCAGATGGATGTGACCCTGGAAACCATAGTTTCCACTGAGTTGCCAGAGGGGGCAATGAGGCAGGATGGTTGTGGGGCTCTCCCCGCACAGGATTAAAGGACCTTGGCAGGCTCTGGGATGCTGAGAGGGAGAGAACCGTGGGTGGGCATAGAATGCCCACTGAGACATCCCTTGCCAGGCAGCTGGCAAGCACTCTTAGCCAGGCTTGCTGTCTCTTTCTCCCCAGACTGGAGAAGGCCTGTGACTTGATCCTCTGTGACCCGCTGACCCATCTGTGGTCATTCTGCATCCCAGTAGCTCCCTGTTGCCTTTCTGCTGGCCCATGGCTGTCCCCTTCCGGGTCCTGCTAGCAGGCCCCCTCCCTGGACAGGTAGACAGCCAAGGAGATGGGATAGTGAGTCATGGACACCTGGCCTGGCGTTTGACCAAGGGTTTCCACAGGTGATTGATGACTGGGGTGAGAAGGGTCCGGCCATGCTCCCCACCAGGCGGGACCCTGCCTGTCACACCTCCCAGGCAGCTGGTGCTCATCTCGACTCCCAGGCTCACCTGCTCATGTGCATTCATCAGATACTTGGGAAGCACCTGTCCCCATGCCATGACTCTCTCTTTATGTCATTGTTTTGTGAACAAAGAAAATATTTCTAAAGTCATCACAATGTGAAAAGACAAAGAAAAGTCCTTTTCCCCCTTCCCTCTGTGCAGCCGTCTCCAGACCATCCCCACGCCCCTGACCACCCCCCACAAGAGCTCATCACAAACCTTCCCTGCATCTTCCAGTTTTTTTTTTAAGTAATTTTATTCGTTTACTTCTTTTTGGCTGTGCTGGGTCTTCATTGCTATGCGGGCTCTTCTCAGGTTGTGGGGACTGCTCTCTAGTTGCAGTGGCTTCTCAGTGCGATGTCTGCTCTTGTTGCAGAGCCCAGACTCTGGAGTGTCTGCAGCTTGGACTCTGGAGACTCTGGAGTGTCTGCAGCTTCAGTAGCTGCCGCGCGTGGGCTCTAGAGCACAGGCTCAGTAGTTGTGGTGCACCGGCTTAGTTGCTCTTTGGTCTATGAGATATTCCCGTCCCAGGGATGAAACCCATGTCCCTGCATTGGCAGGCAGACTCCCAACCACTGGAGCACTAGGGAAGTCCCATGCCTCCGTTTCTGAAAAGTCAAAAGCCAGGAGCGTGTGGTTGTCTGAACTCTCGGTCTGACATCACTGAACAAGCCTACACACTGAACCCCAGCTGACCCAAGCAGTAGTATAAGCATTGAGATACTGCCAAGTGCTCTCAATGATGGTCTATTGTCAGGGCAGGATACACAATAATGACTCAGTAGAGGAGGAACAGGAAGAGGGAGGGGCCCAGAGGAAACGTGATGCAGAAGGGGAGACACAGAGGTGGGTGGACGTGAGCAGTGCGAAGTGCTGTTGTGGTCTCTCAGAGGAGGTGACGTTTGTGCAGACACCTGCCCATGGGGGAAACACTGTTCCAGGCAGAGGGAACAGCAAATGGAAAGGTGGAGCATGGGGAGGTGTTAGCAGGAGGGAATGAGTATAGATAAACCTCCCTTCTCCCCCAAATCCCAAATGTGGGGGAGTCAGGAGACAGGCTATACCAGGAATGAAAATCACATTGATTCATTTTTCAGACCGAATCCCGTGACCTATTCTAAAATGGAAAATCTGTCTTATTTCGTTTTCTTCTGCACTTGTCGGGGAGAAAGGGAACATGCTCCATAGACACTTTCTGCAGCCCTACCTCTTAACCTCTGGAAAAGACTCCTAGCTCTGCAGGTATGACATCTTGGTCTGTATGTTACTTAGTAAATGTGCAGTGAGTCCTGGGGAACCACGAGGAAAAGATTCTGGCTCTTTCAGGGCAACCTTGACATCTCCAATTATAATGGAAATTCTGCTCCTTGGAGAGGAAAGGAAATACTGATTCGAGGAGATGACAGTTACAAAACTGAGATGTTGACATGGGAGAGACTTCTTTTCACCATAGAATTGTCTGGGGAACACGAGGGCTTTTCATTTAATTGGACAAATACTTTCAGACACTATGCCCCACTTCCCTTTGGCAAAGCCCACACATTCTCAATGACCAGCGGTGTGTGGTCCAGGATCCACGACTTTGCCCTCCTTACAGACAGCCAAAAGGTGATGGAGATAAAGCCACTTCAAAGGGCAGATTGCTTCCAGCCCCTGCCATCTCTGCGGCCAGAGAAACGGTGCAGACGGCAGCATTGCCACTTACGTGATCTAAGTGAACTTTGCCTTTCCTGAGGTTTCTGGGCTCTGAATCTTGCCCGAGCTGAATAACCACCAAGCAGAACAGTCGGAAATGCCACCACCCTGTCCAGCACGCAAAGATAGAGCCAAATCTTTTTCTTGCAAAGACAGAACGGTTGGTTCCATCCATAAAGGGAGAGTGGACCCATCCAAGTTTAGGGCACCCCTGCTGCTGCTGCTGCTGCTGCTGCTGAGTCGCTTCAGTCATGTCCGACTCTGTGCGACCCCAGAGACGGCGGCAGCCCACCAGGCTCCCCTGTCCCTGGGATTCTCCTGGCAAGAACACTAGAGTGGCTTGCCATTTCCTTCTCCAATGCATGAAAGTGAAAAGTGAAAGGGAAGTCACTCAGTCGCTCAGTTGTGTCCGACTCCTAGCGACCCCATGGACTGCAGCCTACCAGGCTCCTCCGTCCATGGGATTTTCCAGGCAAGAGTACTGGAGTGGGGTGCCATTGCCTTCTCCGAGAGCACCCCTAACCCACTCCAGTATTCNGGAAGTCACTCAGTCGCTCAGTTGTGTCCGACTCCTAGCGACCCCATGGACTGCAGCCTACCAGGCTCCTCCGGCCATGGAATTTTCCAGGCAAGAGTACTGGAGTGGGGTGCCATTGCCTTCTCCGAGAGCACCCCTAACCCACTCCAGTATTCTTGCCTGGAAAATCTCAAGGACAGAGAAGTCTGGTGGGCTACAGTCCACGCAGTCTTGAAGAATCGGACACGACTGAGCAATTAAACAATACCCAGGCACCCGGAAATGTTTATTAAAGAATTTTATAATTGGATAGTTTGAGGGAGATCAAAGCAGTAACTATGGGGAAAACCTTTTTCTATTTATGTTTACCAAGCACTCTATATACCTGCCCCACTGTGTTCTGAACATCTTAGTAGTACATCCTCATTTAACTCTCCTAAGGATTTGGAATGTAGGCTTTATTATTCTGTTCATTGTAAGACACAGAAACTATATCATAGAGAGAGTAACTCATCTATGGCCGGAAACAATTTCCTGCCACTTATTTCCTGACCTTGTCTTATTTTGATTTCCATCCATCTGGAAGATGGTGAAGAGTGGGTATGAGGACACGATTTGTTCAGTGCTTCGGATTTCAAAGGTCTGATTTGACCCCAGATGCAAAGTCTGCACCCCAAAGAACAAGTCTATATATTGGATATTAATCTGGGAGAGACCACTGTGAGCAGCAAGAGGTGACAGTGACAAAAATCCTAAGAACTGGGGTTCTTTCCATGTCTTCATTGTGCAGACTGGCCATTCATTTTTNAAGTCTGCACCCCAAAGAACAAGTCTATATATTGGATATTAATCTGGGAGAGACCACTGTGAGCAGCAAGAGGTGACAGTGACAAAAATCCTAAGAACTGGGGTTCTTTCCATGTCTTCATTGTGCAGACTGGCCATTCATTTTTAAAAATTTACATATTTTATTATTAAAAAATTTTTTTTGACTGCACCCCACAGCATGTGGGACCTTAGTAGTTCCCCAACCACACCCCCTTCAGTGGAAGGTGGAGTCTTAACCACTAGACCACCAGGAAAGTCCCCAGGCTGGGCATTCTTTCCTTGCGTCTTCCTAATAGACAACATTTATCCACTCAGCAAACACTTCTTGAGCCGTATTTATCACAGCGAATAGAAGAGTCAATATAACAGATGAAATTGCCTGCTCCACATTCTGCTGAGGAAACCCAGACCATAAACAGAAATTAAGAAAATCAGATAGGTCAAGAGAGTGGACAAACTGCTAGCTGTTCCTGAGTCCCAGCAGGACAAAACACAAGATGATAACTTCCCTTGAGTAGACCAACTTTGTACTGTACCTACACTGCCCAGACAGTTTGGGCGCTGATAATGCAAAGCTATATAAGCCTTATCACATTTATAACTTGATCTGTAGCAAATTGGACACGTTCTCTGTTAAAACTGAAAGTTTGTTAAAAACTTCTGTAGCAGACTTTTTTTGATCAGCTAGCCAATGTCATTACCGAGCGTTTTCTTCCTTTCATGGTAGAGATCACCATAGGACCCATTTCTGGTGATTTAAATATACAAGTACCTTCTGGGAATGGAGAAGGAAACGGCAATCCACTCCATTATTCCTGCCTGGAAAANAGCGTTTTCTTCCTTTCATGGTAGAGATCACCATAGGACCCATTTCTGGTGATTTAAATATACAAGTACCTTCTGGGAATGGAGAAGGAAACGGCAATCCACTCCATTATTCCTGCCTGGAAAATACCATGGAGAGAAGAGCCTGGCGGACTCCATCCAGGGGATCGTAGAGTTGGACACAACTGAGCGACATCACTCACTCACTTAGGGGAGCATGAGTCCGAATCCCCTCTCGACAGAAGATGCTTTACTAGCTACATGCTTTGTGGGCTGTTAGGGGATCATAGGGCTTCCCTGGTGGCTCAGATGATAAAGAGTCTGCTTTCAGTGCCTGAGACCAAGTTTTGATTCCTGGGTCAGGAGGATCCCCTGGAGAGGGAAATAGAAACCACTCCAGTGTTCTTGCCTGGAAAAATCCCATAGATGGAGGAGCCTGGCAGGTTACAGTCCATGGGGTCGCAGAGTCGGACATGACTGAGCGACTTCACTCACTCTGGGAAAAGCAGAGAGAAAGGCATAAACAGATAGCTCTCCTGTACTGCCAGTTTTGTACTCACTCCTGCTTTCTGCATTTGCACTTTAAGGTGTGAAGATGTGATATCAGGAGCTGGGGCAACCTTTTTGTGAGCATTTAAGACAAAGTGCAAAAGCCATTGAAGATGACCAAATACAAAGACTGAATGCACCTTGGCCTTGAAACAGTAAGCAGCAGAATTAACAATGGGACTACCTCCCCATCTTTGATTCAATTTTCTTTGATTTGTGGTTGAAATTATCTTTAATAATTTTTTTTAAACAAACACAGCCCATTGAAACCCTAAGATAGCCACAAAAAGACTTGATTAAAATATTGTAAAGTAATTGAAGTGAAGTCACTCAGTCATGTCCAACTCTTTGTGACCAAGAGTATTTGGCAAGTGGGATGCGATTTCATTAACCTCCAATTAAAATAAATTTATATTAAAAAAAATAAAATATGTATAGCAGCTATATTCATAATAGCCATAAACCAAAAATAGCTAAGGTGTCAGGCAATGGCCCCCCACTCCAGTACTCTTGCCTGGAAAATCCCATGGACGGAGGAGCCTGGAAGGCTGCGGTCCATGGGGTCGCTGAGGATCAGACACGACTGAGCGACTTCACTTTCACTTTTCACTTTCATGCATTGGAGAAGGAAATGGCAAGCCACTCCAGTGTTCTTGCCTGGAGAATCCCAGGGACGGGGGAGCCTGGTGGGCTGCCGTCTCTGGGGTCGCACAGAGTCGGACACGACTGAAGCGACTTAGCAGCAGCAGCAGCAGCAGTAGAATAAATAAACAAACTATTAGTATATTCTTAGAGGGAAACCCTACTCAGCAGTAGAAGGAACAGGCAGCTAGTTCATGTAAATGCACATAGGATTCTCAAGTGCATTGTGCTGAGTGAAAGACGTCATACATAAAAGATGACTTTCTGTATGGTTCTGTTTGTTGTTGCTGTTTAGTCTTTTTGTGCCCCCATAGACTGTAACCTGCCAGGCTCCTCTGTCCATGGAATTCTCCAGGCAAGAATACTGGATTCATTGCTATTTCTGATCAAACCTGCGTCTCCTGCATTGGCAGGCAGATTCTTTACCACTGAGCCATCAGAGAAGCCCCATGATTCCATGTTTAGAAAGTTTTATGACAGGCAATCTAATCTATGGCAGAAAAAAAAAATCAAGACACTGAATGTGTCTAGGGGGTAGGATGAATTGTAACTGGGAAGGGGCCATGAGGGAGCTTTCTGGGGGTGATATTCATGTTCTGTGCCTTGATAGGGATTAAAGTTGCATAGATGGGTACCACATGTTACTGCTGTGATTTTGTGCATCTCCTGGTATGTACATTTTACTTCAAAAGAAAACAAAAAAAGGACCTTTAAAAATATTGAACTCAAGTGAAACATTTGCATGCTAAAGTGTTTAGGGGCAAATTGTACTGAAACAGAAAGGCGTCCAAAGATGGATGAATGGATGGATGATGGGATGGATACAGCATGGAACAGAATGTGATGCCTACAGTAGAATTTAGGTAGTGGGCATGTGAGTGCTGAGTGTACAAGTCTTTCAACTTCTCTGTACTCTGGAACCTTTCATAATAAAGTTACGGAGAGGAGGTTAGTGTAGACATTGCAGAAATTATTGATCAAAATTTTCCATGGCTTACCTGGTAACTCTGCCCTTCTGATGATGAAGACAGTTTTATGGAAATGAAATTTGGTCTTTATAGTTTAGATGAGCCAGGGTGGCTTTGTAGGTGTTGCGACTGTAGTATTTATGCAAAGCTTCATGTAATGCCAGGGAGGCTTGTCTCCGACAGATACAAAAGGGGGCACGTCAGCGACCAAAGGAGCTTAGCCTCAAAGACCAGAATAAACCTGTAAGCCAGGGACCTCGGGATTAGGCTGCATTGAAAGTTTCGGCGAGGAACATTGAGATTCAGGTACCGGAAGACCTCACCCTGGGGGAAAAGGCATGGTTAAGCCCCAGCCTTTTCTCTTTGATTAGAGTCGACATCTTATTTGACACAAACAAATGCGCAGTGAAGGCTCTGCGGCTTAGCCCTGCCCTTTCTGGGCCCTTGGTGGATAAAGCTTGCATCTTCTGGGCCACTGGTTTATTTGTGCAGAAATGAAATAATGTGATGACAATTAACAAGATTGAAGTGGAAGGCACCTGAGCGTATATTCCAGGAGTCTCTTATTTTGGTCCGGAGTTGCTTTGCAGTTAACCCACAGGTTTTTCCAACAATAGCTCAGACAGAGCTACAGCCAGGGAGAGAGAGGACAGTTCAATGGTGTGTGTGTTGTGCAGGCTCCAGGACCATCCTGTCTGCAGTCGCCGAGCCTACAGTTTCAATGAGTTGATGTCCACGTGCTTAGGGAAAGAGATGTTAATTCAGAAGGACACGTGTTTCAGGGTGGACAGAACTGGGCCTGATGCTACATGTGAACTTAACTGATGAGACATCAACTTCTTCTTTCAACGGATTTTAAAAATATATGTGTTATTGAGAGGGGGAGATAAATTGGGAATCTGGGATTAACATATATACACTACTATATATAAAATAAGGAAACAAGGCCCTGGTGGCTCAGATGGTAAAGAATCTGCCTGCAATGCAGGAGACCCCGGTTCGATCCCTGGGTTGGGAAGATCCTCTGGAGAAGGGAGTGGCAACCCACTCCAGTATTCTTGCCTGGAGAATCCCATGGACCAAGGAGCCTGGCGGGCTACAGTCCATGGAGTCACAGAGTCAGACAGGACTGAGTGACTAACACTTTCACTTTCTCTGTATAGCACAGGAAACTCTACTCAATATTCTGTGATAACGTATATGGGAAAGGATCTGGGAAAGAGTGAATGTGTGTGTCTGCATAACTAAAGCACTTTGCTGTGCACCTGAAACCAACACAACACTGTAAATCAGCTCTACTCCAATAAAGTGAAAAGCGCTGAGCTAAAAAGTTAAAAAAATGTTTCACGTGATGACTCATTGACTCAGTTAACCCAAGCAGCAGTTCTGCTAGTAGCCCCATTTCACATATTTGGAAGCTGAAGCTCAGAGAAGTTAAGCCACTTGCCTAAGATTGTACAATTAATTGGAGTGTGTGCATGCTAAGCTGCTTCAGTTCCAGGCAAGAACACTGGAGTGGGTTGCTATGCCCTCCTCCAGGGGATCTTCCCAACCTAGTGATTGAACCTATATATCTCTTAGGTCTCCTGCACTGGCAAGTGGGTTCTTCACCACTTGCACCACCTGGGAAGCCCACAGCTAATTAGCAGCAGAGTTTGAATCAAATTCCCATCAATCACAGGTTAGAGCCCATGTGCTTAACTGCTACATGGCTTCGCCAGTAGCATAAGGATGCTACGTAAATAATACACTGAGGACTTCATGTCGTTATCGTAACATGTAGCTAGATGCACAAGTTCTTTGTCCAGTGAGTTCCTGGTGGTGTCTGAGCTAAGGAGATCGTGTTTTCTGGACCCAGACTGGGGATACATTGATTTGACACATCGTCAGACGACGGGGAAGGAAGTCTGAACTCCACGCTATCTCAAGAACACTGGGATGTCTGTTCCCTATAGCTATTACATGCATGCCCTTGTAACATCTTGTCACAATAATTAGCAATGCACAGGGCAAGTCGGGGCACGTTCCACTAAGCTCAGAGTTTATGCTGGGACGTCCTTGGGTATCGTAGGAGCCACACAGCTCTGCTTTAATAAATGTGGTCGGTTTCTAGATCTGCTCATCACAACACCAGACCCAAACACAGCCGTCTCCATGAACACTGAACAGATTGTTCACACCCCCTAGTAGGACTGGCTCTCCCTTTTCTATCAGGGNTTTATGCTGGGACGTCCTTGGGTATCGTAGGAGCCACACAGCTCTGCTTTAATAAATGTGATCGGTTTCTAGATCTGCTCATCACAACACCAGACCCAAACACAGCCGTCTCCATGAACACTGAACAGATTGTTCACACCCCCTAGTAGGACTGGCTCTCCCTTTTCTATCAGGGCCCCTATGAATATCGTTCAGTCATGTCATTTTATTTACATTTTCTGTTGGACTTCAGATTTACACAGTTGCCCAGACCCCAGGCCATCTTCATCACTGAACTATAGATGCCCCCTCTTGTTTTATTCATTTGCTCATTCTGTTTCTCACTTTGTTTATGTGGCACTAAGTCGTCGAGAATCATCCATGTTTGTTATTGTGTATTTAGACCACTGGTCCTCCCAGTGTTTGCTCTCAGTATATTTAAAAATTATTGAGAACCACAGAAAGCTGTTGTTTACCTGGGTTATATCCATGAGTGTTTACAATGGATGTATGCTATGTCCCCTCAGTCGTGTCCAACTCTTCGCAGCGCTATGGACTGTAGCTCACCAGGTTCCTCTCTCCATGGAGTGGGTTGCCATAGCCTACTCTAAGTATCTACAGTATTATAAATTAAAACTTAATTTTTGAAAATAATTTTATGATACCTTGTATAATAATAATAATCCAGTTAAAATACAAATACAAGCCCATGAAAATAATGTACTTGGTGAGAAATAACTATTTTGCAAGATAGAAAGCAAACTTAATGAGAAAAGCTTCACTTTACATTTTTGTAGACCTGGTGTATTAGAAGGATTCTCCCCTCAGATTGTGCATTCAGACTGGTTTGTTGTTGGGACTTTTCTGGTGGTCCANACAGTGACAAAAATCCTAAGAACTGGGGTTCTTTCCATGTCTTCATTGTGCAGACTGGCCATTCATTTTTTTAAATTTACATATTTTATTATTTAAAATTTTTTTTGACTGCACCCCACAGCCTGTGGGACCTTAGTTCCCCAACCACACCCCCTTCATTGGAAGGTGGAGTCTTAACCACTAGACCACCAGGAAAGTCCCCAGGCTGGGCATTCATTCCTTGCGTCTTCCTAATAGACAACATTTATTCACTCAGCAAACACTTCTTGAGCCGTATTTATCACAGCAAATAGAAGAGTCAATATAACAGATGAAATTGCCTGCTCCACATTCTGCTGAGGAAACCCAGACCATAAACAAATTAAGAAAATCAGATAGGTCAAGAGAGTGGACAAACTGCTAGCTGTTCCTGAGTCCCAGCAGGACAAAACACAAGATGATAACTTCCCTTGAGTAGACCAACTTTGTACTGTACCTACACTGCCAAGACAGTTTGGGCGCTGATAATGCAAAGCTATATAAGCCTTATCACGTTTATAACTTGATCTGTAGCAAATTGGACACGTTCTCTGTTAAAATTGAAAGTTTGTTAAAAAACTTCTGTAGCAGACTTTTTTTGATCAGCTAGCCAATGTCATTACCAAGCGTTTTCTTCCTTTCATGGTAGAGATCACCATAGGACCCATTTCTGGTGATTTAAATATACAAGTACCTTCTGGGAATGGAGAAGGAAACGGCAATCCACTCCATTATTCCTGCCTGGAAAATACCATGGAGAGAAGAGCCTGGTGGACTCCATCCAGGGGATCGTANACTGAAAGCAAGGACTCAGAGAAATATTGCATACCAGTGTTCATAGTGGCATTATTCAGTAGCCAAAATCATTCAGTAGCAACGTATGTGTCGATCAGCAGACAAACAGACAGAATGTGGTCTATCCATACAAGGGAATATTATTCAGCCTTAAGAAGGAAATTCTGACATATGCTGCAACATACATAAACCTTGAGGACATTATGCTAGGGAAAATAAGCCAATCACAAAAGGATCGATTTTTTTGTTAGCACTGAATAAATGCCTTTTTAATACTTATATGCATAAATATACAACTGTGTGAACTCTCTCTTCTTTTTTCTCTTTTGCACTGGCTTTTTACTTGGGACTTTGACCTTGTTGCACTGACGGTCTCTGCTCTTATTTTCTTTGGATTCTTTTCTGTTTCTAAAGTGACTGTTTCTTCTTCTTCCGTGTTTGAGAACACTACAGGGGCTTCTTGTCTTCCTCCAGTATTAGGGATCTAGTCCCATGTCCATTTTTATACTAGCAAGGATGGTAGGGGCTTTCTATTCCCTCTCCAGTTTGGGAGGTTCCAGGAGCCCATAATCCTGTATATTCCACTTGTATGAAGTACTCAAGAGTAATCAGTTTCACAGAGCTAGAAAGTAGAATGGTGGCTGCCCGGGTCTTGGGGGAGACGGAATGGAAGTTATTTCTTGGGTGCATCCCATCAATTTGGGGTGATGAAAAAGTTTTGAACATGGATGGTGGCGAGAGTTATACAATGCAGTGAGTATACTTAATGCCAATAAACAGTACATTTTAAAAACAGTTAAGAAAGGAGACTCAGAGATAGCGAGAACACACTGGTGGCTATTGAGGGGAGACAAAAAGGGGGATGGACAATATAGGGATGGAGAAAACTTGAGTTATTATGGGATTATATAAAATCATATGTGTGAAACTTTTGAAAATTGCAAAGCACTGTAGAATTTTTTAAAATCTTTCTTTCAGTGAAAAGTAGATTTTAAAGAATGGTTAAGGTGGAAAAATTTCTGTTATTTTACATTTTTTAAAAAAAGGAAATTGATTCACTCTCTTAGCCAAAAAGCCCCAAGTTGATATCTAGTTTCAGGCAGAGCTGGCTCGGGGGTTTGAATGATGCCATCAAGTTTCTGCATCTCTTTCTCAGGAAACTTCTACAGAGTAGACCAGATGCCACCAACAATTTCAGACTCGCAACCTCCCAGCTGAATGACCCTTGCAAAGGGAACTTCTTTCCTGTTCGTAGATCAGAAAAATCTGTGAAGAACTCAGATGGGTTGAGAAAGAATCTGAGGTCTTGACTTATTCTTGAACCAGTGCTCATGGATGTGGTAGTTCTGATGAGTGCAAGTTTAACTACACTGGGTTGACAAAGAGTGGTGACTCCTTCGAGGCAGGTGTGTGTGCTTAGTCGCTCAGTCATGTCCGACTGTTTCAACCCTTTGGACGGTAGCCCACCAGGATCCTCAGTCCATGGGATTCTCCAGGCAAGAATACTGGAGTGGGTTGCCATCTCCTACCCCAGGGGATATTCCCAACTCAGGGATCGAACCCATGTATCCCGTGTCTCCCACATTGCAAGTAGGTTCTTTACCTGTTGAGCCATTTCGAGACAGGTAGGTTCTGTTATTAGAAAGGAAGAGGGGTCAACTTCCCTGAAGAATCTGCCTGCCTATTCAAGGGACACAGTTTTGATCCCTGGTCTGGGAAGTTCCCACATACCAGAAAGCAACTAAGCCCATGCACCACAGCTACTGAGCCTGTACTCTAGAGCTCTGGAACAGGAGAAGCCACCTCAATGAGAAACCCAAGCACTGCAGCTAGAGAGTAGCTCCCATTCACTGCCACTAGTGAAACCCTGTGCACAGTGACAAAGACCCAATGCAGCCAAATATTACTAAATAAATAAATTTTTAAAGAAATACAAGTTATTTTTTTTNTAAAGTGACTGTTTCTTCTTCTTCCGTGTTTGAGAACACTACAGGGGCTTCTTGTCTTCCTCCAGTATTAGGGATCTAGTCCCATGTCCATTTTTATACTAGCAAGGATGGTAGGGGCTTTCTATTCCCTCTCCAGTTTGGGAGGTTCCAGGAGCCCATAATCCTGTATATTCCACTTGTATGAAGTACTCAAGAGTAATCAGTTTCACAGAGCTAGAAAGTAGAATGGTGGCTGCCCGGGTCTTGGGGGAGACGGAATGGAAGTTATTTCTTGGGTGCATCCCATCAATTTGGGGTGATGAAAAAGTTTTGAACATGGATGGTGGCGAGAGTTATACAATGCAGTGAGTATACTTAATGCCAATAAACAGTACATTTTAAAAACAGTTAAGAAAGGAGACTCAGAGATAGCGAGAACACACTGGTGGCTATTGAGGGGAGACAAAAAGGGGGATGGACAATATAGGGATGGGGGAAAACGGGAGTTATTATGGGATTATATAAAATCATGTGTGTGAAACTTTTGAAAATTGCAAAGCACTATAGAATTTTTAAAAATCTTTCTTTCAGTGAAAAGTAGATTTTAAAGAATGGTTAAGGTGGAAAAATTTCTGTTATTTTACATTTTTTAAAAAAAGGAAATTGATTCACTCTCTTAGCCAAAAAGCCCCAAGTTGATATCTAGTTTCAGGCAGAGCTGGCTCGGGGGTTTGAATGATGCCATCAAGTTTCTGCATCTCTTTCTCAGGAAATTTCTACAGAGTAGACCAGATGCCACCAACAATTTCAGACTCGCAACCTCCCAGCCGAATGACCCTTGCAAAGGGAACTTCTTTCCTGTTCGTAGATCAGAAAAATCTGTGAAGAACTCAGATGGGTTGAGAAAGAATCTGAGGTCTTGACTTATTCTTGAACCAGTGCTCATGGATGTGGTAGTTCTGATGAGAGCAAGTTTAACTACACTGGGTTGACATAGAGTGGTGACTCCTTCGAGGCAGGTGTGTGTGCTTAGTCGCTCAGTCATGTCCGACTGTTTCAACCCTTTGGACGGTAGCCCACCAGGATCCTCAGTCCATGGGATTCTCCAGGCAAGAATACTGGAGTGGGTTGCCATCTCCTACCCCAGGGGATATTCCCAACTCAGGGATCGAACCCGTGTATCCTGTGTCTCCCACATTGCAAGTAGGTTCTTTACCTGTTGAGCCATTTCGAGGCAGGTGGGTTCTGTTATTAGAAAGGAAGAGGGGTCAACTTCCCTGAAGAATCTGCCTGCCTATTCAAGGGACACAGTTTCCATCCCTGGTCTGGGAAGTTCCCACATACCAGAAAGCAACTAAGCCCATGCACCACAGCTACTGAGCCTGTACTCTAGAGCTCTGGAACAGGAGAAGCCACCTCAATGAGAAACCCAAGCACTGCAGCTAGAGAGTAGCTCCCATTCACTGCCACTAGTGAAACCCTGTGCACAGTGACAAAGACCCAATGCAGCCAAATATTACTAAATAAATAAATTTTTAAAGAAATACAAGTTATTTTTTTAAAAAGACAGGAAAATAAAATAAAATAAAAAATAAAAAAGACAGGAAGGAAGAAAGGTGTTATATAATCAAGATCAATTGAACCTGAGGCACCTTTGAAAAAAAAAAAGGAGGAATCTGTAGAAACTTTAGTCCCTATTTATTAATAACTTTATAATATTGAGTATGCATTCAAATAGTGATAGCAGTGGTATAAAACATCTCTCCAGGACTTAAGTGTTGCTGAGTGATATCTATAAAACAGGAGAGCCATCCTTTGAGACATGTGACTTTTCTGCAGAAAGTCCTCCCCCACTGGTGCTGGCCCTTCATAGCTCATCTTTATTGTTTTTGTTCAGTCGCTCAGTTGTGTCTGACTTTTTGTGACCCCAGGGGCTGTAGCCTGCCAGACTCCTCTGTCCATGAAATTCTCCAGGCAAGAATATACTGGAGTCATTAGTCATTCCCTTCTCCAGGGTATCTTCCCAACCCAGGGATTGAACCGGGTGTCCTGCATTGCGGGCAGATTCTTTACCATCTGAGTCACCAGGAAAGCCTCTTCGTACCTGGAAAACCATATAAATCTGGCCCCTGCCTTTTAAGAGCTCACAATCCAAGATGGCAGACATACTTGGACCAATCTCCACAGGCTGCTTCAATGAGAGCAGAAAATAGACCCTCAACCAAAATATTGAATGTCATAGAAGGAGGTTTCTGTGGGTGTGACTCTGGGTCTTATCTCTGTATTTCAGAAACCAAGTTCGATGCCGGTCCTCGGACAATCATTTGAAAAGTCAGTATTTATTAAAATTGCTTAATAAATACTTTTGAGTGCCTGTTGTGTACCAGGCACTATTCTAGATCCTGGAAATATGGTGGTGAAGAAAGGAGCAAAGTATTTTTTTAATAGTTGTTTATTTATTTATTTGGCTGCCCTGGGTCTTAGCTGTGGCATGAAGGATCTTCCATCCTCATTGTGGCCCACAGGATCTTTAGATTCAGCAGGCAGTGTCTTTTTTATTGGCAGCAGGCAAGCTCTTAGTTGAAGCATGTGAGATCTAGTTCCCTGACCAGGGATCACACCCAGTCCCCTGTGCATTGGGAGTGTGGAATGTTAGCCACTGGACCGCAAGAGAAGTCCCAGGAGCGAAGTCTTGACTCTGATGAACTTTACTTTCTAGTGGGGAAGATGCATTGACAAATAATAATTATATGTATCAGATGATGATTGAAGCTATGGAGAAAAATAAAGTGGGTAACGAGATTGAGAAGGTGGGATGGGCCCCATTTTATCTAGGCCTCTCTAAGGTGGGACTTGAGCCAAGAGGGCGTGAGGATGCCAGCCATGCAGTTATTGAGGGAAGGGCATGAAGAGGAGGGAACAGTAAGAACAAAACTCAGAGGCAGGAGCACCAAGACCCCAGCTTGGCTGAATCGTGACCGAGGGTTGCACAGCGAGGTCAAAATTCAGGTAGGAGGGAGGATTTGGGAAGGCTGACCACGTAGGGCCCTGAATGAATGAACAAGAGTAGAAAGCATCTAGAAAGTGAAAGAGACAGGACTTGAACCCAGATGGTGGACTCCAGGGCACAGGCTTGCTCCCAACCCCACATTGCCTGATTTCCTGGAAAGCTAGGGAAACACATCAGTCCATGCACCTTTTTTTTTTAAAAAAACTGAAGTACAGTTGACTTACAGTGTTTCGAGTGTACAGCAAAATCATTCAGTATACATACATATATNTAGTTCCCTGACCAGGGATCACACCCAGTCCCCTGTGCATTGGGAGTGTGGAATGTTAGCCACTGGACCACAAGGGAAGTCCCAGGAGCAAAGTCTTGACTCTGATGAAGTTTACTTTCTAGTGGGGAAGATGCATTGACAAATAATAATTATATGTATCAGATGGTGATTGAAGCTATGGAGAAAAATAAAGTGGGTAAAGAGATTGAGAAGGTGGGATGGGCCGCATTTTATCTAGGCCTCTCTAAAGTGGGACTTGAGCAAAGAGGGCGTGAAGTTAACTGCCAGCCATGCAGTTATTGAGGGAAGGGCATGAAGAGGAGGGAACAGTAAGAACAAAACTCAGAGGCAGGAGCACCAAGACCCCAGCTTGGCTGAATCGTGACCGAGGGTTGCACAGCGAGGTCAAAATTCAGGTAGGAGGGAGGATTTGGGAAGGCTGACCACGTAGGGCCCTGAATGAATGAACAAGAGTAGAAACCATCTAGAAAGTGAAAGAGATAGGACTTGAACCCAGATGGTGGACTCCAGGGCACAGGCTTGCTTCCAACCCCACACTGCCTGATTTCCTGGAAAGCTAGGGAAACACATCAGTCCATGCACCTTTTTTTTTTTTTAAAACTGAAGTACAGTTGACTTACAGTGTTTCGAGTGTACAGCAAAATCATTCAGTATACATACATATATTCTCTTTAATATTTTTTATTATAGATTATTATAAGATATTAAGTATCATTCACTTTGCTATACAGTCGGCTCTTGTTGTTTGTCTGCTTTATGCATAGTTGTGTGTATCTGTTCATTCCAAGCTCCTGATTTATCTTTCTCACCCCCCTTTTCCCCTTTGGTAACCATAAGTTTGTTTTCTATGTCTGTGAGTCTGTCTCTGCTTGTAAATAAGTTCATTTGTATTATGTTTTTAGATCCCACATGTAAGTGGTACCATACTGTATTTGTCTTTCTCTGACTTGCTTCATTTGGTGTGACCATCCCTGGGTGCATCCGTGTAGCTGCCGATGGCATAACTGCCTTCTTTTTTATGGCTGAGTAGTATTCCACTGAATACATGGACCACATCTTCTTTATCCACTGTTGATGGGCATTTAGATTCCTGCCGTGTCTTGGCTATTGTAAACAGTGCTGCTATGAACACTGGGGTGCCTGTATCTTTTTGAATTAGAGTTTTCATCTTTTCGAGATATATGCCCGTGGGGACTTCCCTGGTGATTCAGTGATTATGACTCTGTGCTTCCAGTACTGAGGATGCACTCTTGTCCATAGTGGCAGCACCAACTTACACTCCCCCCGACTGTGTAGGAGGATTTTTTTTCTCCACACCCTCTCCAGTATATATTATTTGTAGACGTTTTGATGATGACTGTTCTGACAGGTATGAGGTGATACCTCACTGTAATTTTGATGTGCATTTCTCTAATAATTAGCAACGTGAAGCATCTTTTTCTGTGCCGTTAACTATCTGTATGTCTTCTTTGGAGAAATACCTATTGGGGTTTGGGGCCCATGTTTTGATTGGGTTGTTTGTATGAGTTGTTTCTATATTGTTGAAGTTTCTCTTGATCATCCTCCAGAGACTCTCTGCTGCAGCTAAGAAAGGCATCTTGAGAAGTTTGTGCAAGAATTAGAAAGCAGCAATGGTTGGTCCCTGTGTCCTGAATTGCACCCCCATGTATGAACAAAAGAAAGATGAACTCTGGGGATACCAGGATGGGAAAGGGGGCCAAGACAGCAGCTGTGATGCGGTGGTACCCCCACCCAGAGCTTGGTGGTATGCTTGGTGGTATTATTGCCTTCTTGGCTGGTTATTATGAACTTTTTTCTTTCTTGCCAGGAAAGCAGTGCTACTGAGAGACTCAGGGCTCCTTCAGGGGCGAATTACTAGGTCAGCTCATCAAATATTGATGGGCCAGCTGCACCAAAGCCATCTTCCACCTAAAGTTCCTTCGTGACTGGCCACGGAGTCTCTCAAGGAGGCCACAGATACCTGTAAGGAGTTACTTAAGGAGCCATTACAGATTTGATGGATGGGCCCTTTTGCCCTTTTTGATTTTTATTATTAATACATTCTTTTGCATCAGTGGTTCTTGATTCAGGAGTAGCCTGGTTGCCTATCAAATTAGGAATAGGTTGTCTTTGTGCACGTGTGTGTGTGTGTGTGTGTGTGTGTTACACCCAGACAATGCCCTGACCATAGAAAAGTACGAAATCAGGGACAATAATTCCAAGCCAACACTTTGTGATGGAGCACCAGTCCCTTGGGACATGGGGTAGACTAGTTGTTCTAACTCAGGAATCAGATGGCACGGATCAAATACTGACTGCCACTTAACCGCTGTGATTGTGAGCCTGTTACTTTGCTGTTCTGTGTTTTCTCACTTCTTTAAAAATAGAGAAGAGTCATGGCACCTATTCAGTGAAATTGTTGCATCTTTATTGTTTTTTAAGACTTGAATTTTTAATAGTAGATTTTAATTCTCTTTAGCTTTTTTTTCTTTTTTTTTGGCCTTGCCCCATGGCTGGCAGGATCTTAGTTCCTCAGTCAGGGATAGAATGTGGGCCCCAGCAGTGAAAGTGCTAAGTTCAGGTTCTAAGCATTGGTCCACTAGGGAATTCACAAGACTTAAATTTTCAGAGCAGTCTTTCAGTTCACTGCAAAATTGAGAGGAAGGTACATAAATTTCCCATCTACTCCCTGCCCTTGCTCACGCACAGGCTCCATCATTATCAACATCCCCACCAAGTGGTACCTTTGTTACAACTGATGAACATACACGGGCAAATCATAATCACCCCAAGTCCTTAGTTTACCTTAGGGTTTACTCTGTGTGTTTGTTGTACATTCTGGGTTTGGACAAATGTATACACCATTATTTTATCTTACAGGGTAGCTTCACTGTCCTGAAAATCTGTGTTCCGTATATTCAGACCCCCTCNATAGCTTAGTAAACATCACTTCAATCTTGGAGGAACTGACGGAAGACTGGATGGCCCATAGACGGAGGACATCTCAGCACAGCCATCAGGCTCTCCAACCCGAGTTTACTGGAAATTATCTGTTATTAAAGAAACTGGTTATAGCGGTGTAGGCAGGTTTGGTGTGAATACTCTCACCATAACCACCTTCAAGCTACTGATGTGATACCGCTAAACGCAAAGTTGGGAAAAGGGGTCCAGCAGCACCGCATAGTATAGGATTTCCTCCACGCACACATGTAAACATCGCCTCAAGAGCCAAGATCACTGTAAACTGGTAAAATCAGTAGGGAGTCATGATTTTGAGTATTACTACCTTTGTTTTCTAATGCAGGTTATTCCCTTATAGGTTTATATAACTTACATTTAAATAACTGCTATGTTTAAAAACTAGCTTGCTGTATTTCAGCCAGCGCACCACTGGTTTATAATGACCAGCCTGAAGTTTCCAAGAAGACAGTGGTAGACGTGGATGATGGATTTGGAGGGTTTTCAGAACAAACCTATGAAAACAGGATATTGGTGTTTCTTCTTGTGAATGAATGATTTTTGTGCCAAAGTTTGCAATGAAAGGAGCGGGAAGCCATGTGCCTGAGAACAGATCAGGGGGGAAAAGGAAATAAGAGAGTTTGAAGAAGCAACAATGCTTAGGAAAACCCCCAGTATGCTCTGAGTTATGGACCTAATTTCAAATATTTGATGAATTTCTGAGAAAGGAATTTTCATGAACATCCTAGAGCGGAGGCATATTGAAGACAGCAAAAGGTAATGACCAAAAGGGGACAGTGTTTTCTAAGCTAAACAGATAATGAAACAAGACAGTGAATTGGAAAAGCATTTGATCACAGCTGTTTTCACACAGATCTGAGGGAGGTGAGGGATGTCTGGTCCAGAAGAACTGGCCGTGACCACTGTTCTTAAGTCAGTTAAGGAGCAGGGAGTTTACATCCAAGGGAACGAGCTGGGTTTCAATGGCCACGTACACATTCCAGTGGCATATTCACAAGGCAAACAGAGCATTTTTCACAGGCATGCATGTCCCTGCACACACACAGGGACAAACCCGCAGCTCTTTTAGGAAATGGAAGTGATGATCATTGGAACACTTTTTCCCATCCTGGACTCCGTCGGTGGCTCCTCATTCCCTGGGAGCCCCCCAGGGTCCTCGTCTGGGAAAGGCATTGTCCCCACAGAGCTCAGCTGTCCCTAGCTCAGGAAGTCACTGGTTGGATGGGGTGATGGCTTTCACAGGATTCCTGATGAGGGGGAGGGAGACAGAAGCCAACTCATACTAAGAACAGAACATGAAACAAGTGTGTTCAGTGTTTTTACTGCAAGGACCCTTTTGATTCCTCTTCTCTCCTGTGTTTTGAAAGATGGTATAAGGTTGCATGGATGAAGGAAAACTCTGCTTTTTTAAAGTTATATGTCTACTGGTGCTTCCCTGAATGTGACATGCATGGTCATAGCAAGCGATGCTCTTTATTAGACTCATGAACAGACTTTTTTTTTTGGTACCATCTTGTATTTGTTTTAATATGCATTTGGAAAAAGGAGTTTGTTTTTCTTTTATGAGATAGTCACATATAGTTTCTTTTTAAAATAAATTTGCTAAAGTAAATAAAAAGTGGTAGTTCATTTAGAGAAATATATTAAATGATACTACATAGAGTGTATGAACATGTCAGCAGTTTGAGGGTGGGACTTGAGGAGACCCAAGTGGCTATTTCACATGGATCAGCCCCTGGTACCCAGCATAGCCACTTTGACTGGAGGAGATGACTGGAGCAGACGGAGCACCTCTAGTCATCTTAGTTGTATGTGGACCTCGATCCCAGACAAATGTTTTCTTTTGAGTGCTTGGAAATACTGAAAGTCTTGAAAGTCTCTTTTGTCTGTCCTGTTAGCTTTATAGTAATTCTCAGGTTACTGGGTGAATAGGGATATAAATGTATGAGTCTGATTATTTTCTTTTTCTATTTATTGAGGTATAGTTGCTTTACAATATTGTATTAGTTTCTGCTGTACAACGAAGTGAACCATCTATGTTTACACATATCCCCTCCCTCTTGGTCCTTCCTCTCTCTGCCCCTCTATGCATCTAGGTCACCACAGAGCACTGAACTGAGCTCCCAGTGCTATACAGCAGGTTCCTACTAGCTATCTATTTTATGCATGGTGGTATATATATGCCAATCCTAGTTTCCCATTTCATCCCGTCCTGCCCCACCATATCTACACATCCGTTCTCTACTCCTGTGTCTCTATTCCTGCCCAGTAAATATGTTCATCTGTACCATTTTTCTAGATTCCACAGATATGCATTAACATTTGATGTTTGTTGTTCTCTTTACAAGTCTTATTATAATGAAAGAGCCAACATCAGTGTATGGTTCCTTTACGCACAGTATGTACCACTTGCAAAATGCCATCCACTCATTTTATTAGTGGCAGAAGCTGGTTTGCATGCCTAGCAGGAAGCTTTCCCACTGCAGTGCCCAGAGTGATGTCGGTGGAGAGTAAACTGACCTGCCTGGCTGGATACAGTGGATGTTGATTGCTCTGCTTGTTTAGCGACATCATGATTTTGCTTCAGGAACACCATGCAGGGGCCAGGCCGGTGGTGGGCTGCTTCAGTGACTGCTGGCTTCCTTCGTCCTAGCCAGCCTCCTGAGAAAGCATGTAGCAGACACCCTGAAGCAAGGTGGAACATTTAGGCAGACGTTTATCACAAAGAAATTTCTCTGACCTGCCTCTCCATCCATTCCATCCTTTGGGGAGGGGGACCCACAGCATTGGGTGCAGATGAGTCTTTTTTGAAAAAGATTTATCTATTTGGGCGCTTCAGGTCTTAGCCGGGGCATGCAGGACCTATGTCGTATCGCATGGGCGCTTTCGTTGCAGTGCACAGATTCTCTGGCTGTGGTGAGCGGGCTCTGGAGCATGTGGGCTTCAGTAGTTACTACAAGCAGACTCCCTAGTTGTGGCAGTCGGGCTTTTAGTTCTTCTGCAGCACGTGGGATCTTGGTTCCCCAATCAATCAGGGATTGAACCTGCATCCTCTGCATTGCAAGGCAGAGTCTTAACCACTGGACCACCAGGGAAGTCCCCAGGTGAGTCTTCTCTTCGCATTACCTAGAGACGGGCAAACCTTTCATTCTCTGATTTGGGGGAACCATTCATTACTTTCCCTTGCTGCACAGTTTCCTTCACCTACCAGTTGGATAAGCATGCTGCTGATGACTGCTCTGAGGTGCCAGTTGTAGATTCCCAAGGACATAAGAAATTTAAAAATCCTCTCCATGGCAGAGAAAGGGTAGCACCCCAAGTCTGCATCTTTCTTGAAAGTCTCTAAGGAAAGAATGAATGGAAGATTCCAGCAATGAAGCATTCAGCCTGCCCTCCCTAGAAAACCAACTAGCTTTCTGGGTGGGTATCTAGTATCTCAGTCCTCACCCTGGGACAAAAACATGCCTGCTCAGTGTTAAGAGAGGTCATATAAATCAGTGGCTTTCAGGTAAGAATGTAGGGTTAACTACAGAAAATATTGGGCAATGTCTGGAGATATTTTTGGTTGTCACAACTGGGGAAGGATACTACTAGAATCTAGTGGGTAGAAGCAACTAAACATCCCACAGCACACAGAACACTCCCTTTCTCAAAAGAAAATAGTGTCTGTTCCAAACTATCAATAGGCCAAGGTTGAAAACCCCAGATATCAGTGAAAGAAGGAGGGGACTTCAAGAGAGGGCCGTGATGAGCTGCTTTGAAGCATACTTGCTGACTTTTTACTGAGGACCACTGCTCATATCCACCCCATTTCCGTTTGGGGCTGTGATCAGATTTCACATCCCAGACCCTCTGTTCTTGCACTTTCTATCCCAGCCTCACTGGGCTCATTGCTGCTCCTGCAGCAGGGGCCTATACTCTTTTCTAAGCTATGTAGTAAATCTCGACAAGTTTGGCAGCCTACAGCAGCATCCATTCATTAGCTCAGGGTACCATGGGTCGGAAGTCTCAGTAGGCCCGACTGAATTCTCAGCACGGGTATTATGAAGTCAGTGTATCAGCCAGGCTGGTCCTTGTCTGCCGGCTCCGGGGTTGATTCTGCTTCCAAGAACACTCACTTGGCTGAACTCACTTCTGACAGCCTTAGGACTGGGGACCCTATTTCCTTGCTGGCTGTCAATCAAGGGTTGCATTTGGCCACCCTCATTCCTTGGCTCATGGCCCCTTCCATCTTCAAAGCCAGCAACAGCCACCAAATCTCTCATGTAGAATCTCTCTGACATCTCTATCTGCCAACCATTGGAGAAAACTCTACTTTTAAAGGTTTGGTGTGATGAGATCAGTTCAGTTCCATTCAGTCGCTCAGTCATATCTGACTGTTTGTGATGCCATGGACTGCAGCATGCCAGGCTTCCCTATCCATCACCAACTCCCAGAGTTTAACCAAACTCATGTCCATTGAGTTGGTGAGGCCATCCAACCATCTCATCCTCTGCCTTCCCCTTCTCTTTCCACCTTCAATCTTTCCCAGCATCAAGGTCTTTTCAAATGAGTCAGCTCTTCATATGAGGTGGCCAAAGTATTGGAGTTTCAGCTTCAGTATCAGTCCTTCCAAAGAACACTCAGGACTGATTTCCTTTAGGATGGACTGGTTGGATCTCCTTGCTGTCCAAGGGACTCTCAAGAGTCTTTTCCAACGCCACAGTTCAAAAACATCAATTCTTCAGTGCTCAGCTTTCTTTATAGTCCAACTCCTACCTCCATACATGACTACTGGAAAAACCATAGCTTTGACTAGATGAACCTTTGTTCAAAGCTCCCTAAACCTGGTTTAGGACTTCATGTTTTTGGCTGTGGTGGATCATCCTTGCTGCTCCTGGGTGTTCTCTAGCTTCGGGTATCAGGTCTAGAGTGTGCAGGCTCAGTAGTTGCAGCAGCCAAGCTTAGATGGCCTGTGGCATGTGGGATCTTCGTTTTCCCAACCTAGGACCGAACCTGTGTCCCCTACATTAGAAGATGGATGCTTACCCACTGGACCACCCAGGGAAGTCCTTGGTCTGGGACTCAAATTCCCAACTGCAAAAGCCCTTCATGGCAAGGTTAGGGCTTAAGTAACCAGGGACAAGAATTGTGGACAGCATCTTTAGAGTTCTACCTACCAAGGAACCTTCGCAATGAACTTTTCTTGCTGGAAATGATCGTCCCTGGCCACCACCCCATTGTCCACTTGATTCTCCCACACCATCTCCCAGTCGTTTCAGAGCAGTCTTCCCCAGCCATCATAAAAATTGCACCCCTTCATTTCATCCCATATTCTCTCCCCAGCTTTATTTGTCCTCACAACTCTTGCCGGCATCTGACATGCTGTTTATTTTGCTTACGTTTTGGTGTAAAGTCTGTCCCTCCCAACTGGAATGTCAGTTTTCCAAATGACAAAAATGGGCTCATTAGATATTCCACACCAAGAACAGCAATTAGTTCTTGTGACGCATCCAATGGTGCTTGCCAAATGAGTTAAGCATCCTAATGGGTTAAAAAGGAGAAAGCCAGATTTTTATATAGAAGCTTTGGATTTTGTTTCAGTGTTGGCCACTTGTGTTCATCTACCGGGGCTGCATAAAATANTTATTTTGCTTACGTTTTGGTGTAAAGTCTGTCCCTCCCAACTGGAATGTCAGTTTTCCAAATGACAAAAGTGGGCTCATTAGATATTCCACACCAAGAACAGCAATTAGTTCTTGTGACGCATCCAATGGTGCTTTGCCAAATGAGTTAAGCATCCTAATGGGTTAAAAAGGAGAAAGCCAGATTTTTACATAGGAGCTTTGGATTTTGTTTCAGTGTTGGCCACTTGTGTTCATCTTCTGGGGCTGCACACAAAAAAAATGACCATGGACTGGGTGGCTTAAGTAACAGATGTGATGTCTCAAAGTTCTAGAGACTGGAAGTCCAAAATCAAGGTAAAGGCAGGCTTGGTTCCTTCCTAGGTGTTCTGAGGGATCACCTGTGCCAGGCTTCTGTCCTTGGGTTATGGATGACCGTCTCCGTTTTCACCTGGCATTCTCTCTGTATTTTGTTGTTTTTTAGTCGCCAAGTCGTGTCTGACTCTGGGACCCCATGGACTTTATCCCACCAGGCTCCTCTGTCTATGGGATTCTCCAAGCAAGAATACTGGAGTGGATTGCCATTTCCTCCTCTAGGGGATCTTCCTTACCCAGAGATCAAACCTGGGTCTTTTGCCTGGCAGGCAGATTCTTTGCCACGAGCCACCTAGGAAGTCCCTCTCTCTGTATAGTGTCTGTTATAAATTCCCCCTTCTTATAAGGCACGATCATCTTGTGTTAGTGTTCTTCCTAAGAACTATAACTGGATCACCTCTGTAAAGGCCATATCCCCATGTAAGTTACATTCGAAGGTACTAGGAGTTACAATTTAACATATGAATTTGTAGGGAAACGTACAGTTCAACCCATAATAGCAGCTATTTATATTTTTCCTTTTCTACCTACTCTGAGGATCAAATTCAGCCCCTCTGCAGTCTTATAGGGCCAGAGACCAACTGGTACCTTGCTCCCTCCCACAACCCCCACTTAAGACACACAGATTCCAGGATCTATCGCAGCATCTTCTAGAAGTTCAGTGGCTTTGAGAAGCTTCTAGAGAGTGCTTTTCACATGGTAATTAGAGCTGACCCCGAGATGGATGGCTTGGAAGATGGAAATTAGGCTTCCTGTATTCAAAAATTTGTACTGAACATTGATTTTCTTCAAGGAATATTTAATCATCCCTGTATTACACCTGAGTCGGGCACATTTTTGAATAGAGGAGGAAATGTTTAACCAGTAGAAAATACGATCATATAATAGCATCAGTTATAAACGTGTGGTATGCATGAGCCAGCTCAGGTACAGTCAGGCAGGACAAGGAGCACCATCAGGGCTGGTCCACACTCGAGTCCTGTGTTGATGCATCTCAGTATCCCAGTATCCAGCATGGTACCTGCCTGGAAAAGTCGGTCCTCAGTATTAACATGATAGATGAAAAGAACATGCCAGTGTTATTCAGAGCTTCTCTAAAAATCTGAAATCATCTCCCCATCAACCAGCAGCAGCAGCCCTATACATTGGGGCGGGGGTGGGGGGCAGTGTCAGTGGACGACCAGTGAACTAAGGCCATCCTCTTGGGACAGATGATGAAAAAGAGCAAGGTCAATTGCATGACTTTCCTAAGGTCATGGAGCTCACCACAGCAGATGCAGGACTGGAAGCTAGGTTTCCTGCATCTGGTTCACTGCCTTCCCATCCACACTGGATGCTGAAACAAAGGCTGCTCTCACATCACCATGGACCAAGGGCNTTTTTTTTGCTGCTTTAACCATTTTAAGAGTAGAGTTCTGTGGCATTAAGTGCATCGCATTGTTGTGCAATTGTTACCACTGTCCAGCTCTAGAACTTTTCCATTTTTCCCAGCTGAGACTCTGTGCCCATTAAACAATCATTCCCCACTCCCTCTTCCCCCCTACCGTGGCAATCCTTGTTCTGCTTCGACTCTCTGAATTTGACTATTCTAGATGCCTCATANATTAAGTGCATCGCATTGTTGTGCAATTGTTACCACTGTCCAGCTCTAGAACTTTTCCATTTTTCCCAGCTGAGACTCTGTGCCCATTAAACAATCATTCCCCACTCCCTCTTCCCCCCTACCGTGGCAATCCTTGTTCTGCTTCGACTCTCTGAATTTGACTATTCTAGATGCCTCATATAGGTGGAATCACACAATATTTGTCCTTGTGTGCTGGGTTATTTGATTTAGCATAATCTCTTTAAGGTTCATCCATACTACAGCAGGGGTCAAATTATCTTTCCTTTTTAAGGCTGAATACTATTCCATTGTATGATGCTGCTAAATTGTTTCAGTCGTGTCTGACTCTGTGCAACCCCATAGACGGCAGCCCACCAGGCACCCCCGTCCCAGGGATTCTCCAGGCAAGAACACTGGAGTGGGCTGCCATTTCCTTCTCCAATGCAGGAAAGTGAAAAGTGAAAGTGAAGCCGCTCAGTTGTGCCCGACTCCCAGCCACCCCATGGCCTGCAGCCCACCAGGCTCCTCTGTCCGTGGAGTTTTCCAGGCAAGAGCACTGGAGTGGGTGCCATCGCCTTCTCCCCACTGTATGATATGTGTGTACATATCCTTGGTTCACTTCATTTTGCAGCAGAAGCTAACACAACATGGTAAAGCAACTCTGTGCATGCATGCTAAATTGTTTCAGCTGTGTCTGACTCTTTGTGACCCTATGGACAGTAGGCTGCCAGGCTCCTCTTTCCATGGAGCTCTCCAAGCAAGAATACTTCAGTGGGTTGCTGTGCCCTCTTCTGGGGGATCTTCCCAACCCAGGGATCGAACCCACGGCTCCTGTGGCTCCTGTGTGGTAGGTGGATTCTTTACTGCTGAGCTACCAGGGATGCCCAAAGCAACTATACCTGCCCCCCCAAAAAAACATGAGTTAATTACATTTTTAAAGCCCTGTCTCTAAATGCAGTTACATTGAAGTTCCCCTCTCCCTTACCAGTTTTTCCTGGAAAAACTTCCCTTCTCCATCACTTACAAGTGAATCCTCATCTTAGGGTTTGCTTCTAACAAATCCAACTTGTGATTCTCAGAAATGTAAAGGCCCCTGCTTCCTTCCCTGGGGAAACAACCTCTTCTATGTACAGTTGGGGAGAAGGCAATGGCAACCCACTCCAGTACTCTTGCCTGGAAAATCCCGTGGACAGAGGAGCCTGGTGGGCTGCAGTAGGCACGACTGAGCGGCTTCACTTTCATTTTTCACTGTCATGCATTGGAGAAGGAAATGGCAGCCCACTCCAGTGTTCTTGCCTGGAGAATCCCAGGAACGGTGGAACCTGATGGTTTGTGTCTCTGGGGTCGCACAGAGTCAGACACGACTAAAGCGACTTAGCAGCAGCAGCAGCAAGTACAGTTGGGATGGAGAACTTGGTAGGAAGACCATCCATTAAAATAGCTGTTTCAATGGAGCACTTTTCTCCTAAAGTCCAGCAGCTGTGAAGCATCCTGTTCACTCTTTCCTGAAGCCACATCCATAAGCCCTCAGATCCAGGATGTTAGCTTGCACATGGTCCAAACACACACCTAACTGTGTTGAATTTAGTTTCCACTCCTCCGAGATCAATGTTGTAACTGTCTGAGCATCTCCGCAATCACACATCAGCACACAGCCTACTAGACTGTACTTCATCCATCGGGATTGTGAGGCCAATGGAGCAGTTAACATCCTCTGTGAACCCCATAACTCTGAGTAAATCAACAAAGCCAATGCCTCTTTGCAGGCAAAGAGGATGAAAAGCACAGGGACCACATTTTGTGGTTCTCTTGAGTGTAAGTTTTATCGTTGCGGTTTTGTGGGTTTGGTTTTGTTTGGGGGAGGGGTTGTTTCTTTCTGCGGGCCAGGCAGTGGCACGCAAGATCTTAGTTCCCTGTCTAGGGCCTGAACCCGTGCCCCGTGCAGTGGAAGTGTGGAGACTTAATCACTGAACGTCCCTAAAGATGCATTCCTTGAGAGGAATCTTCTACTTGCTCTTTTCTCTCCCTTCCACATTCTGAAGCTTTTCCAAACCTGGGGCTTGGGCTCATCTGAGCATCAGAGGATCAAGAATTTCCTAAAGCCTGGGAAGTAAGTCCATCATGAAGAGAAGGCACAGTTGAGTTTGCACAAGTTTGTACAAGTTTGCACCTTTATCTAATCCATGCTTTTTCCCTAGGCTTTCTCTGCAGAACTTACTTACTTACTCTCCCAAGTTCATTCCTTCAAGAGAAATGCCAAAGATTAGTTTTCTGTAAACTGTGGGCATTCTTTATCTAAATTTTACTTATTTAATTTTTTTGAAGTATAGTTGATTTCTGCTTACAGCAAAGCAATGCACTTGTACGTATATGCGTGTGTTTATATATATACATTCTTTCGTGTTCTTTTCCACTGTGGATTATCACAGTATATTGAATATAGTTCTCTGTGCTATATAGTAAGACCCTGTTGTTTATCCATACTCTATATCATAGTTTGCAGCTGCTAAGCCCAACCTCCCAGTCCTTCCCTCCTCTATATCCCCCCTCCCTCGGCAACCATCATTCTGTTTTCTGTCTGTGAATCTGCTTCTGTTTCATAGATGCGTTCATTTGTGTCAGATTTTAGAGCCCACGTGTAAGTAATATCATATGATATTTGTTTTTCTCTTCCTGACTTCCCTTAGTATAATCCCCAGTTGCATCCACATTGCTGCAAATACTGGAGTGGGTTGCCATTTCCTTCTCCAGGGGATCTTCCCAACCCAGAGATCGAACACCAGGTCTCCTGCATTTGGGGCAGATTCTTTACCATCTGAGACACCAGAGAAGCTCGCAAATGGCGTTATTTCGTTATTTTTTATGGCCATGTAACATTCCACTGTGTGTATGGAAGTCATCTTCCTTTCCATTCACCTACTGATGGATATTTAAATTGTTCCCATGTCTTGGCTATTGTGAAAATGCTGCCGTGAACGTAGGAGTGCATGTATCTTCTCGAGTTTTGTCTGTATGTGTGCCCAGGAGTAGGGTTGCCAGATCGTTTGGTAATTCCATTTTTAGTTTTCTGAGAAACTTCCCTACAGTTTTCCACAGTGGCTGCAACAATTTACACTCTCACCAACAGTGTATTAATCTTCCCTTTTCTCCACAACCTGTCTAGCATTTATTATTTGCAGATTTTTTGATGATGACCATTCTGACTGTTGTGAGATAATGGGGTATCTACCCCATTGTAGGTTTGATTTGCATTTCTCTGATCATTAGAAGTATTGAGCATCCTTTCATGTGCCGGTTAATGGGCATTCTTTTAAGTTAACTGGTAACTCTATATTGGGGATCTTCTATGGCTCTGAGTGAGACTGATTCCCCCATGAGGGTCATTGAGTGCCACCTGCAAGACCCCTAGCCTGGCCACACACATCTGTACTGTTATGTCCTGAACACCTGTATTTAAATGGGTTCACTTATGCATTTTAAAAGTTCCATATTAGGTTTTAAAAAAAAATTAGCATTCATTCAAGGGGACTATATCTCTCTGGGGAAGCAAACACATTATCTCAAAAATAGAAACTTAAATAACAGTAATATTCTGTATGTTTTGTAATGCTTGACAACATACAAAATAATACTCTGTATTTCATAGTTCCTGGCATTTTACAAAATGCTTTGTGTACATTATTTGAGGAACTCTTTCCCATGGTTTCAGGAGCTGAGATTCACGCCATTGGGCAGATAAAGAAAACAAATGAAGACACTCAGAGGCAGAAAGCATCCACTTGGACATTTGTGCAAATGATTTTTTTTTTATGTTTTCTTCTAAAATAACCTTCCTGTCTATAAATACACAGGAAAATCTCATATTCATGGCGTGAATTAAAATTCAATATACAGGGAACAAATATTATTGATATCTATGTTCCTGTGATCTGTCTCTCAGTTGTGTCCAACTCATTGCGACCCTAAGGACTATAGCCCTCCAGGCTCCTCTCCCCATGGAATTTTCCAAGCAAGACTACTGGAGGGGGTTGCCATATCCTCCTCCACGGCACTGATGTCTAGCTGGCTGGTATTAACATAAGAAAGCTTAGCACTTGACCTTGGGGTTCAGTTCAGTTCATTTCAGTCACTCAGTCTTGTCCAACTCTTTGTGACTCCAAGAGTCGCAGCACGCCAGGCCTCCCTGTCCATCACCAACTCCTGGAGTTTACTCAAACACATGTCCATCGAGTCATTGATGCCATCCAGCCATCTCATCCTCTGTTGTCCCCTTCTCCTCCTGCCCCCAATCCCTCCCAGCATCAGAGTCTTTTCCAATGAGTCAGCTATTTGCATGAGGTGGCCAAAGTATTGGAGTTTCAGCTTTA
>SJYA01002444.1:3840944-3995116 GCA_006410615.1 Neotragus moschatus
ACCAGGGATGCCCAAAGCAACTATACCTGCCCCCCCAAAAAAACATGAGTTAATTACATTTTTAAAGCCCTGTCTCTAAATGCAGTTACATTGAAGTTCCCCTCTCCCTTACCAGTTTTTCCTGGAAAAACTTCCCTTCTCCATCACTTACAAGTGAATCCTCATCTTAGGGTTTGCTTCTAACAAATCCAACTTGTGATTCTCAGAAATGTAAAGGCCCCTGCTTCCTTCCCTGGGGAAACAACCTCTTCTATGTACAGTTGGGGAGAAGGCAATGGCAACCCACTCCAGTACTCTTGCCTGGAAAATCCCGTGGACAGAGGAGCCTGGTGGGCTGCAGTAGGCACGACTGAGCGGCTTCACTTTCATTTTTCACTGTCATGCATTGGAGAAGGAAATGGCAGCCCACTCCAGTGTTCTTGCCTGGAGAATCCCAGGGACGGGGGAACCTGGTGGGTTGTGTCTCTGGGGTCGCACAGAGTCAGACATGACTGAAGCGACTTAGCAGCAGCAGCAGCAAGTACAGTTGGGATGGAGAACTTGGTAGGAAGACCATCCATTAAAATAGCTGTTTCAATGGAGCACTTTTCTCCTGAAGTCCAGCAGCTGTGAAGCATCCTGTTCACTCTTTCCTGAAGCCACATCCATAAGCCCTCAGATCCAGGATGTTAGCTTGCACATGGTCCAAACACACACCTAACTGTGTTGAATTTAGTTTCCACTCCTCCGAGATCAATGTTGTAACTGTCTGAGCATCTCCGCAATCACACATCAGCACACAGCCTACTAGACTGTACTTCATCCATCGGGATTGTGAGGCCAATGGAGCAGTTAACATCCTCTGTGAACCCCATAACTCTGAGTGAATCAACAAAGCCAATGCCTCTTTGCAGGCAAAGAGGATGAAAAGCACAGGGAACACATTTTGTGGTTCTCTTGAGTGTAAGTTTTATTGTTGCGGTTTTGTGGGTTTTGTTTTGTTTGGGGGGAGGGGTTGTTTCTTTCTGGGGGCCAGGCAGTGGCATGCAAGATCTTAGTTCCCTGTCTAGGGCCTGAACTCGTGCCCCCTGCAGTGGAAGTGTGGAGACTTAATCACTGAACATCCCTAAAGGTGCATTNGCGGTTTTGTGGGTTTTGTTTTGTTTGGGGGGAGGGGTTGTTTCTTTCTGGGGGCCAGGCAGTGGCATGCAAGATCTTAGTTCCCTGTCTAGGGCCTGAACTCGTGCCCCCTGCAGTGGAAGTGTGGAGACTTAATCACTGAACATCCCTAAAGGTGCATTCCTTGAGAGGAATCTTCTACTTGCTCTTTTCTCTCCCTTCCACATTCTGAAGCTTTTCCAAACCTGGGGCTTGGGCTCATCTGAGCATCACAGGATCAAGAATTTCCTAAAGCCTGGGAAGTAAGTCCATCATGAAGAGAAGGCATAGTTGAGTTTGCACAAGTTTGTACAAGTTTGCGCAAGTTTGTACAAGTTTGCACCTTTATCTAATCCATGCTTTTTCCCTAGGCTTTCTCTGCAGAACTTACTTATTTACTCACCCAAGTTCATTCCTTCAAGAGAAATGCCAAAGATTAGTTTTCTGTAAACTGTGGGCATTCTTTATCTAAATTTTACTTATTTAATTTTTTTGAAGTATAGTTGATTTCTGCTTACAGCAAAGCAATGCACTTGTACATATATGCGTGTGTTTATATATATACATTCTTTCGTGTTCTTTTCCATTGTGGATTATCACAGTATATTGAATATAGTTCTCTGTGCTATATAGTAAGACCCTGTTGTTTATCCATACTCTATATCATAGTTTGCATCTGCTAAGTCCAACTTCCCAATCCTTCCCTCCTCTACACCCCCTCTCCCTCGGCAACCATCATTCTGTTTTCTGTCTGTGAATCTGCTTCTGTTTCATAGATAAGTTCATTTGTGTCAGATTTTAGAGCCCACGTGTAGGTAATATCATATGATATTTGTTTTTCTCTTCCTGACTTCCCTTAGTATAATCTCCAGTTGCATCCACATTGCTGCAAATACTGGAGTGGGTTGCCATTTCCTTCTCCAGGGGATCTTCCCAATCCAGAGATCGAACACCAGGTCTCCTGCATTTGGGGCAGATTCTTTACCATCTGAGACACCAGAGAAGCTCACAAATGGCGTTATTTCGTTATTTTTTATGGCCATGTAACATTCCACCGTGTGTATGGACCTCATCTTCCTTTCCATTCATCTACTGATGGATATTTAAATTGTTCCCATGTCTTGGCTATTGTGAAAATGCTGCCGTGAACGTAGGAGTGCATGTATCTTCTCGAGTTTTGTCTGTATGTGTGCCCAGGAGTGGGGTTGCCAGATCGTTTGGTAATTCCATTTTTAGTTTTCTGAGAAACTTCCCTACAGTTTTCCACAGTGGCTGCAACAATTTACACTCTCACCAACAGTGTACTAATCTTCCCTTTTCTCCACAACCTCTCTAGCATTTATTATTTGCAGATTTTTTGATGATGACCATTCTGACTGTTGTGAGATGATAGATACCTCATTGTAGGTTTGATTTGCATTTCTCTGATCATTAGCAGTATTGAGCATCCTTTCATGTGCCGGTTAATGGGCATTCTTTTAAGTTAACTGGTAACTCTATATTGGGNCCAGTTGCATCCACATTGCTGCAAATACTGGAGTGGGTTGCCATTTCCTTCTCCAGGGGATCTTCCCAACCCAGAGATCGAACACCAGGTCTCCTGCATTTGGGGCAGATTCTTTACCATCTGAGACACCAGAGAAGCTCGCAAATGGCGTTATTTCGTTATTTTTTATGGCCATGTAACATTCCACTGTGTGTATGGACCTCATCTTCCTTTCCATTCACCTACTGATGGATATTTAAATTGTTCCCATGTCTTGGCTATTGTGAAAATGCTGCCGTGAACGTAGGAGTGCATGTATCTTCTCGAGTTTTGTCTGTATGTGTGCCCAGGAGTAGGGTTGCCAGATCGTTTGGTAATTCCATTTTTAGTTTTCTGAGAAACTTCCCTACAGTTTTCCACAGTGGCTGCAACAATTTACACTCTCACCAACAGTGTATTAATCTTCCCTTTTCTCCACAACCTGTCTAGCATTTATTATTTGCAGATTTTTTGATGATGACCATTCTGACTGTTGTGAGATAATGGGGTATCTACCCCATTGTAGGTTTGATTTGCATTTCTCTGATCATTAGCAGTATTGAGCATCCTTTCATGTGCCGGTTAATGGGCATTCTTTTAAGTTAACTGGTAACTCTATATTGGGGATCTTCTATGGCTCTGAGTGAGACTGATTCCCCCATGAGGGTCACTGAGTGCCACCTGCAAGACCCCTAGCCTGGCCACACACATCTGTACTGTTATGTCCTGAACACCTGTATTTAAATGGGTTCACTTATGCATTTTAAAAGTTCCATATTAGGTTTTAAAAAAAATTAGCATTCATTCAAGGGGACTATATCTCTCTGGGGAAGCAAACACATTATCTCAAAAATAGAAACTTAAATAACAGTAATATTCTGTATGTTTTGTAATGCTTGACAACATACAAAATAATACTCTGTATTTCATAGTTCCTGGCATTTTACAAAATGCTTTGTGTACATTATTTGAGGAACTCTTTCCCATGGTTTCAGGAGCTGAGATTCACGCCATTGGGCAGATAAAGAAAACAAATGAAGACACTCAGAGGCAGAAAGCATCCACTTGGAAATTTGTGCAAATGATTTTTTTTTTATGTTTTCTTCTAAAATAACCTTCCTGTCTATAAATACACAGGAAAATCTCATATTCATGGCGTGAATTAAAATTCAATATACAGGGAACAAATATTATTGATATCTATGTTCCTGTGATCTGTCTCTCAGTTGTGTCCAACTCATTGCGACCCTAAGGACTATAGCCCTCCAGGCTCCTCTCCCCATGGAATTTTCCAAGCAAGACTACTGGAGGGGGTTGCCATATCCTCCTCCACGGCACTGATGTCTAGCTGGCTGGTATTAACATAAGAAAGCTTAGCACTTGACCTTGGGGTTCAGTTCAGTTCATTTCAGTCACTCAGTCTTGTCCGACTCTTTGTGACTCCAAGAGTCGCAGCACGCCAGGCCTCCCTGTCCATCACCAACTCCTGGAGTTTACTCAAACACATGTCCATCGAGTCATTGATGCCATCCAGCCATCTCATCCTCTGTTGTCCCCTTCTCCTCCTGCCCCCAATCCCTCCCAGCATCAGAGTCTTTTCCAATGAGTCAGCTATTTGCATGAGGTGGCCAAAGTATTGGAGTTTCAGCTTTAGCACCAGTCCTTCCAATTAATACCCAGGACTGATCTCCTTTAGAATGGACTGATTGGATATCCTTGCAGTCCAAGGGACTCTCAAGAGTCTTCTCCAACACCACAGTTCAAAAGCATCAAATCTTCAGTGCTCAGCTTTCTTCACAGTCCAACTCTCACATCCATACATGACCAGTTGAAAAACCATAGCCTTGACTAGACGGATCTTTCCTGGCAAAGTAATGTCTCTCCTCTTCAATATGCTATCTAGGTTGGTCATAACTTTCCTTCCAAGAAGTAAGCATCTTTTAATTTGATGGTTGCAATTGCCATCCGCAGTGATTTTGGAGCCCCAAAAAATAAAGTCTGACACTGTTTCCACTGTTTCCCCATCTATTTCCCATTAAGTGATGGGACCAGATGCCATCTTGTCCCATTAGTTTTCTGAATGTTGAGCTTTAAGGCAGAGATTAGCAAATACCCAGGTGATATTAAAGATACACTAGTCCCAAATGGAGATGTTCTCTTTTTTCCCTCCTTTATCTTTTATTTTCTTCAGTGCCCCTATGTCACTTATAATCAGAGACATGTATGAAAAGCACATTTTAAACCCGTATTCCTGAGACTTCCCTTGTGTTCCAAGGGTCAAGACTTTTCCTTCCAATACAGGGGAGTGCAGGTTTGACCCCTGGTCATGAAACTAAGGTCTCTCATGGCCAAAAGACCAAAACATAAAATAGAAGCAATATTGTAACAAATTCCATAAAGACTTTAAAAACGGCCTACGTCCAAAAAAGTCGTCTTAAACAATTAAGAAAATAAACCCATATTCCACACCTTATGTAACTGTTACCATAAATATAAATAGAAGTAGTAGTTTTAGTCACTCAGTCATTGACTCTTTGCGACCCCATGGACTGTATGTAGCCGTCCAGGCTCCTCTTGTCTGTAGAACTCTCCAGGCTAGAGTACTGGAGTGGGTTGCCATTCTCTTCTCCAGGGGATCTTCCTAACCCAGGAATTGAACCCCAGTCTATAGCATTGCTGGCAAATTCTTTATTATCTGAGCCACCAGAGAAGCCCCATAAATATAAATACTTTTATACCATTGCCATCAGTCTGTGACAGAGCCTCTTTCCTAACTTAACATTGCCACAGCCCTTTGCCTGTCCCAAACTTAATTTGTTAATTATCTTCTTAACAACTCATTAAGCAGATGAACCTGAATTAGTTTAGAAAGCCATATATTGTAAGGCTTCTTGGTGGTCTGTTCCTATCTACTTCATATAAATAAGTCGGTAGTGTACATTTCCATGACTATATAGTACCTTCCCATCCCTGTCTTCCTAGGAGACTGCAAGGGGTCTGGAGATGCTGCAGGTGATACTTGCAAACCTAGGTTACAGATGTGGGTGGTCAGCTGCCAGCTGAAAGGGTGCCCACATGACAGACCTCAAGCAGAGGTGTCCGCATGGGAACTGGACCATTTAACCTGGGGTTGCAGACGTCAGGAAGCCAGACAGGGAGCCTTCCATGGGGAGAGGTGGGTGGAGGGCAGGAAGGACTGCATCCACTGAGGGGGAATGCTGGAAACTTCCCAGCTGAGAACACAGGCCCAGTGCTGCCTGACCTCTGGATTTTTCTAGAACAGCTGAAAACCCAGACTGTCCCAGAAAATCTCTCGATTTTTAAAAGTTCGGATTTTTAAAATCACTGTGCAGATCAAACAAAAGGAATATTGTTCAGGAAAATAGTCTATCAGGGAGGGAATTGTGCAAAAGTGGCCAGTTTGAGCCTGTGGTACATTACGCTTTGGGTAAAATCATGCCTGTTTTCTTTAGGGGGTTAATTGCCTGTATCTTTGAGGCATCAAATCAAAAGCAAAATAGCCCACCTGGGCGTGGACGGTGTGTCTCTTTAGGAGGGACTTATAAGTGAGGCCAGGCCATTTGAAGACTCAGCTCACCTTCCTGTATACCACATACAGGAGCCCTTCTGAACAGATCAAGTGGCATGAGACCCCTTTGGTTCCAGCACCTGTTATAAACTCACCTCCATCCTCCTGTACCTTTTTCTCACTCACCATTCGCTTTCATTAATCATCAGCCCTACCAGGAAACCTGTCTGGGACATAGAATGCCCTCCTTTCCAGCCAGCATCCCCCAGCCAGGCTAGACAGGGGATATCTTCTGGGTCCATGCACTTCCCTAGAAAAACCCAATGACACTCATCTCACTCTTCCTTCTGCCCAGAGCAACAGCTGCTGCTGCCGCCCCCAAGCCCCTCAGTCATCACACTTCAGGGATGCTCTGCCTCTGGAGGAGATTAGGTCTTCAGACAGGTCATAAAATGAGAAGGGCTTTTCCAAAAGCAAAGATCATTGAAACTGGTGAATAAGATGCCCCTTGGTATTCATTTTAGCAGCCTCGATCGCAGACCTTTCCTCTATTCACAGCTCTTTGTTTTTGGGAATCTGGAGCGTGCTTAGAGCTGCTGCATGTAAACACTTTCAGCAGAGCTTCTGGGAATGATCCACGAAGATAATCTGCTTTTCCCTGAAAAAAATGGCCCAGACTGAGTTCCTTCTTTAAGAGCTATTTGAAGACAGCACAGAAAACCTGCAAGGCAAACTCCTATGAAAGAAAATCACCCAATCAATGGGATGAAGCCTGCTTTTCAGGCTCCCCAAGGAAGAAGTCAAAAGCATCCTGATTCAGCCCACCCTAAACTCATAGCAGGCTCCTGTCAGTCTCTGCGGCAGAGAATTTATTGACGTACATATTGTGTGTTCTCCGTAAAATCTTCACTTCCCTCCCACTTTCAGCTGTGACGAAGGTTAAAGCCCAAGATGGTTGTGGTTATTGGTATTTTATGTGATTTATAGAAGCTAAACTCTCCCAAGGGAATTTGCTGGAAGCCCCCAGGAGTGGGGGAACAGGCAGAGAAGAGGCTTGAAAGTGCTTGAGAGAAGAGGTTTTCCTTGGTGACCTAAGAGCTGATTCTGTCATCGAACCTTGATCTGATGTCTGAAATGAACATTTGTTTTCCTATTGCCTGGTGCTGTTTAAAATCAGAGTATCCAATCATAGTAAGTGAAGTAAGTCAGACAGAGAAAGACAAATACCATGTGATATCACTTATATGTGGAATCTAGAATATGACAGAAATGAACTTATTTAAAAAACAGAAAACAGACTCATGGACAAAGAAAACAAACTTATGGTTACCAAACGGGGAAAGGGGGAGAGAGGGATAAATTAGCAGTTTGGGTTGAATATATACACACTCAGTTTAGTTCAATTCAGTTGCTCAGTCGTGTCTGACTCTGCGACTCCATGAATTGCAGCACACCAGGCCTCCCTGTCCATCACCAACTCCCGGAGTTCACTCAAACTCACATCCATCGAGTTGGTGATGCCATCCAGCCATCTCATCCTCTGTCGTTCCCTTCTCCTCCTGCCCCTAGTCCCTCCCAGCATCAGAATCTTTTCNAAAAATAGGGGTCAGAGGGCCCTTGGGCTCAGAGTATGAGGTATCTGCTGAATGACTCAATAAATAAAGGATGCTAGTTATGCTGTATTGCGTTAGAGCATGTTGACCCATTGTACAGATGAAGGAATAAGCTGAGAGAGTCTGAATGAGCTGGAAGAACCATGTCCTGGGAGCTGGTGATGGAGCTCCAAGGTTTTGCAAGAGACATACGAGGGGAACCCAAGCCCACTGTGCTCCAGGCTTCCTCCCCACCCTGAATACACTCTTCTAGTTCTCATNGCGTTAGAGCATGTTGACCCATTGTACAGATGAAGGAATAAGCTGAGAGAGTCTGAATGAGCTGGAAGAACCATGTCCTGGGAGCTGGTGATGGAGCTCCAAGGTTTTGCAAGAGACATACGAGGGGAACCCAGGCCCACTGTGCTCCAGGCTTCCTCCCCACCCTGAATACACTCTTCTAGTTCTCATCTTCTCTGCAGCTGTGAAAAAGGAGGTGACATCCTGTTCACCCGCTAAGGGATTTATGAAACAATTTGCATAATATATGCCAGCATTGCAGTAAGAATTCCTAGACTTACAGACATTTCCCTAAAATGTCATTCTCATTGGTGAGAGCTTAACAGCTCTGTCCAGGCCTGAAACATGCTAGTCATAAAGGAAATATTGGATTGGCCAAAAAGTGCATTTGGGTTTTTCCATAAGATGTTATAGAAAAACCTAAAGAGATCTTGATATCTCATGCTAGGCTGCCATGCAGGACTCAGAGACATACAGGAAGCACAACCGTTTGGGCTGTGCCCCGCAGTGCTTGGGAACTAAGGAGGCTTCCAATCTCGCATTCTGATTACCTGTTAAACCCTCACAGGAGAGAACCTTTAACACACATCAGCCTGATTGGAAGGTCTCAGAGTGAAGCCCTGAGCTTTTGTATTTGTCTTTGTATTCAAGACTCAAATAATTATCCTGCCAGGCACTGGGAATATATATGAGGGACCATAGAACAGTTATGAACTCTGACCTCATGTACCTCGCTGTGCATTTGAAAAGATGGAAAATGTTTAAATAAGCACACCAAGAAATAATCTCTAGCAGCACCAGGATATGCTGTGAAGAAAAGGTATGTAGCATTTAAGAATTCACAATAAGACAGTGTGTTACTTAGCATACGGGTCAATTGCTTGCAAAAGGGACCTTGGTGAAGATGGTGTGAATTAAAGATGAAAGAAAACATTATCTTCCTGTTACAAAGGGGTTTGCAATGGTTTTGTGCCTCTGCTCTGCACTGCCATCAGAAACCCAGGTTCCTTCCTAGTTGCTCAGCTACCACAAGCTGGCTGCCCTCGCCCACATGATCCAAGATGGCACAATAGCCTAGCCAAGGGGAAGATGACGAGGAGAGAGGGCCGTGGATGCCAAACCATGGAGAAGTGTTTCAGTTATTACCTGAGGAGCGATGAGAAGTCTTTAAAATATTTGAAGCAGGATGATGGCATGAACACATTTATGTAAACAATATTACTGGTAAATGTGTAAGAAACACATTGGGAGAGAGGGGTCCAAGAAGATAGAAGCATCCAGTTAGGAACTTCCCTGATGGCTAAGACTCTGCACTCCCAATACAGGGGGCCCTGGTTCAATCCCTTGTCAGGGAACTAGATTTCACTCCCCACTGAAGGTGGCAGAGAAGAGAGAACTAGATCCCACATGCCGCAACTAAACATCCTGCTTATCACAACAAAGTTTGAAGATCCTGAGTGCTGCAGTTAAGACCTGGGTCAGCCAAATAAATAAATGTATATGTGTCTATGTGTGTGTATTTTAAAACCATGTAGTTAGGCTGGAATACTGGACCAAAATAAGGATAAGGTGTCTGTTCTGCCTCCTCACCACTCTTCTTCCACACGTCTCTGAAAGACCAGAGACCTCAACCCACTGTCTCCTCTGCCACCGTCCATGTCGACTGGCACAAAGCATTCTGAAAAACAGCCAGAATCCCTGAATTGGCCAATACACTTGATATTTTTGTTCAAGAGGAAAAAGAGTCTGGCAAAGAGGCAGTCACTTAGCAAAGAGAGATTATTCTAATAACCTTAAATTAGTCCTCTAGACTTCTCCCTACCCTTTCTCCTCCAAGACATAGTGACAGCTTGTTCTGTAGGCTCTCTCCATGCCTCTCCTGGGTAACCTAATAACTTTTTTCTTTCCATTTTCCACATCACATTAATTCTTCATAAGTGGTCCTTATTATTCCTTACGTGTTCCATCTCAAGTGCAGTCTTTTCTCACCAGCGGTGTGTAAACTAGGCCAGCTAAATGGCAAAGACACCTCATCCATCATGCTTTTAATTTTCCACCTTGGGAGGAAGCACTGAGGCTTAAGTTAAGGATAAAAGCAAGTCACCTTAATACTTCACTGGCTCTTTGGCCAAGGATGTTACCCCTTCATTTCTGCACTGGGGTGAACAAAACGAAGCTACTCTCTAGAAACCACATGGATTACCATGTAGCTTTGTGTAGCTTTAGATAAAAGGGTCAACTGATAGAGCCTCCCCCCAACCCAGATCATGGATTTAGAAAGAAAGAAAGTGATTTATTTCTTTGTTTAAATGTTTGAGTTTGTGAAGCAGGTCCAGTCTGCAGAGGCATCAGGGGCCCAGACTCCTGCCAACTTGTTGCTCCAACTAAGTTGTCACTGTGGTGGACACAATCCAAGATGGCTCTTCACCATGGAAAATTCTGGCCTCTGGGGAGGGACCAAGGGAAGGCAGGGGTCCTGCCTCTTCTATTTAAAGGCAGAATCCAGAAGTTGCACATGTCACTTCCACTCCCAGTCCTTGAACAGAATGTACATATGTGGTCATACCTAGCTGCAAGGGAAGCTGGAAAGTGTCATCTCTTATCCCAGTTACTCTTACACCATGCTAAAAGACCATAACAGAAGAAGAGGGGAGACAGTATTCTCTAACACTGTAGGAACTTGAAAATGCACAGAGCAGGAATGTGGAAGGAAAACCAAGATGGAAGCAGGAGAAGGAAGAGTCACTCTGACATAGAAGAATGTCCAGTAATCAGACATCAGAGCCAGTCTTTTTTAATTGAAGCGTTCTTGCTCTCTTATGTATTTATTTACTTCTGGCTGCTGGGTCTTCGATGCTGTGCATGGGCTCTCTCCAGTTGTAGAGCTCAGGCTCCTCACTGTGGTGGCTTCTCTTGTTGCAGAGCACAGGCTCAGTAGTTGTGGTGAATGGGCTTTGTTGCCCTGTAGCATGTGAAATCTTCCCAGACCAGGGATCAAACCCATCTCCCCTGCATTGCCAGGTGAATTCTTAACCACTGGACCACCAAGGAAGTCCTCAGAGCCAAAGTCTTGGCATCCCCTGGAGCACAGGCTGGAGGGAGATCACCCAGCCAGGAAGCAGAGAGGTCAAGTGCAGACAGCAGACCTGGGCAGAGTTTTCAAAAGTCTTCAAAGACCTGAGCAAGAACCAGGAAGGCACAGGAGAGCTGGTCAGCAATACACAATGCTGAATATTTCAAGCTTCTATAGCCTCAAACAAGAACTTTTATCTGCTCCCTATAATAATGTCAATGTGCGTGTGTGTATCAGTCACTCAGTCGTGTCCAACTCTTTGCGACCCCTTGGACTGTAGCCCACCAGGCTCCTCTGTCCCTGGAATTCTCCAGGCAAGAATACTGGAGTGAGTTGCNAGAACCAGGAAGGCACAGGAGAGCTGGTCAGCAATACACAATGCTGAATATTTCAAGCTTCTATAGCCTCGAACAAGAACTTTTATTTGCTCCCTATAATAATGTCAATGTGCGTGTGTATATCAGTCACTCAGTCGTGTCCAACTCTTTGCGACCCCATGGACTGTAGCCCACCAGGCTCCTCTGTCCCTGGAATTCTCCAGGCAAGAATACTGGAGTGAGTTACCATTCCCTTCTCCAGGGGATCCTCCTGACCCAGGAATTGAACCCAAGTTTCCTGCATTGCAGGCAGATTCTTTGCCATCTGAGCCACCAGAGAAGCCCAACAGTAAAAATAATCCTATAAAAATCAGATACCCCTATTTTCAGAGCAGCTGCTGCGTTACTGGCACTGTGCCATGTGTGTGATGTGCCTGAATCCTGGCTCTGGACCATCTTGGAAAATTTTCTCTTTAGGCCTCCAATTTCTTGTCTGTAGAATGGGGATATCATAAGATTGTTGCAGGGATGAATGACAATTTAATATTTAAACACTTAAAATTGTCTTCTTACATACTCACTAAATGTACACGCAATCACTCAGTCATGTCCAACTCTCTGCAGTCCCATGGACTGTAGCCCGCCAGGCTCTTCTGTCCATGAGATTCTTTAGGCAAAAATACTGGAGGGGGTTACCATTTCCTTCTCCAGGAGCGTCTTCCCCACCCAGGAATCGAACCCATGTTTCCAGGGGCTTCTGCACTGGCAGGCAGATTTACCACAAAGCCACCTGAGAAACCCACTCACTTAATATTGCCTTCATAATAATTCTTATTTCTAGCCGCCTTGCTAAGAGGCAAGCTTCTTAAGAGGAGCTTCAGGCAACCTTGCAATATCTCTAGCAGTCCCCCATGCCAACATAAAATTCAGAGGACAACACTGCCTCACAGAGCACCAGGCTGGGCTCCCAGTGTTATATAGCAACTTCTCACCAGCCATCTATTTGACACATGGTAGGATATATGTGTGCTACTTTTGTAAAGCAGTTTTCCTCCAGTTAAAAAAAGGCACTGCCTTGATTCCAAAACAGCTTCAAAGCCAGAACTCTGCCCCACAGTGCCACAAGCTCCCAACAAGTGATGACTACCATATGATTCATTGACATAGAAATTCTGGTTCAGTCCCTAGTGACCTCTGATTCTTCCAGTAATCCTGAGATACAGATGTTACAAGTGCTGTCTTACAAAAGAAACAATGTAAGTTCAGTTGAAAGGAAAAGATCTGCAGTTTGAAATCAGCTCTGCCCGATTTTGCTGTGCAGCACTGGGGAAGACACATAACTTCTCTGAGCCTTAGTTCCCTAGCTCTACGATAGAGCTGGTATTTCCCACCTCATGAGGTTAGCCTCAAGGGCAAATGAGTTGATATGTGTCAAATGTTTGACCCATACTGACAGCTGCTATTGTTAAGTAAGCCAAGATTTTGTGATTTTGGTAGGCAGCTTCTGACAAGGTGGGCTTCCCAGATTCCTCAGTAGTAAAGCATCCACCTGTCCTATAGGAGATGCAAGAGACATGAGTTCGATTCCAGGGTTGGGAAGATCATGGGAGTAGGAAATGGCAACCCACTCCAGTATTCTCGCCTGGAAAATTCCATGGACAGAGGAGCCTGAGGGGCTATAGTCCATGGGGTCACAAAGAGTCAGACACGACTGAAGCAACTTAGCACGCACACACGGTAGCAGGTAACTCATACAGGATTCTTACAGATGCTCTGCTGCTGCTGCTAAGTCGCTTCAGTCGTGTCCGACTNAGGAAATGGCAACCCACTCCAGTATTCTCGCCTGGAAAATTCCATGGACAGAGGAGCCTGAGGGGCTATAGTCCATGGGGGTCACAAAGAGTCAGACACGACTGAAGCAACTTAGCACACACACACGGTAGCAGGTAACTCATACAGGGTTCTTACAGATGCTCTGCTGCTGCTGCTAAGTCACTTCAGTCGTGTCCGACTCTGTGCGATCCCATAGAGGCAGCCCACCAGGCTCTCCCGTCCCTGGGATTCTCCAGGCAAGAACACTGGAGTGGGTTGCCATTTCCTTCTCCAGTGCGTGAAAGTGAAAAGTGAAAGTGAAGTCGCTCAGTCGTGTCCGACTCCTAGCGACTCCATGGACTGCAGCCTACCAGGCTCCTCCATCCATGAGATTTTCCAGGCAAGAGTACTGGAGTGGGGTGCCATTGCCTTCTCCAACAGTTGCTCTAGGGTTGCTTATATAATCTTATGGGATAAAAATATGATACTGAGTAAGGATACATAAACGTACAACATAAAAGTTCCTTGTGTCTTTATGGAACTTTATAATTTGCCAATGTTTTTCAATAGATACATTGAATTTGATCATCACAGGAAAACCTTGAGAGTTGGACAAAGGAAGGAGTTTTATCTTCATGTTTCAGGTAAAGAAACTGAGACCCAGAGGCATTAGAAGTAATTAATTCAAAAAACCCCATATGTGGAATCTCTAAAAAGGGTACAAATGAACTTATCTACAAAACAGAAATAGAGTCACAGATGTAGAAAACAAACTTACCAGAGGGTAAGGGGGGAGGGATAGATTGGGGGAGACCTTGATTGACATATACACACTATATTTATATATAAAATAGATAACTAATAAGTACCTACTGTACAGCACAGGGAACTCTACATAATACCCTGTAATGGCCTCTGTGGGAAAAGAATCTAAAAAAGAGTAGACTCACATTTATGTATAACTGATTCACTTTGCTTACACATGAAACTAACACAACATTGTAAATCAACTCTGCTCCAATAAAAATTAGAAAAAAAACACACCTAGCAGGCTAAGAGGAGCAAATTATATTTCACCTTGGCACTAGTGGTAAACAGCCTGACTGCCAATGCAGGAGACATAAGAGACCTGGGTTTGATCCCTGGGTTGGGAAGATCCCCTGGAGAAGGAAGTGGCAACCCACTCCAGTATTCTTGCCTGGAGTATCCCATGGACAGAGGAGCCTGACAGGCTACAGTCCACAGGGTCACAAAGAGTCAGACACAACTGAAGCAACTTAGCACACACACACACACACACACTGTGCTTTCTTTTTTTCTTTCTTCCTTTGTATCCTATGTTCTTTCCAAGAAGCTCACCACCTATTGGAAGCTTCCTATTCACAAAGCCAAGAGCAAGTATCTTTGGCTGTAATTTGACTAACCTCTAAGACTTGGATGAAGGACAGGGATAGACTATAACCTGAATAGATAAACTTTAAAGCAATCATTAGCCATCTCTGATAGTTTAGATTCCCCACATCCTAGGTTTTCAGTAAGAAGGCTGAAAATGATGAGCAAGAACAGAGAAAATTCAGAGGAAAAATGATTGACCTTCTGGGTACATATTTCTGACAACCTGTGCTGTCTGGGGGAGGTTTGCCTAAGAAAATTATTGACTTCTTGCACCTGAAGACATTGTTTCTTTACTCATTTTATTTACATGTGTTGGGTTAGTTCAACCGTTTCCTGAAATCCTGAAATGTTTTTCTGGCCCTGTATGGATGGCAACCATATCATGGAGGGAAATAATTGGGACTGTGTTTGCTTTTGCTTTTCCCAGTCTCGAGCATGTCAGGCTGAAATGATTTCTGAGCATGAAAAGAATAAGGATGCTCTTTTTCCACCAGCTTCATCCCTATGGTCTAATCACCCAGTGACTGAATACGTAGCCATATTTCCAGCTATCTTGCGATGTCATGAAAGTGATACAGCATGATGCTTCAGGGCCCAGGCTCAGAAATAAGACTGCCCAGGTTCTGATTCTTACACTTCAGTTCAATAGCTGAATATTGGCAGTTGACTAAATGTCTCTACATCTGTTTCCTCATCTGCAAAACGGGTCTGATAGTAACAGCATCTGACTCCTACAGTTGTTTGAGAATTCTACAAAAGAGATTATAAAAGTGCCTGGCAAACATCAAGCATTATATGTTTATTATTGGCTTGATCACAGGACAGCAACTGGAAATGGGGAGGGGAGAGGGTATAGTGCCAGATGGATGTGTCATTTTGAAGAGCAAATTCAGATCACTGACCCTCAGAAGACATCCAGACCCACTTCCAAACCCTCCTAGGACCACTCAAGCACGGCTGGTCTTCTGAGACCCACAGATCAGGGGATCGTCGTGTCTCATCAAACGTGGTCTTTCAATTCATGAGAAGGAAAAGCCAACCCAAACTGGATGAAGGAAAAAAAGAACNTTCTGAAGAGCAAATTCAGATCACTGACCCTCAGAAGACATCCAGACCCACTTCCAAACCCTCCTAGGACCACTCAAGCACGGCTGGTCTTCTGAGACCCACAGATCAGGGGATCGTCGTGTCTCATCAAACGTGGTCTTTCAATTCATGAGAAGGAAAAGCCACCCCAAACTGGATGAAGAAAAAAAAGAACTGGAAAGCTAGGAGTAAACTTTAATTCCACACAAGGGAGTTTGGCTTTAAATTATGTCAATGGAAAATGGCTTCCACGTTCAGATCTTTGATTTTTCTCTGTTTGTCTCCCCTGGAGTCGCTCCAGTGGTTCATGCTCATATCAGCCTCAGTCTTACAACTTTCCCAAGTTCCAAGTCAACAGGGCAAAGGGATGCTCCCTTCCTGAGGCCACGGCCAAGTTCTGAGGTCCATTCTGCCGTTTAGATTCTGAGATCTGACTCTCTAAGCCTAGGATCGTGGGCTGCAGCCCTGGACCCCATCTGGACCGCATGGACCAAGAGGCAGGGATGGGAAGAACCCTAAGTTAGAGGAAGGAGGAACCAGCATCCATTACAGCCCTTCTTGAGGACCACATGCAAAGACATCACGTCTGCTACTGCCACTGTCCCTGAGTGTTCAGAAGAGTCTGATTTCGAGAGCAAATGATGTTGAGGATCTATTTACTAAGCATCATGGGGGCTTCATTTCCTTCCCCAAACATCACTTAATAATGTCATCTCGCAGTCATAGAGAAGAGCCGTTCCCTCTCAGTAACAGACCAATGTGTTTCGTACAGCCCCTGAGGGATGAAGACCTTCACTTTCATGGTTCATGAGAAGCAGAGGGTTTCAGTGAGAAGGAAGGGGCTGAAATGTATGCAGCTGAAAAAATGAAAATCAACCATAGGTGGCGCCAAGGAGACGACCTCTCTGGCTTCCTTCCAACAGGTTTATTATTGATGCCGACACCCTGCTTTACAAAGAATTTTAGGTAATTTACAATATTTAATCCAGTATGGGAAGCCAAAAGAAATTTCCAGGAAATAACAATAGCAAATATGTCTACTCTGCTTGCTCTGCACCCGTAATTATTCTAAGTACTTTACACCAGCTTCCCCGGGGTAAGTAGCTCAGTGGTAAAGAATCCGCCTGCAGTGCAGGAGACACAGTTTCCATCCCTGGGTAGGGAAGGGTCCCCTCGAGGAGGGTATGGCAATCTCCTGGACAGAGGAGCCTGACGGGCTACAGTCCATGCTGTCACAAAGAGTCAGACACGACTGAAGTGACTTAGCACGGATGCACATACACCTTACATGTAGTCCTTTAATCTCAACATCCCTGATTATCTGTGGTTTATGGATGAGGACACTGAAGTGCAGACCTATTAAGAAACTCTCCAGGTTTACACAGCTGGCGAGCCAGGATTTCCAGCCAGGGCAAGTCTAGCACAGAGTCAAGGCTCTTAACCTCTCATAATAACCCGACAAGGAGAAGATGGAGGCAAGCGTGTGAGGTCGAGGCAAGAGCAAATTTGACGCACAAAGCAGATGCCATGAAACCCTGTCCCCTTGCTGGGGTCGACTGAGGATGTGCCTTTCAGCCTTCCAGCAGCCCTCAGTCATCAGTGCTACCAGGTGAAAGGTTCAAAGTGCCTGTCTCTAAGGTAGATGGAAACAGTTGGTCAGGAGAAATGCATAGTTAAGGTAACACCAGGAAAAAATGGCTATGGTGGGTTATTTTGTGCAGTACAGTTCAATGGCCAATCTCATTCATTCATTTAATGAATACATTGAGCTGTTTCTCTGTACCAGGCACCCATTGTTCCTGGGTGATTTGAGTGCACTGATTAGATTAAGTCACATGTCCTCTCATGTGACTTCTGATCCAGAGGGGAGAGAGGAAAGAGAAAGAGAGAGGGAACAAATGAGTATAAAATATATTGGATGAAGACAAGTCTGCTGAGTGATGCTGAGGTATAGGAGGATGTGCTGGGTGAGTCTGAGTCATCAACCAAGTCCCATCTTGGAGGAAGTGATGTCTGACACCAGAATGAAGTCCAAGAGGGAGCCTCTTGGTTCTGCCGGGGAAAGCTGTTCCCAGTAGAGGGACAGCTGGATTTGGGAGCATGCTAGGTGTGTCCAGGGCCCAGCAGTGTGTCTTGAGAAGAATGCATGATTGGGCCCTAGAGTCAAGGTCAGGTAGGAGAGAAAGGGACTGTTAACCATGTGGTCAGTCCAGACAGGCACATCAAGGGCTGAGGGGGCCCAATTTTTTTCGTTCTCCTCTCTGCATCAAAAAGTAGATCCCAATGTGATTTTTCATGGTGCCTCTCTCACAAAGACAGATGTCAAAAGCCCTAATGAGCTCTCAGATGAGGAAAAAGAAAAAGTACTTTCACCACCCACCCCACCTCACTCTGCAAACGTGTATATATATATATATATATATATATATATATATATTTCTATAGAATGCAGAACAGGACAGAGATTTTCCTAAACAGCAAGTGTAGAGTGGAGGAAAGGCAGGCAGAAGGGAAAAACTGAAAGTGCAGTTTATGTTTTCCATTTATACCATCAGCTTTTTATTAGCCAGGTGACACAGAGGCAGAGCCCACGCTCAGCAGGGCTGGCGGAGAGAGTAGTAAAACCTGACAGGTAATTTGGTAAATCAAGACAGTCAGCAAACATCTGTTGGGGATGATAATATTAAGGGGTTTCACTGTTTCAGTGAAAACCTAGTTTCGCTGGGCTTGAATTAATTTTTTATTGTCTCCAGTTAAACGAGCACTGCTTACACAGCTGCCTCCAATAGAACCTTGATTGCATTCCATCTTTTGCCAAAATCATGAAAGACCGAGNGATCAGTACTGGATGTTCTTTGGAAGGACTGATGTTGAAGCTGAAACTCCAATATTTTGGCCACCTCATGCGAAGAATTCGCTCATTGAAGAAGACCCTAATGCTGGAAAGGATTGAGGGCAAGAGGAGAAGGGGATGACAGAGGATGAGATGGCTGGATGGCATCACCAACTCGACAGAGATGAGTTTGGGTAAACTCCGGGAGTTGGTTATGGACAGGGAGGCCTGGTGTGCTGTGATTTGTGGGGCCGCAGAGTTGGACATGGCTGAGCGACTGAACTGAACTGAACTGAATTCAGTCTGAGTTAGACTTTGCAGAACATTCAGTCTAAGTATTGGAACTGACACAGTCTTCCATCTTCCCCTGGGAAGCCTATATAGCCTCCTATATACAGGAGAGTGGGGTTTTTTGGGTTTTTTTGGTAATTTTTTAAAATTGTGGTAAAATAAATATAACATAAAATTTACCATTTTCACTTTTTAAAAATTTGTAGTATTTGTTTGGCTGCACTGGGTATTAGTTGTGGCATGTGGGGTCTTGATCTTTGTTGTGGCATGCTGGATCTTTTGTTGCCATGTGTGAACTCTTGGTTGTGTCTTGTGGAATCTAGTTCCCTGATCATGGATCTAACCTAGGCCCCCCAGATTGGCAGCACAGTCTTAGCCCCTGGAGTACCGGGGAAGTCCCTTAACCATGTTTCAGTGCACGGTTCTGTGACATTAGATACATTCCATTGATGTATGACCATCACCACTATTCACCTCCAGAAATCTTTCATCATCCCAAACTGAACCTCTGTGCCCACTGAAGAGCCCTCCACCTTTCTCCCTCAGCTCCTGGCAACCACCATTCTGCTTTCTGTAAATTTTAGCCCTAGTTGCCTTGTATAAGTAAGACTGGACAGTATTTGTCTTTTCAACACACGCAGGTGGTAGGAAAACCCAACTGAAATATGTTTAAGAATTGTTTTCAAGAAATATATCAGCAGAACAGAATAGGGTGCAAAAATAGGCTCACATATAGCCGTCTATGGGGTCATACAGAGTCGAACACGACTGAAGTGACTTAGCAGCAGCAGCAGCAGCAGCATAGAGGATTATTTGATTGATCACAGAAGTGCCAATCAAATTCATGGGGAAAGGAACAACTTTTTAATATATGGTACTAGTTCAAAGGATGCGCTTCCCAGGTGGTGCAGTAGTAAAGAAAAAAAATATATATATATAGACTCATGAAATCACAAAATCCTTGGGAAAGCTGGTTTGAGGCATGACTGAATACAGCAGTCACAACTGGGTCTTAGGGATGTGCCTTCCCTTCCTGCAGTAAGCTCTCTTGACCCTGTGCAGGCCCTTCAGAGGCAGATTCTCCTCTCCTGGTGCCTGTTTTGGTACAAATTAGGTGAAGAGGAGGTTATGGCCCTCTCAGCTGATTCCATAGAAATCCCAAGGTAGAGACTTGCTGGCCCTGACCTAGGCACGTGTTTATCCCTGAACCAATTGTGTAAATTCTGCTGGCCCCTGATTTGTCTGAACCTGGGTCACATGACTCCTTGTAACTTCTACTGTCCTCTGGTTGGCCAGGCCTAGACCACATGCCTGGTTCTTTTTTTTTTTTTTAACTGGAGCACAATTGCTTTACAATGTGCTGTTAGTTTCTCTGTACAGTGAAGTGAATCAGCTATATTTATACATATATCCCCTTCCTCTTAGACTTCCNTGTCTGAACCTGGGTCACATGACTCCTTGTAACTTCTACTGTCCTCTGGTTGGCCAGGCCTAGACCACATGCCTGGTTCTTTTTTTTTTTTTTAACTGGAGCACAATTGCTTTACAATGTGCTGTTAGTTTCTCTGTACAGTGAAGTGAATCAGCTATATTTATACATATATCCCCTTCCTCTTAGACTTCCCTCCCACCCCCATCCCTCCCCATCTAGATCATCACGGAGCATGGAGCTGAGTTCCCTGATCTATACAGCAGCTTCCCACTAGGTATCTATGTTACACATAGTGTATGTATGTCAATCCTAACCTCTCATTTCATCCCACCCTCTCCTCCTCCCCCTCTCCATGTCTGCATGCCCATTCTCTATGTCTGTGTCCTTATTCCTGCCCTGAAAATAGGTTCGTGGGTACGATTTTTCTAGATAACACATACATGTGTTAAAATACAGTATTCTCTTTCTGACTTCATAACCTAAATGTCCATTGACAGACAAATGGTTAAAGAAGATGTGTGTGTATATGTATACAGTGGACTATTACTCAGCCATAAAAAGGAGCAAAATTGGGTTATTTGTTGAGGTGTGGATGGATGGACCTAGAGTTGTACAGAGTGAAGTAAGTCAGAAAGAGAAAAACATGCCCAGTTCTTGAATTGGGTGTTGACTTAGTCCCACTGGAGAGATCTAGGCTAAGAGGGATGGAGATATGACCCCATGGTAAAGCCCCTCATCCCCAAAGAGGAGTGAAAAGGCTTCCCTAAGGAAAACTGAGTCCGGTTACTGTAAAAAGAATATGTGCTGGACAGGCAGACTCAACAGATACCCTCCGCAAAGGTGCTTTCACCATAATGTAGGAGGTAGCCCCTGTGGTCCAGTGGGGGTCAGAGGCTCCCCACACCTGAGCTCTTACACAGCACTGCCACTTCCTCATTCCTGGTTTACCCGACTCTGCTGCTGCTGCTGCTAAGTCGCTTCAGTCGTGTCCAACTCTGTGCAACCCCATAGACCGCAGCCCACCAGGCTCCCCGTCCCTGGGATTCTCCAGGCAAGAACTTTGGAGTGGGATGCCATTGCCTTCTCCAGTGCATGGAAGTGAAAAGTGAAAATGAAGTCGCTCAGTCGTGTCCGACTCTTAGGGACCCCATGGACTGCAGACTGCCAGGCTCCTCTGTCCATGGGATTTGCCAGGCAAGAGTACTGGAGTTGGGTGCCATTGCCTTCTTCTACCTGACTCTAGACAGGTCTATTTGCCCCCTTCCAATGTACCGGCTTCCTTATTCACCTTTGTATTTCCCAAAGTGTTGCACCCCTACATGGTGCTAATCAATGCTTACTAATTTTGAGAACTTCCCTGGCGGTCCAGTGGTTAAGACTTCACTGTCCAGTGCAGGGGATGTGAGTTTGATTCCCTTGTTGGGAGCTAAGGTTCCACATGCCTCTTGGCCGAAAAACCAAAGCGTGAGACAGAGGAAATATTGTAACTGATTCAATAAAGACTTTTAAAATGGTCTATATCAAAAAATCTTTTTAAAAAATACTAATTTTTATTCACCCTAATGATAATATGTGGAAATTCACTTTTACAATAATAGCTATTGAGTCTTGACTGCCTACCATAGCCTGAGTACTGGAGGGGGGTCACTTTATCCCTCACATTTAATCTCTGCAACAGGGAAAACTATTAATTTGCAAATAAGGAAGCTGAGGCTGAGACAAGTCAAAAAGAGTTTGCTCATAGTTCATTGTTACCTGGTAACAGAACAGAGTCTCCCGCCCACATCTGACTGATAATGTCATTCTGGACAGATCTTAGATTTTCCCTTGCCAGGGTCCCCTTCATGAAGGCAGGTGAGAACCTTCATTCCAGAAAATTGGCAGAGCTTCCACGTAGAAAGTTTCCATGTATCTTTCCACAAGGTCCAGATCAATGGACTCAGGAGATTCCAAGTAACAACAACAAATAAAACCCATCAAGCTCCTCTGAGTCTCTTGGTACTGAATTCTCAGCCCTCATAGAGAAAAGGCCTGGATCTGTATCCCTGGGTTTGGCCAGCTCAGGTAAAGACACAATCTTCAGACATCCTTAGCATCCCTTATTATTTTAAGCCCAGCCTCCCCACACATTTTCAAAATGTGAATGTTCCCTGAAATGCTTGTACTTGTGCCCCCTTTCCTAAGAGGTCAGTAGATGAATAAAAGCAACTTGTGGTCAAATAAAGGACTGACCTCTAACGAAGTTTCTCTCCAAACTTTCTCCTCATAGATGCCTTCCTTTAAGTACACACTTTGCCCTTTTATGGAGCATGGATCACCCTATATTTCCTTGAATTTTCCTGGCAGCAGGATTTTGGAATAAGGACTCTGACCATCTTTTACATTGTTATAAGATAAACCCCTCCACAAAGGGTAAAATCATAATTCTCTTGGAAATGTAAACTGAGCACATGTCAAAAGTTTTAGCCCACCAGCAATTAATAAGGGAAACTCGGAAATGTTATAACCATTCAAAGAAGCATTTATAAAGTGGAGACATCTATAGGCCATGAAATAAATTTATAAGGAGGTGAAAAACTGCCTTTTCTCACCTGACTGGGGGGAGAGAAATCAATTTTCCCTCCATTGGACACACTTTATTTATATGTCTATTGAAAAGAATTATTTTCATTGCTGCTTGCCAGCATGCTCAGTTGCTTCAGTTATGTCTGACTATTTGTGACCCTAAGGACTGTAGCTCACCAGGCTCCTCTGTGCATGAGATTCTCCAGGTAAGAGTACTGGACTGGGTTGACATGCCCTCCTCCCGGGGATCTTCCCGACCCAGGGATCGAATCTGTGTCTCTTATGTCTCCTGCTTTGGCAGGCGGGTTCTTTACCATTAATGCCACCTGGGAAGTCCATTTACATTGCTACCATCTATCGATAGTTTACAGAATTGTAGAACAGATCAAAGATGATGAAAAACACAAACACCATTGGATTCGATAATAGGAAGGCTGAGTTCTAAACAAAGTACTGAGTACCTTCGATGGAAGTCTTTTGGTCTGTTTCAGTCTTTTGCAATATTTTCCTACAATCTGTGGCCAAGAAATTATCAGAGCTGAAATCATCTGCCTCTCTCGACATCATATGCCCCTGTGGGTAATTTGCAGTGAAGAACGCAGTATGATCTGTGTCCCCTTGTCTGCGAGTGTGAGGTTAAAGCCCTCTCTACAGAAGCCTCTGAAATTAATTGGGACAGAGAAGAGCTCACCACTGAATAAGGAGAGAGGGGTCATATCTGCAGTGAATGGTTCTGTGTCCTTGGTTAATTAAAGTAGCCTATCATTGGACAACTCCTCCCTGTTCAGTGGTGGTTTCTGTCTTTGAGCCCTTCCCCCTTGACACAAGACTTGCCTTTGTATCAGTAAGTTGAGCCGACTAACAAGTGGCACTCCCAAGGTCACAGTGTATCAATAATGATAGCAGACATGTTTGTATGCTTTCTCTTCGTGGGAGATTTTGCCCAGCATGTTGCATCTCTTAACTGGCTCACTGGATTCTCTACAGTTAACCCTGGCTCACACACAGGGACACTGAAACTTCAAGAGCCTAAGTAGCTTGCCTGGGACAGCAGCAACTGTTGGGCTGCAGAGCTTTGAAGGCAGGACATCAGACTCCTGGACTGAAGTTTTTGTTGTTGATGATGATAATGATGGTGAAATAGATTTTATATTGTGGTTAGAAAAAGGAGAAGGGGGCAACAGGATGAGATGTTTGAATAGCATCACTAACTTGATGGACTTGAATTTGAGCAAACTCCCAGAGATAGTGAAGGAGAGGGAAGCCTGGCATGCTGCAGTCCATGGGGTCACAAAGAGTCAGACATGATTGAGCAACTGAACAACAACAAGAAAATGCTACTCAGAACACTTTAAAGAGGCTTTAAAAATTCACCTCTGTCTTGACTTCTGTTTCTCATACAATTTTTTTCTGCTGCTAACAAGCTTTTTTAAAAATTCTTTTTTTATTATGGTTTATTACAGGATATTGAATATAATTCCTGGTGCTATACAGTAGGACCTTAATGTTTGTCTATTCTATGTGTGTGTGTATATATATATATGTTCACACATATGTATGCATACATATATATACATATATATATAGTTTGCACCTGCTACTCCCGACCTCCTAATCCATGCCTCCAACCTACCCTCCCTCTTGGCAACCACAGGTCTGTTCTCAATGTCTGTGAGTCTGTTTCTGCTTCATAGATAAGTTCATTTGTATGGTGTTTTAGATTCCATGTGTAAGTGAAATCAGGATTCCCTGGTAGCTCAGATGATAAAGAATCTGTCTGCAATGTGGGAGACCTGGGTTTGATCCCTGGGTTGGGAAGATCCCCTGGAGGAGGACATGGCAACCCACTCCAGTATTGTGGCCTGGAAAATCCCCATGGACAGAGGAACCTGGTGCTACAGTCCATGGGGTTGCAAACAGTTGGACATGACTGAGTGACTAATCTCCGTACAGCATAAGTGGTATGGTATTTGTCTTTCTGACTTACTTCGCTTAGTGTGAGAGTCTCCAGATCCATCCATGTTGCTGCAAATGGCATTATTTAATTCTTTTTACGGCTGAGTAGTATTCCATCCACAGTTTTTTTTTTTTTAATCCATTCATCTCAGTGTACATTAAGGTTGTTTCTTTGTCTCAGCTATTGTAAATAGTGTTGCTATTAACATGAGGCTACATGTATCAGTTGGTTTTGTCTGGATGTCTGCTCAGGAGTGGGATTGCTGGATCACATGGCAAGTCTATTTTTAGTTTTTAAAGGACTCTTCATACTGCTCTATATAGTGGCTGCACCAATTTACATTCCCACCAACAGTGTTGAAAGATTCCCTTTTCTCCACACCCTCTCCAAAATTTATTGTTTTTGATGATGGATATTCTAAGCACTGTGAAGCTGTATCTCATTGTAGTTTCGATTTGCATTTTCTACCTGATGCAAAGAGCTGACTCTTTTGAAAAGACCCTGCTGCTTGGAAAGATTGAGGGCAGGAGGAAAAGGGGACGACAGAGGATGATATGGTTTGATGGTATCACTGACTCAATGGACATGAATTTGGGTAGACTCTGGGAGTTGGTGATGGACAGGGAAGCCTGGAATGCTGCGATTCATGGGGTCACAAAAAGTTGTACACGACTGAGTGACTGAACTGAACTGAATAATTAGCAATGTTGAACATTTTTTCATGTATCTATTGGCCATCTGTTTTCACACAATTCTTATTGAGATATAATTTACCTGCCATAAAATTCAGCCCTTTAAAATTGTAAAATCCTTTAGTATACAGTAGATTTGTACAAGCCTCACTGCTATGTCATTCTAGAACATTGTCATAACCCCAAAGGGAAATGCCACACCTCTCAGCAGTCACTCAGTTTTCTCTCCTCCNACACAATTCTTATTGAGATATAATTTACCTGCCATAAAATTCAGCCCTTTAAAATTGTAAAATCCTTTAGTATACAGTAGATTTGTACAAGCCTCACTGCTATGTCATTCTAGAACATTGTCATAACCCCAAAGGGAAATGCCACACCTCTCAGCAGTCACTCAGTTTTCTCTCCTCCTTCCCCCACTCCCTGATAACCACTAATCTTCATTCTGTTTCTATGGATTTGCCTCTTCTGGACATGTCATATAAATGGAATCATACAACATGGGGCCTTTTGTGTCTGGCTTTCTTCACTTGACGTGATGTTTTGAAGGTTGTTGCACGTGTCGGTGATTCATTCCTTTTCACTGCTGAGTGCTATTCCATTGCATGGGCGGACCACAGGCACCTGGGCACTCTTCCCCCACAGCCTTATTGATGTATAATTGAGAAAATTATATATTTAAAGTATACAATGTGATGACTTTATATGCATATACATTGTTAAATGATTACCATAATCAAGTTACACAGTCACCTAGTCACAGCTTCCTGTTTTTTGGTGAAAATGCTTAAAATCTACTGTCTTAGCAGAGCTCAAGTCTACACGGTATTATTAACTACAGTCAGCATGCTGGACATTAGATCCTCAGAACTTATCCATCTTAATAACCAGAAGTTTGTGCCCTTGGACTAGTGTCTCATCCCCACCCACCACCAACAGCACCTGACAACCACCATTCTACTCTCCAGAGTTCAACATTTTTTTAAGATTTTACATAGAAGTGATATCAGAAGTTAGATGTCTTTGTGTGGCTTATTTCATTTAGCACAGTGCCCTCCAGCTTCATCCATGTTGTTGCAAATGGCAGAATCTCCTCCTTTTTGTGACTGAATAATATTCCACTGTGTATGTGGACTGCATCCTCTTTCCCCCTTCATCAGCCAGGATCTGTGCTCACTTTATATTATCTATTTATTTGACCATGCCACATCTTAGTTGCTGCCTGCGGGATCTTTTTTTTCAGTTGTGGGATGGGAACTCTTAGTTGTAGCATATGACATTTAGTTCCCTGGCCAGGAACTAAACTCATGCCCCCTTCATTGAGAGTGTGGAGTCTTAGCCCCAGGACTGCCAGGGAAGTCCTGGGACCTGTGCTGTTAATCTCATCTTTTATTGTCTCTTGTCACTGTTGGGAGAAAAAATTGAAAAATTAAGAGTAGGGGACGCACCGCACCACCATGTATACTCGGAGGCTGCAGTCCTGGCTCAAAGTGGAAGGGGAGACTCTGGGAGGCTGAAAGTCACCCCTTCCCTGAGCCAGGGTGGAACTTGTTGCCCAGGCATCTTTGGAGCCCAGTCTATGCTCCCATGAAATAGCAAAGCACTGAGCCCTGGGTTGAGCATCTGTTCCCAAGCCTTGGAAGCATTCCTCTTGTAAACTAATTGGCCCATAAAGGGATTGAATAGTGCCTCTGGGCACTGGCGTACTCTGCGCTTATTAACTCAGCTCTCCCTTTGGCCTTGGCCTCCTGAAGTGGCTATTGATCTTTTAAAAGTTGTATGATTTTATCTTGGGGTCACAAGAGAGCTATTACCTTTAACTCCCCTCCAGGGCAAGAGACGAGCCCTCTTTACTTCCCACTACCCGGGCTGTCACTTTTGGTCCTACCCCCCTGCCACCCACCTTGTTAGAAGCCTGGAAACACCACCTTCCTCCTTGCTGACCCCGGATGACTCTACAGTGACTCCGAGACATCCAGGGCAGAGTTTGCTAAGCACCATTCATGGTTTTTGCCCTATCCACAGAACCTTCGTACTATTATTATTCAGTCAGTATTTAAAATGAAAGCCAACTCATCTTCTTTTCTTCTGAAATACACTGATTTCAAGAGGAAACTGGTTGTTATTCCTGAATACGAAAAACCCAGTATCAGTAGCCGTAAATAGGAGGCATACATAAAAATAAATGCAATTAAATTCTTGGCCTGGGGCAGACTCCACTCCAGTGGAGACTTGTGATCCTAAAAGGCTCCCCTCCTCCTCTCTGAGGGCCCCAAGAGAGCTTTCATCTTAATCTTTCTCTTTGGTAGGAACAGAAGGATGCATTTGAAATGAGAATGTAGGTCATGCCTTGAAGCCAGGCAAGCTGTATGCCTCCCACCTCCCCACCCTAGAGACTCCACTTAAAATCATCTTGAGTGCTAACTGCTATGTGGGTACCTCACTACGGGGAATGCTGGGCTATCGGATAGTAGTTCTGGTACCAGAAGTGGGGTCCGGCTGATCTCCACTCAAAAGCCAATAAAGAGGCCATTGCTTTATTTTGGATGCTGGCAACTAAGCGGGGAGAACTCCTGTCCAAAGGCTGACTCCCCCACCACTGACAATCAATGGGCAAGAGCTTTTCATTTTGTTTTGTTTGGGGCTGTACTGTGGAGCTTGTGAAATCTTAGTTCCCAGACTAGGGATTGAATCCCAGCCCACAACAGTGAAAGCATGTAGTCTTAAGCACTGAGCCACCAGTGAAGTTTCCAAGAGCTTTTATAGATGGAGGGACGGGACTACATGCAGAGACAGCACAGTCAGCCCTGACAGTCATCTTGAAGTTGGTCACGCAGTGGTCTGACCAGTGTCATCTTGATTGCTTTAAGTACAGTTAATCGTCAGTTCCAGCGTTAGTGTGTTCCCATTTTCTTGAGGCCGGTTCCTAGAATTGTAGCTATGTCATGGCCACAGTCTGGTCCTCATGTAGTTAAATTCTTCTGCCTGGTGAGGGTTTTAGCATCTACAAGGCAGCTCACAGGATATGGCTCAGAATATTATCTCTAGCCCTTAAGGAGGCACTAAAGGCCCTGGACTTTGCTTTATCACTAAAGGGTTATTATTTAGTCTTGTTGCAACTGATTTCCTTTGCCTCTGCATTTTTCATTTCCCTGATTAAATTTATTCTTTGCTAAAGTTTTCTAGAGACAAAAAGCAGGCTGAGGACATAGGGGGAAAGAACCATAGAATCATACTTCATTGCCCTGTGATTCAAGGCCTCATCTAAGGGTCACTGCCAGTCTTTTCCTTCCTCTTTAACCAGCCCTCCTTCACCTCCATTCAGGCTCCTCAGATGCCCCATCATAACTTGACTGTTCCTGGTTCCCTCTCCAGTAACGCCCATCAAAGTCATCCCTACCTTGAAAGGCTACTTCCTATCTAGTGATTGATTATCTGATGCAAGTTATTTCCCAAATATTGATAGATCTTGTCTTCCTATTAATTTTGCCTATGGCTGGGAAAGTTTAAGGTTGTGTGCTTAGGTTTTTTTTTTTTTTTTTAAATAATAAAGACAATTGTAACCAGGTGCTCTGTGACAACCTACAGGGATTAGCAACTGTTATTGTTATTGAGTCACTAAGTTGTGTCCAACTCTGTGACCCCATGGATGGTAGCCTGCCAGGCTCCTCTGTCCATGGGATTTCCCAGGCAAGAATACTGGCATGGGTTGCAATTTTCTTCTCCAGGGGATCTTCCCAACCCAGAGATTGAACCCAAGTCTCCTGTGTATCCTACATTAGCAGGAGAATTCTTTACCACTGAGCCACCAGGGAAACCCAGGACTTAGAGACGAAACAACAAAAAAGGAGTTTCAAATAAACACATTATACTAGAAATCTAGATTCCTGAAGCCTCTTGCAAGGGACAGAGGTCATTCCACATAGCAGCGATGGTGTGGCACTAAGAAGCAGCTGGGTATGACTGTTTACCTAGCAACAGTCCCCATCACCCGCCTATCAGGGGACCTATATTCCCCACTCATTTGCCTGCTTAGTCTTGATCATATGATTTATCCTGCCCACATAAGCATGTATATTTTTACTTCGACTCTATTGATACTTTGGGCAGGATAATCCTTTGTTGTAGGGGCTATCCTGTGCCTTGTAGGGCTTTTAGCATCATCTTTGGCCTCTGCCCACTCGATGCCAATAGCACTTCCCCAAAAATGTCTCCAGACATTACCAAGTGTCCCTAGGGGTGGGGAACAAAATAACCTCTGTTTAAGAACCACTGGTGTACCCCTAAACCCTCCTACCCTCCAGAGGTTGAGGATACCATGGAGAAGTAAAGGAAAAGTAGAATGTTTAAGTTTTTATTGGAGTATGGTTCTCTACAATGTCTAATTTCTGTTGTACAGCAAGTGAATCAGCTATACATATACGTATGTCCCCTCTTTTTTGGATTTCTCCCCATTTAGAAGAAATCAGTAAAATTCCCTGAGCCATATAGTAGATTCTCATTGTGTGTGTTCAGTCACTCAATTGTGTCCAACTCTGTGGCCCCATGGACTGTAGCCCACAGGTTCCCCTGTCCATAAAATCTTCCAGGCAAGAGTGCTGTGGAGTGGGTTGCCATGCCCTCCTCCAGAGGATCTTTCCAACCCAGGGATCAAACCCTCCTCTCTTTCATCTTCTGCATTAACAGGTGGATTTTTTAACCACTAGCACCACCTGGAAGCCTAGGTTCTCATTAGTTGTCAACTTTATACATAGTATCAAGAGTGTATATGCTGCTGCTGCTAAGTCGCTTCAGTCATGTCCAACTCTGTGCGACCCCATAGATGGCAGCCCACCAGGCTCTCCCGTCCCTGGGTTTCTACAGGCAAGAACACTGGAGTGGGTTGCCATTTCCTTCTCCAACGCATGAAAGTGAAAGTGAAGTCGCTCAGTCGTGTCCAAGTCTTCATGCCGTGTCCAAGTCTTCATGACCCCGTGACTGCAGCCCACCAGGCTCCTCCCTCCATGGGATTTTCCAGGCAAGAGTACTGGAGTGGTGTGCCACTGCCTTCTCCAAGAGTGTATATATGTCCATCCTAGTCTCCCAAATCCTACCACCCAAAGGGGGTCAAATTAATGGGGGGGGAATACTGGGGCTCTAGATGTTGGGGAGAACTTTGCACCAGTTTGAGGAGGCAGATATAAAGCCATTGCAGTGGTGTGTGTGTACATGGAGCCGCCACTCAGACTGGATAACGGCGCTGTTGGAGTACTCATTCCGAGATTTTTTTTCCTTTCTTTTCAAACTACACATTCACAAAAGAAATGTTTAATTTGCAAATCACAGTGAGCTCCCAAACCCAGCTAGCCCTTGAACAAGCATACAGCATATGTCAGCCATGAGGACTCTTGCAGACTTCTGCTGCCCTCACTGAGAGAGGAAACACTCTTTATGGCGTTTGCAAGGGGCTCTGTGCATCAGTGGGTTTAGCAATATTTCATAACTCACTTTGACTTTCCTTTGAAGAGGATGGATTCTCAGCCCAGCAGTTAGGGGGGAAAAAAACCTGGCTCCTTCAATCTGAACTTCTTTCCCAGTCTTTAAAATGCAAAGTTCGCCATTATAATGACCAGCCAGGATATTAGGCAACATTTGAGGCCCAGCTGGAGTGTATTTCAGAGCCAGGCAGCTGATGTCAATTTTCCCAAATTCTCATCTTCTCTTTCGACTGCATTAGCTTGAGGGGGCTTCGGTTCAGGGCAGTCGAGTGGTGCCAAGTCATAAAGGAACCAAGTTATGAGGAAATGGAGAAAGCAGATGTTTTATTCACATTCCCTGAAGAGATGAATTAGGGGGTGATGTATAGCTGATGGTTATGAGCCACTGAGAAAGGTGGAGATGTGAGCCGGCTCCACAGACCTGAAGAAGTGGCTTCAACCCCACAAATCCTCTCTGCGTTTCCTCAGCAAACCTGCCCCCAGACCATGTGGCAGATGGGAAACAAGGTAACAGAAGGGTAAAGATCAAAGCACCGTGACCCCAGGTTTCGGTGACCACAGGGCTTTGATGGAGAGACAAGCGTAGAAAAAGGAAGTTGGAAATATTTGCAGCCCACATAACAGACGTGGAGTAGAACCAGAAATAAGAAAGAGAGAAACAAGTGGATGGAAAACGAGCAAAGAATATGTATGAACAAGATGTTGGCGAAATGGGAAATAAGCCTTGCCAATAAACGTAAGGAGAAATGCTCAGCATGTCTGGGAACTAGGGAAGTGCAGATGAAAGAAACAAGACGCCAGTTCTCACCTATCAGATCAGTGTCAACTCAAACCTTTAACAACACACGCCCCATGTGGGGCTATAAGTTGGTACAGACTCTGTAAAACAGCTTGGAATTTTTCTATTCCGTGTGTAAGTGTTCGATTCTTAGAAGGCAACCTCCTGGTGATCATACTCATGAAAAGGCATCAAGACCTTACTATATATGATGGAATATTACTCGGCCATGAAAAAGAATGAAACAGTGCCATTTGCCACAACCTAGGTAGACCTAGAGATTAACATACTGAGTGAAGTAAGTCAGAGAAAGTCAAGTATCTTAAAACCAACAAAACAGTATAACAGCTTCAAGGCCTATAATGTTAAGTGTTGTATAGAAATATATTTGAGGCAAAGTTCAGTTGATGCCAACTGTATATATGTTGCTGAAGCTGTAAATTATTTTTAATAAAGAAAATTGTGTGACCACAAGAAAGACAAATATCCTATGATATCACTTATATGTGGAATCTAAAAAAATGATACAAATACAAATGAACTTATTTACAAAACAGAAACAGACTCACAGACATAGAAAACAAACCTGCAGTTTCCAAAGGGGAAAAGGGATGGGGAAGGGATAAATTAGGAGTTTGGGATTAGCAGATACACACTACTATGTATACTATAGTACAGAGAACTATATCCAATATCTTGTAATAACCTATGGTGGAAAAGAATATGGAAACTAATCTGAAAAAGAATAGATACAGACATAGATATAGGTATGTATAACTGAATCACTTTGCTGTAAACTGAAACAAACACAACATTGTAAATCAACTACACTTCAAATAAAAAATAAATGGTTTAGACAATAAATTTTGTATTGTGTGCGTGTTACCACAGTTAAAAATAAAAAGTAAGAAAATAAATAAAATAAAAAGTAAAAGGTGTATATCTGTAAACAGCTAGCAGATCTCTGGAAAGCTATACAGTGCAAGGGGATTTGAGAAATTAAGGGTCAGAGATGGGAGGGAAATTCTATTTGCACTATATTCTTTTTTGTCTTGTTTGATTTTTTTGTTACTATGCGTGTGTGTTGCCTTTAAAAGCACCTTTAAGTGTCGGCTCTTTGCAACCCCATGGACTATACAGTCCATGGCATTCTCCCGGCCAGAATACTAGAGTGGGTAGCCGTTCCCTTCTCCAGGGGATATTCCCAACCCAGGGATCAAACCCAGGTCTCCTGCATTGCAAGTGGATTCTTTACCAGCCGAGCCACTAAGAAGCCCAAGAACACTGGAATGCGTAGCCTATCCCTTTTCCAGCAGATCTTCCTGACCCAGGAATCGAACCAGAGTCTCCTGCATTGCAGGTGGATTCTCTACCAGCTGAGGTACTAGGGAAGCCCCTTTAAGTGTCAGAAAATGGTAAATAACTTCAGTCACCAAGTATTCTTTAACAGCATAGGTTATAAATACATAACGTATATTTATATGTCATTTGTATTATGTATTTATACTAGTCTATTGTGTTTATGTAAGTAAATAGTCTATATTATAAAGATGTATTTAGTGGAATATGTTTAGTGATCTCTGACCTAGTTTGCAAGACCCGAATTCTTCTGTTGTGGTTAAAAGGATTATAAGCTGCAGGGTAAAAATGGGACTTAGACTTGCATTTTTCCACCATTACATAAGCAAACAAAACTGCCAAACTGCCGTCTTTACTTAAATATTCCTTAATGATATGTGCGACTTTGCCTCCGCATCCTCCTTTTTTTTTTTTCTGTTTTCTTTTTCTTTCAAGAAAAACAATCATGCCTTTTATGGAAAGAAAATTGTGGCAAATATTAACCAGAAACTAAACTGAAGCAAGAAGGAAGACGTTTGTCTCTTAACATAAAAGCCAGTGTGAACGCACATTGATACTTAGTTGAAAACAAAGACTCCTGGCCGCCAGCATGCTAGGCGGAGGGTTTTATTTTTTCTGCCCAACTTCTCTCCATCTTGAAAGCATCTCTTGCAGCCACATGGGAGTCACATCCTGGAGACCTTCTTCCCCGCCCCCGCCATCTCCCCTCATCCCAGCAAACTGGCCTATTTGGGAGAGAGTCCTGGGCAGATGTTCATCACCTCTCTGGGTGCAGGGATGATAGGGAGTGAGAGAAGGCTCTGCACTAGGGACTAGGAGATGCTGAGCCCAAGTTCCTGGACTTCACTTTTCACTAATGCACGATACATAGATACTTTAGGCCAGAAAGGAGGAAGGACAGGGAGGCCGTGTCTTGGTGCCACTTGGTTTAACGATGTTTTCTATCACTGATATGTGGAATTAAAAGAAATAAAAAGGCACAAATGGGGTACAAATGCGCTTATTTACAAATGAACAGAAATAAAGTCAAGGGTGTAGAAAACAAACTTGACGGTTACCAGGGGGGAAAGAAGGAGAGGAATAAATGTGGAGATTAGGATCAACATACATACACTGTTGTTGTTGTTTATTCCCTAAGTTTTGTCCAACTCTTTGCGACCCCATGGGCTGTAGCCCACCAGGCTCCTCTGTCCATGGGATTTCCCAGGCAAGAATACTGGAGTGGGTTGCCATTTCCTTCTCCAGGGGATTTTCTTGATCCAAGGGTTGTACCCGAGTCTCCTGCTTGGCAGGCAGATTCTTTACCACTGAGCTACCTGGAAAGCCCCATATATATGCTGCTGCTGCTGCTGCTAAGTCGTTTCAGTTGTGTCCGATGCCGTGCGACCCCATAGACGGCAGCCCACCAGACTCCCCCGTCCCTGGGATTCTCCAAGCAAGGACACTGGAGTGGGTTGCCATTTCCTTCTCCAACTCATGAAAGTGAAAAGTGAAAGTAAAATCGCTCAGTCATGTTCCAGTCTCAGCGACCCCATGGACTGCAGCCTACTAGGCTTCTCTGTCCATGGGATTTTCCAGGCAAGAGTACTGGAGTGGGGTGCTCTTGCCTTCTCCAATATATATACACTACTATATATAAATCAGATAACTAATAAAGACCTACTATACAGCACAGGGAATTCTACTCAATGCTCTGTAGGGACCTATATAGGGAAAGAGTATAAAAAAGAGTGGATAGGTAAATATGTATACATATACACATAAACACAGATACTTTTTGTACACAGTTATAACTAAGTCACATTGGTGTACACCTAAAACTAACACAATATTGTAGATAAACTGTACTTCAGTAAAAGGTTTTTAAAAAGATGTATTCTCCTGGGGGTGGCATCGGCAACGGATATTGGCAATGGTAAACACGGCCAGCCAAATAAGTCACAGAAGCAGCATTCCAAAACTATGACATGAGATAGCTCGGTCTGGATCACACACGTGGGGACATCAAATCAGTCAAGTCATGGAGGTTGAAAGTGATTTCCTGTCCCTTGTCCTCTGAGTCCTTCTGAGGAGTTAGCCATGGGGGGCACAGGACTTTCACCTGCAATGAGATCTGAGGCATGTATTCACCTGGTTGATTTCCTATTGGCAAGTCAATCTCATTTGCCAACTTAATGTGTTGATGTAAAATTCTCTGTTAAGTGCGTGTAGGTTTAAGGGGAAAGTGAGACCAATTACAGAGAAAACAGAAAGGTACGGACCTAGATTTGGCCACAGGTCACATGGGTGGTGTGTGTTTCAGGTTTGAACTTTGGAGATCAGTGGTAAAGGATGATAGCAGTGAAAATCACAGCCAAGCACATAATGCCAAAAGAGAGCTCCCTCTGGGTCAGAGTCTGTTGCATGTGTCTACATTAACTCATTTCATTCATTCTTGTGAATATCCTATGGGGTGGACATGATGGTGTATCCTGTCTTAAAGACAAAGAAAAGTGACCTAAGCATCTAGAGTATGAAAAACATAAGCTCAAAAGAAGAGACACGAGTGCTGTAAAGTCCGCCTCCAAAATTATGAGTGTATGCACTTCTTTATCTCTTTACTTACTTTATTTGTGAATAACTGGAGCCTTTAAGTTGTAAACCACTTTGGGTTGAAGGAACAAAGCTTTGACCTGGTACGTGAAGGACAGCAGAGAAAAAGTCAGGGATTGTGTTTGCAAGCTTACGAGACCGTTTCTTGCAAAGTTTCCACTGATTTAACGAGGATATTTATTGAAGGGCTCCAGGCTGGAGCTGCCTAGCTCAGCTCTTGGGATTGGATGATAAAAAGGGTTGCCAGCGTATGTCACGCTTGGTGATAGGTACCAGATTTTCATGCCTGTTGCCCGTGTTGAGAGGCATCAACAGACTCCCCAGCTGGACAGAAGCCAGGGGCAGCTCTCTCGATATGAGACACAAAGGCACATACACAAGGAACAAGCAGGAGTTAGAACAGAGTATGAGAGCCTCGCCCATCAACCACCTCCCGACAAGCTGTCCTGCTGCTTACCCCACAGGGGGTCAAGTTCAGGCCTTTGTACATCCTGCACCCTCTGCCTAGACCTTCATCCACACTCACCCCTACTCTTCTGTTCTGCCCCCTCCCACCTGTCCCCAGTCACCTCAGGGTCTTTGAACCTGCTGTCCTTCTGCCAGAAGAGCTTTAGCAAGGTTTCCTTCACCTCTCAGATTTCAGTTTAAATGTCCTTGACCTTCTCTGCCTGCCTTTTCATCTCCCATCCCCGTACAAGCTCCCTAAATACCTTTTCTTAGAGCATTTTGTCACTGTTTATAATCATTTGTTGTAGCTCATTCACTAAGTTGTGTCCGACTCTCGACCCCATGCACTGCAGCACGCCAGGCTTCCCTGTCCTTCAGTATCCCCCAGAGTTTGCTCAAACTCATGCCTTCCAACCATCTCATCCTCTTTTGTCCCCTTCTCCTGCCCTCAATCTTTCCCAGAATCAGGGTCTTTTCCAGTGGCTTGGCTCTTCACATCAGGTGGTCAAAATATTGGAGTTTCAGCTTCAGTCCTTCCAATGAATATTCAGGGTTGATTTCCTTTAGCATTGACTGATTTGATCTCCTTGCAGCCCAAGGGACTCTCAAAAATCTTCTCCAACACCACAATTCAAAAGCATCAGTTCTTTGGCACTGAGCCTTACTTATGGTCCAACTCTCACATCTATACGTGACTACTGGAAAATCATAGCTTTGACTATACAGACCTTTGTTGGCAAAGTGATGTCTCCGCTTTTTACTATGCTGCCTGAGTTTGTCATAGCTTTTCTTCCAAGGAGAAAGCATCTTTTAATTTTGTGACCCATAGTGACTTTGGAGCCCAAGAAAATAAAATCTATCACTGTTTCCATGTTTTCTCTATCTGTTTGCCATGAAGCGATGGGACTGGATGCCATGATCTTAGTTTATAATCATAGATTTACATAACGATGTATCGCCTATTTGTAGCATTACTTTGGGAGACAGAAGTGAAATAGGCAAGGATTTCCTAAGGTTTGCTTGCCACACTTCCATAAATTCAACTAGTACATAAATAACAAAACCCAAAATATTTAGACAGTTAATTACTCAGAACACAGTCCAGCAGCATGAACTTTGTGACAGCGACAGTGCCCCGAAGCCTGGGCAGGGTGGGTGGGCCCTAANTATTGCCTATTTGTAGCATTACTTTGGGAGACAGAAGTGAAATAGGCAAGGATTTCCTAAGGTTTGCTTGCCACACTTCCATAAATTCAACTAGTACATAAACAACAAAACCCAAAATATTTAGACAGTTAATTACTCAGAACACAGTCCAGCAGCATGAACTTTGTGACAGCGACAGTGCCCCAAAGCCTGGGCAGGGTGGGTGGGCCCTAAAGGCTGAATGTGTTCCCCCAAAATTCACGTGCTGAAGCCTACCCCCCACTGGGAGGATATACAGAGATGGGACCTTTGGAGTGATTAGGTCATGAGAGTGGAACCCTGATGAATAAGATTAGTTCCCTTATAAAGAGACCCCAGANAAGGATGGACTTAGGAACCAGCTAGAGCCAGTGAAACACAGAGGAAATGGCAGTAGTAACCAGAGCAGGGGCTTTGAGGCAGCGAGGTCAGCCGGAGTCAGCCTTTCAGCCTCTCCTTCCTTTTTCTCTTCTTTGTAATACTTGTGGTCAAGGTCCCGGACAAGTGCATCTGCCTGGTTAAGAAACCATGTTGGCCATACGGCGCTGGAAAAATGAAAGACTCAGTCACTTCATCTTTAGAGTAGGGGCCAGGGGGCAAGGGTAATGACCAGAAATTACCCTCCCATCACAGCTCAGGTGTACCCTCCCATCAAGGTATAATGGGAGGTTAATTCTCCAAGAGGAAACTGACACGCTATTCAGTCATATTAAATGAAGTGGCTGTTCTCTGAAAGGAGAAGCAGCCACTCCATCGGGGTTATGACCATCTCTTGATTCCCAATCCAGTGTTGCATCACACTGGGCTGTCCTCTTTGTGGCTCCCGAGACGATGGGAAGCATGGCTTGAAGAACCCGCCTTCCCCTTACATGTAGCATGACAGCCCCTTCAGACTTAAATTCACCACTCACAGGCTCTTCTGATTAAAAGCCCTTTGTTAACATTGATTTGGTCAAGTGCTTTGTCATCCCCACAGTGCAGGCACTCATATATCTGAGGACTTGACTCTCAGATGCAGGTACTTCTTTGTTGCTCATCTATTTTCTAGCAAAGGTGCTTTCAGGGCACTTAATAAAGGCTTTCCCAAAATTGGAAATGCCAAGTGGTGCAAAGACACTTAGTCGAGTTGAGAGGGGATGGTTTGGTGAGGAGGCTTGGCCCCATGCCTGTCTTTAGGACACTGAAGGGCCTCTGGAAACTAAAAGGAAGGTTTGTAAGGGCAAGCTGGGCTACCCCTTTGACTTCCCCATTGAGCAATGACAAACTGCAAATTCTGAATGAATGATCAAAGCTCTGCATTTTAACAGTCCACCTCCAGAAGTGAGTTTCCCTCTTGTCACCTTTGCTTCAGCTGACTTTGCCTTTCCCAAATCAGTTTAACCAGTTGGATGTGCCTTTGGGGGGCTGTTACCAATAAGTGGTGCTAAGACGAACAGAAGTTCGTTTGCAGTATGGCCAGCTGATGCAAACAGCAATGGTCTCCATAGATCTTGATGCTCAAGGCTACGACAAAGGAACCTATATTCATTCGACTAATAAAGATTTATTTATCTTCTCCCGTGTTGCCAGACACTATTTTTGGCATTGTGGGAGAGGGGACAATAGATAACAAGATGGAGAAAGGGTTTCATCTTAAGAAACTTACATCTCAATGGGGAAGATAGAAATTGAGCAAAGGAAAACCAAAGAATACCTTCAATCTTGATAAATGCAATAATGACAGTGAAGTAAGTCAGAAAGAGAGAACCACATATCATATATTAATATATATAATAACATATATATATAATCACATGTAGATCTAGAAAAATGGCGGTGATGAACCTATGTGCAGGGCAGGAATACAGGTGCAAATGTAAAGAACAGACTTGTGGACACAGCAGGGGAAGGAGAGGGTGGGGTGAGCTGAGAAGTAGCATGGACATACATACGCTGTGCATGTGTGCTAAGTCCTTTACGCTGTGTCTGACTCTTTAGATATGCCATGACCCTATGGACTCTAGCCAGCCAGGCTCCATACACGGGATTCTCCAGACAAGAATACTAGAGTGGATTGCTGTGCCCTTCTCCAGGGGATCTTCCTGACCCAGGGATTGAACCCACATCTCTTACATCTCCTGTATTGGCAGGCAGGTTCTNGTGTGCTAAGTCCTTTACGCTGTGTCTGACTCTTTAGATATGCCATGACCCTATGGACTCTAGCCAGCCAGGCTCCATACACGGGATTCTCCAGACAAGAATACTAGAGTGGATTGCCGTGCCCTTCTCCAGGGGATCTTCCTGACCCAGGGATTGAACCCACATCTCTTACATCTCCTGTATTGGCAGGCAGGTTCTTTACCACTAGCTACCTAGGAAGCCCACACCTCCATGTATAAAATAGATAGCCAGGGGGAAGTTGCTGTATAACACAGGGAGCCCAGCCTGGTGGTCTGTGGTCATCTAGAGGAGTGGGATGGGATGGGAGCTGGAGAGAAGTTCAAGAGGGAGGGGANAACACAGGGAGCCCAGCCTGGTGGTCTGTGGTCATCTAGAGGAGTGGGATGGGATGGGAGCTGGAGAGAGGTTCAAGAGGGAGGGGACATATGTACACTTTTGGCTGATTCACATTGTTGTATGGCATGACCAACACAATATTGTAAAGTAATTATCCTCCAAATTTTTTTAAAAAAATGATGACACTCTAGTCATGTGACTATTTCCAGAGGATGGGTTTTGGAAAATGTCTGTTTCAGTTACGTGTCCAAGTGTTTGAAGGTATTGGTTAAGTGCCAAGAGGGAGGCATCCGTGCAAAGAGCAGCCAGGGAGGACAGCAGAGACAAAGTGGGAATGAGCTTGGCATATTCGTGGAGCAGACAAGAGACTCAGTGCAGCCGAAGCATAGTGATTAAGGGAGAGGAGGCAAAAGATGAGCTCAGAGGGAGAGGATGGGTCCAAGGAAAGGACTTCAGGTTCTGTTCCACCTGCCACAGGAAGCCAGGCAGGCTTTTAAGGACACACATGGCCTTCGGAGGTGTGTATCATAGAAAGACTCCCCCCTCTGACTCCTGGGAAGAGAATCCGTGGTAGAAAAACAAGAGAGTAAAATCTAGACGCACAGGCAGCCACAATGGTCCAGGAGGAAGATGAAAAGGGCTTGGATTCAGGAGGTCACAGTGAGCAGACAGAAGTGAATTGACTCAAGATGTATTCATAAATAAATTCATTTGTACTTTGCATCATTTTTTTAGGCTGCACATATGAGTGATATCATATGATATTTGTCTCTGTCTGTCTGACTTCACTTAATATAATCATCTCTAGGTCCATCCAAGTTTTACAAAACAGAAACAGACTCACAAACATAGAAAACAAACTTACAGTTACCAAAGGGAAAAGGGTGAGGGGAGAGAGAAGTTAGGAAGCTGGGATTACCATATACACACTACGGTATATAAAATAGATAATCAAGAACCTTCTTATAGCACAGGAAACTCTATTTGATACTTTGTAATAACCTCTGTGGGAAAGAGTTTGAAAAGGCATTGGGCTTTGCTGGTAGCTCAGATGGTAAAGAATCCTCCTGCAATGCAGGAGACCTGGATTTGCTCCCTGGGTGGAGAAGACCCCCTGGAAGAGGGCATGGCAACCCACACCAGTATTCTTGCCTGGAGAATCCTCATGGACAGAGGATCCTGGGGGGCTACATCCCAGGGGTCCCAAAGAGTCGGACACGACAGAGACTAAGCACAGCACAGCACATATATATGCTGCTAAGTCCCTTCAGTCGTGTCCGGCTCTGTGCGACCCCTTAGACGGAAGCCCACAAGGCTCCCCCATCCCTGGGATTCTCCAGGCAAGATTGTAAATCAGCTATACTCCAATATAAAATTTAAAAAATAATGATTTGGTGAAATAAATAAAATGGCAAAAAAAAGGAGAGAGGGATTTGAAGGCAGAGTCAACAGGATTGGTCGAAGGAGTGAGTAGATGGAGGAAATGTGGTAAAGAGAGAAATCAATCTTTGTTGTGTTTGGTGGATTGAAGGGTAGGAGGGTTATGGTCCCACTTACCACAGTGGAGAATATTAATGATGCAAGGATGACAGTGTAGTAAATAAATAATAACACCTGTTTAAAGAACTAGAACTCTCAGTATCAACCAGCACCTTCCTCCTTTTAATCTGTGTTCTAAGTGGCTGAAGAAGACGGCAAAGAGAAGCTACTTATGCTGAGTCACGTTGCCCCTTCTCTCTCTAATCTCCCCCATCCACTCTATCGAAAGTACTAATGATTTCCTCTCTCCCTAACTTCCATCTCCCCCTTCCATGGTGCCTCCCAGTCTTCCCTTAGGTTATCTCTTCTCCCTCTCCCTGCCCCTCCCGAGCCACTACATTCTGCTGAACTGCGACTCTTTGTGGGGGAGTCGTGTTTGAAGTGGGCTTCCCCTTTGGCTCAGAGGTAATGCAGGAGCCAAAGAAGATGTGGGTTCAATCCCTGGGTCAAGAAGATCCCCTAGAGTAGGGAATGGCAACCCACTTCTGTATTCTTGCCTGGAGAATCCCATGGACAGAGGAGGCTGGTGGGCTACGGTCCATAGGGTCTCACAGAGTCAGACATGACTGAAGCAACTTAGCATTCATGCCCATGTTGGGAGTGTATGTCAGCTCTTTGCCTGTTTGATCTCTTCCCTGCCCATCCTCCAAACTATTTGCCAGGATCCCTCACCAACTGAATTATGGCTTGTTGCCCAGATGTTAGGATATGTCTATAACCAGCTTCATTGCACTCTAACCAGGCTTCTTTTGATCCTCAAAAGAGCTCCAGCCAGTGTCCCCTCTTCCTAAATTCCCTTGCCTCATTTCCTCTGACTTAACGCCCACTCAGAGTTCAGGTCTGAGCTCAAATGTCCCCATTTTAGGGACACTCTCTCTGATCCTCTTGGTTGAGTTATGCCATTGTCAGGAATTGCACTTGCTTGTCCTTGTATCCTAGTCCTCAACACATCTTGCTGTCATCGCCCATCTCTGACCCTACAGTAAAGCCAGTCTCAAGAGAGGAACCTTGGGTTTCTCACTCAGCATCACCACACAGGGGCAGTGCCAGGTCTTATAATAGGCGCTCATTAAACACCTGTTGGATGATCACTGACACTGTGTTCTCAGTCGAGCCAAACAATCGGCAGATTCTACAGTGGGTGTGAGGGTACCTTCTGCTGAGCCGCTGTTGTTTGTGTGGGAGCCATGCTAGGAGTGTATGTCGGCTGTTTGCCTGTTTGGTCTCAGATCCCTTCCCTGCCCTTCCCTTGCTCTGTGAGCCTCCAAACTATTTGCCAGGATCCTTCACCAACTGAACTATGGTGATGTTTAGCCAGTGGGAGGCACCAGCGAGAGATCGAAATAGGATAGAAGAAAGAAGTCATAATATTTTGCTGCCCTCCCTGCCTCTTTTGGTGTCTCAGACAGTAGGTCCTTTGTCTCCTTGGCTCTTCTCCTGCTAGGCATTTCTTGACTTGGCTGCAGCTCTCCCCCAATGACCTAGCTCCTGGGGTCATGATTTTCTCCCTTTGGCCATTAACCCTGGAAGGAGGAGCATCTTTTCCCATTGATAGTCTCTGACTGCCTTGCCATCTCCCATTTGACCTCTCTGACCCTCTAAAACCTTGATAACTAGAATTAAATCCCCTTTACAGAACTCCTGTCGCAGGCTCGATTTTCTGACTGCTGACCCCAGTGCAAAGACTGTCCAGAAGAGTGATGCTTTCTAGTGGCTAGTGGGTGGCTTCCTGCAGCCCTGGGGAACCCAGGGCAGAGAGGAGGAACCGGAATGCTAGAAACTGGCTCTGCATGTGTTTTGGATGGGATTGTGGTCTTGGTGCTTCCGAGTTTGGCACAAGAGTAAGGTCTCTGTATTCGAAACTGTTTCCTTAAACAAAATATAAGAAGAATTTCCGCCCCCCCTTTTTTTTTTTACCAATTTTATTAGGATGTACCTGACATGTGCATGCTAAGTGGCTTCAGTCCAACTCTGTGCAACCCTGTGGACTGTAGCCTGCCAACCTCCTCTGTGCATGCGATTCTCCAGGCAAGAATACTGGAGTGGGTTGCCATGCCCTTCTCCACAGCAGTGTAGAAGTTCAGGGTATACAACATGATAATTTGACTGGCATACATCATGAAACAATGCCCAGAATAGTTTTACTGAACATCCGTCATCTCATATAGATATAACATTAAAGAAACAGAATATATATATATATATATCTTTTTGATGAGAACTCTTAGTATTTACTCTATTAACTTTCATTTATAACATTCAGTAGTGTTAATTATATTTATCAGGCTATACCGTACATCCTAGTGTTTAATTATCTTATACCTGGAAGGTTTTTGACTGTATTTATTCAGTTCTCCTCCCTCAGTCCCTGGCAGAATAATTCTACTTACCTCTGGCTTCACATGGGGATAACCTTGGAAGCTTTATTAGGGGAAAAAATGATATCAAGCCACACCACAGACCTTCTGAAGAGACGTGAAAAAGGTGTTTTTGAAATGCACTGGTGTTTTGGAAAAGCTCACCAAGTTATTCTGACATGCAGCTGGGGTTGAGGAGATTATATAGAAGAGCAGAGACTATGAGTATAAATTCTTTCAGAATGAGGATGATATGGACCCCAAAACCAGAGAGAAGTGGTAGACTGAGAATCAGACTGAACTCAGAATCTCAACTCACCTGGAACCCCACCTGCTTAGAAGACGCCAGGGCAGCGGGATGCTACAGAGGGGAACAGGGACCAGAACAAAGCTGCTCCAAGAGATGCCACCTCTGGCCAGTCTTCTCCCTGTGTCTTAAGCCAAATAAATGAGGGATTGATCAGAGGTTGTAGGAACACTTGCAGAGGTCTCTGAGCCACTGTGGACCACATCACATTCACTTGTGTATCTTAAGCACCAGAGCACATGCCTGGCACAAGAGGGGAGCTTGCTAAGTGCTTGACGGATGGATGAATGGACAGACAGGTTGGGTGGTGAGTGGCACACGCTCCTATTTTCTATTTGGAAAATAAAACTTTCCTTTATCCCCTCTAGTCCTTTTAGTCTTGGCTGTTCATGCTGCCACAGAGACCCTCAGCTCATCAATTACAGACATTAAGTGTAAATTATACTTTTGCATAGTTAATTCAGCCTCTTCATTATGTATTTAGTGGTGCTCAGCAGGCATAAAATTCAATAGCAAGCTTTGGAGTGGATCCAATTTCTGTCTTCTGTGGTATTTGGAAAAGGCGAAGTTTTAGTAGTGGACCTTGGAGCGTGTCTTTCCTGGAAGGGCTCCAACGGGCTCTGCTTTTTGCTTCTCTCTTGGAAGGAGTTCAACCCTTCTGGGAAGGCAGATAGCTTCAAAGGCTGCATCTCCCCTCCTCTTCAANTCCAATTTCTGTCTTCTGTGGTATTTGGAAAAGGCGAAGTTTTAGTAGTGGACCTTGGAGCGTGTCTTTCCTGGAAGGGCTCCAACGGGCTCTGCTTTTTGCTTCTCTCTTGGAAGGAGTTCAACCCTTCTGGGAAGGCAGATAGCTTCAAAGGCTGCATCTCCCCTCCTCTTCAACTAAGCGGGGACTCCTTCTCCGTTCTTGCGTCGAAATGAATTTTAACCTGACTAATGGAAGGAAAGAAGTGTGTGAATATCAGGGAGCCTGGCTTGGGGAGCATCACTCATTCACTATTCATTCAACAAATATTTATTGAGCTTCTCCTGAGGGTCAGCACGATGATGTATCACAAGGATATCACAACAAACAATACAGTGTCCTTGCTCTGGTGGAGTTCACAGTGGGGAAAGGGTAGGGGGCAGACAGTGAGGGACCCAATGCATGTAAATGTAGAAGGCATTGTGTGATGATGTAGATAAAGTGGCTGGCTGAGCTGTGGATAACAGGGTGAAGATAGTGATGAGTGAACCTCAGTGATGTCCGGGGAGAAGCAGGTGCAAAGGCACTTAGGTAGAGGCACTGGGTGGCTTTGAGTGGAATAAACTAGAGAGAAAAATGGTAGAGAAAGAAATTGGTGCAATAATGAAGAGAGAGAAGCATTGTATTATCAGGATCTGGGAGACAAAAGCATTGCTGATCCTAGGGCCAGGCTAGAATGGTACCTCAAAAACCACTTAAACTCTGGGACTTCCCTGGTGGTGCAGCATTTAGGAATCCACCTGCCAACAGAGGGGATATAGGTTTGAATCTCTGGTCTGGGCAGATCCAACATGCTACAGGGCATCTGAGTCCACATGCCACAATCACTCAGCCATCCCTTTACAGTCTGTGCTCCACAATGAAGTGAAGAGTAGCCCCCACTTGCCAAACTGGAGAAAGGTTGCATGCAGCAACAAAGACCCAGCAGAGGCAACATGAACTGAAGAAGCACTTGCTCCACAATACTTAACTTCCACTAACAAATGTAGTGGGTGTGTTTCCAACCCACAAATCCATTGTGCAAACTGTGTATATGTATGTGTGCATATGTACACAACTCTATTTCTCTCTCAGTGCATCCAGTGTCTGCCTTAAGCCCTCATTCTGCCTGGAGGCAGAAAACGTAATCTGGTTCATTGCAAGTCTACTAAGGCATTTCAGGTTTAAACTCGAATGACAGTCTTTCAAACTCTGCCCCACTTTCTTCAAAACTGACCCAAGTGGGACGGATGATGGCTTTGAACTATGAGAGAACCTTAGGTCTTCAGATAATCTGGCTGATACGTTTCATCTACAGTGATGCTGTCTGGTTCTGGGATGTGGTAATGGTTCAGTGCTGATGTTCATGAAGTTTCCATGTTTCTGCCTAGTCTCTGAGGGTGTTTTCCATGACATGTTTTCCTGCAAGATACTAACTTCAGTAACCCCGCCTGGAACCAGGTGAAAATTCCATTGCTTTCATGTACTTCTCAGATCTTAGGAGGCTGGGAAGTGGGGTAGGCTCCTTCTCAGGCCCTCCGTGCCTCTGGCATCTCGAGATAATCCTATTTGACTTCTGCTGTACCCTGCTGGAAGCAAACATGGGAAATGCTAGGGTCCCTTGGGAATCAAGTGAAAGGCTTGTATCAGTCAGCGCCATCATGTGTTATCCATTGCTGTGTAACAAACAGTCCCAAATTTACCATCTTGAAACATCTATTATTTCTCAGTAAATGGGATTTTCTGGGCAATTCCTCTGTTGGCTTTTCCTAGGCACTTTTATGGAGCTATATTTATCTGATACAATAATTTGGGGGTGGGATAACTGGACATTTGTCTCTCCACATGATCTTGCATCTGGGCATCTTCACGGCCTGATTGGACCCAAGGGACGGACTCAGTGTGTTCCCTGTAGAGTAAGGACCACCATGGCAGTGCCAGCAAGCCAACCAGGTGCTAAAGAGCCCTAAGAGTCTGCTGGGCAGTGTGTAGGTCTAGGGTTATTCCACCTGCATCTCTGAGGCCCTCTTGGTACGTATACCTCCTAAGGGCCTCCCACGTGGTACTAGTAGTAAAGAGCCCGCCTGCCAAAGCAAGAGACTCAAGAGACACGAGTTCAAAACCTGGGTCAGGAATATCCCCAGGAGGAGGGCATGGCAGCCCACTCCAGTATTCTTTCCTGGAGAATCCCATGGACAGAGGAGCTGGGCGGGCTACAGTCCACGGGGTTGCAAAGACTCGGAAACAACTTAAGAGCCTGCTGCACAATGTGTAAGTCCAGGGTTCTTTTACCTGCATTTCTGAGGCTCTCTTAGCAGCTGCACTTCTGAAATTGTAACCTAAATTTAGCTAAAATTTCAGCAGCTTGAGAAATAATATTTTACACATTCCTCATATCTTGGGTCCATGTAAGCCTCAGGTTCCACAGCAAGGAAAATAGTAGCCAGCAGGAGTGTGTGACCACAACTGAAACTTCAACTGTGTGGCCAAGGGCTCCCTGAGGCCCTTGTGGGACACTTCCACACAGTTGGTGTCTAGAAGAACTAGAACCTTCCATGCTCTTTCTCTCCACCTAGCAAGGGCACCACTTGGTCCATGCTTTTGTTTGGCTTACCTATGATCCATCTCACCAACTCATGTCTTTTCATTAATTTTTAAAGATTTTTTTTTAATGCAGATCGTTTTTGACATCTTTATTGAATCTGATGCAAATTTGTTGAATTTTTTCTGTTTTATGTTTGGGATTTGGGGCCAAGAAGCATAGAGGATCTTAGCTCCCAGACCAAGGATTGAATGCACACCCATTGCATTGGAAGGTGACATCTTAACCACTGGACTGCTAGGGAAGTCCGCATTTCTCTTAGTAATCATGTTAGAGACATTACTCATGTCTCGAGGGTCAGTGTGAGGCTCATATCCAGAACTTTGATTCCAAAAAATATGTGTTCATGCTCACCCACCATACTGAAGAAAGAAAAACAAGTGACAGGATCTAGTCTAGTCAGATTCAAAGGCACAGCAGGATCCATACTGGCTGCCTGGAAAAGATGCTTAGACCAGGACCCAGGGACCTCAGAGAAGATCTTATCTTTGCCCATCTGCTGTGTTCAGCAAATCCCAGGACACACGGCCTTAGAAGGACAAGATATACAAGTCCAGTGAGGTTATTGAGCAGGAGAGATACTGTTGCTATAACAAGAGCTACCATGTGATGGATAGTTGCTATCGTATGTATTCAGCTCTACACATGATCTACCTTTTATACTTGCAACAGCCTCATAAGGGTGGCTTAAGACAGATCAAGAAACCAATTTTCCTACTGGTAAAGTTAGGGATTCTTCAACTTTGCCGCATATTAGAATCACCTGGGGGCTTCCCTGGGGGCTCAGCAGTGAAGAATCCAGCTGCATTGCAGGAGGCTGGGGAGACACGGGTTCAATCCCTAGATTTGGAAGATACCCTGAAGGAGAAAATGGAAACCCACTCCAGTATTCTTGCTGCAAAATCCCATGGACAGAGGAACCTGGCAGACTGTGTAGTCCACAGGGTCACAAAGAGTCGGACATGACTGAGCTTGCGTGCACTGACGGAGAATCACCTGGGAAGTCCCTAAGAATCCCAGTTCCCAGCTTCCATTGCAGGCCAGTGAAAGAATTTGTTAAAGCCTCTTCACCAAATAATAACAGAATGTCATCAAAGTTGAGAACTAGTGGGTTTGTTGTTCATTAATGCCCCATTGTCACACCCATACTAAAGAGCAGAGTCAGAATTCACACCCAAGTGTGTCTTATTTCAGAATCCATTGCTGGAACATCTGTCCAATACAGTTGCTGTGTAGACACTAGGAAGCAAAAAAATAATATTAATTATAATCATTTAGGAGCAAAATGCTTGGTGATCACAGAGGGAGAGAGCCCTTTTTGGTGGAGTGGTAATGTTCAACCTTAAACCCACATTAAAAATCGCCTGAGCTCTAAAAATACTACCATCTGAATGACATCTCTTGAAATTCTGATTCCATTGGTCCAAGGTAGATGTGGATATCATTACTATTTTTTAATCTCCCTGGATGATCGCAACATTCAGCAAAGGTTGAGAGCCCTCGTTTTATAGAAAGGGAAGGCTCAGGTTACTTCCTTAAGGGTTGCAATTCTCCTCTGAAGCAAAGTCACTGCATCAGTATGATTTGTAGGAAAGTATTCTCTTCCCTCCTCCTTCCACATTTACCTGCACCTATAAATTTTTAAGCTGTGGGGACTGGGCTAGAGAGAAGGGAAAAGAATTTAAGTCTGAGCTCAATCTAATCCAAGGGCATCTGGAAACAGGGCACCCTTCAACAGCTTTTCCCCTGCCTCTGCCCTTCATCTTTATCCTGCATTCTGGTTTCTGCCTTGTGTGCTAATTGCAGGGAACAGGAATGGAAGCGATGACTCTCTCAATAACAGATCAAATCCTTTCTCACTGTCCTGACATATTGGATTAGGGCATGTTATCTCAGCTCAGCCAATCAGATATCCCCACTCAGCACTTTGAATGTGGGATTAGTGACCGACCCAAAGCACCAAAGACAGTAGAAAATCCATTTTGGCATCAGCAATGGTGTCCCATCTAGAGATGGTTTTGTCCAAGTTTCTCATTATCTTGTAAACTTTCCTTTTCTCCTGCCTATTCTCCATGTGTTTTTCTCCACACTTCCTAGTAATTTTGAGACATGTGTTAAATTCCCTTTTCTTTATCGGTCAGCCCAAGGTGTTTTTTGTTACTTGCAATTTGCAGCCAAACTAATATACTTCAGCACTGTGGAGAGCTCCCAGAGATTATCAGGGCATTCATGTGGATGGTGGGGTCAATGGAACTATCTAATAAAGCCTTTCCCAGAGGGGATATATGTGTCCTTTGCCTTCATGAAATACACATGAAGTAAAATGAATAAAACAAAGCCTGAGCCAAATTATTCTGCTCTCTAGGAGCTGCTTCCCTATAGTAAGGTTGATTTCTTCATTTTGTTAGTCTCATTTCTGTCTGCAGTCATTAAGCTGTCAAGATTGGCTGATGGCTTTGAAGCTGAAATTCCTTACACCCTATAGTGGGGGAGTAAAGTCCTTTTGGCTTCTTAAGATACACCAAGACTTCATTTTCTTACAAGACAGAGTTCAGTAACTAAGAGGTTTGGTAAATTGGGTTTCCAGTAGTCTAAACTTTATTGTGACTGTTGGGGGAATTTATTTGTTTTTTAGTAAAAACTTTTTTTAAGCCAATTTTGAACATTTCTTTGAGAGTTACTATTGTAAATCTACACTATTGATTTTGCAAGTGGTCGTTCTTGGTCGCTCTCTGGAGTCAGTTAAATGTTTAAATTCCTCTCTTTATTACTCCAACCATATCATAAGCCCCATATAGGCTGGCATGAAGGGTTCTTGGTTCCTCCAAGGCAAAAGCTTAACAAAGATTTCAGTTGGCTCAGAGAGAGGAGGAAGGCACGGCCACAGACAGAATTGCAGACAGATTTCTTTTCTTGGCCCCATCTGCTAGCAAAATGGATCGTATCGTGGCATCATGTCTGACAGAAGTAGCTACTGAGTAAATGCACTGTATACACATCTGAAGAGATTCCAGTTCATGATGAATGGCAGAGAATCAGCATCGCTAGACCTGTTCTCAGGGAGCTCCTAGACCAGCCCTACAGGCGCATGATTTTTTGTTTTGCTTTTTGGCTACGCTGGGTCTTTTCTGCCGCACACGGGCTCTAGAGTTCTTGGACTCAGTAACTGTGGTATGTAGGCCGCTCTGGTTGTGGTGCCTGGGCTGAGTTACCCCACAGTATGTGGGGTCTTAATTCCTGGAGCAGTGATTGAAACTGTGTCCTTTGTACGGGAAGGCAGATTCTTAACCCCTAGACCACCAGGGAAGTTCTTAAAGAGGTATGTTTTAAAGGTGGCTTTAGACCAAATCTAAAGTCATAGAGAAGGAACATACTGTCAAATCCTGCTAAAAACAGGAAGAACTCCCATTTACTGATGTTTCCTAGTGTTAAGGTCTGTTCTAAGTGCCTGAGACATATTCGCTCATTTGTTTAATCCTCATATCAACTCCATAAAGGGAAAGGATTTGAGTTCCCACTTGCCAAGTAGGGGAAAGAGGGTAGAGCTGCCCAAAGTAACCCAGCCAGTAATAAGTGATGCCAGTAACAGGTGATCTTTTGACCTTAAGCTCAAAAAGTCTGTTTGGCAGGTGACAGCATATGGGTCATGACACTGGCTGTGTTCCCCTGAGAGAGTCATGGGTCATCTTCTATGGGTTCTACTCTCTACATCTCTATGAGAGCAGAACCCACAGAGTCACAGATTCTATTCTCTCCTTCCCTTTCCCACTTCCTTCCTGTTTTCATTCTTCAATAAAATACTTCTTGGGACTTCCCTGGTTGTCCAGTGGTTAACAGTCCACCTTTTAGTGCAGGGGACATGGGTTCCATCCGTGGTTAGGGAATTAAGATCCCACATGCCATGAGGCAGCTAAGCTATCTTACTGCAGCTACTGATCCCATGAGCCACAATTAGAGCGACAGCTATAAGCCGCTATGAAAGAGCCCACGTGCTGAAACTAAGACCCAATGCTGTCAAAAATTAAAATAAATATTTTTTAAAATAAACTACTGCTTGGATGCCCAATATTTGCATGTATCAGTGAATCTGCTTTAGCCATAGTGGTTGTGATATGGAGGAGAGGAGTGTCTTAAGGACCAGTTTCAGCCCCACAGCCAGCATCATCACGTCCCCTGGGTATACACTAAGGGTCCCACGGACCACAGTTTGGAAATCACCACACTGCATCATATTTAGGTCAGGGGTCTTCCACCTCAAAGACAGAGATAAGTTAAAGGCACGTGGCCGACTCTCCAGCATTATTCTCAGTGTAAGCGATCCTTCGGGACCACAATAGGATCTTTGGACAACTGGATTTTGGCCACATGCAGTACTCAAAAAGTGAATTTTATTGAATAGCCTGTCAAATAACCAACATTTGTGTCCCCCAGCAAGCACAGACAGTGGCCAGCTCTTCTGCAGATAAGGAGATACAAAGGATGAGTGTTCTTGCTAAGAAGGCAAGGTGAAAACCCCTGAAATGAGAGATGTCCTTAGCCCAGTGAAAGTAGAGGCTGGTCAGAGTGTGGGGAAGGATGTCTAGAAGTTGAGAAGACCCAGATTCCTGCAGGCCTTACCTGCTAGACCAAGAGCACCGAGAGGTCTCCAAGCTTGGAAACACTCCAGGTTCCAGACACGTCTCACTCATTTTCCAAGGCAAATAATTCACCCTTTAAAAAAAAAAAAAAGTTTATTTGTCTGTGCAGAGTCTTAGCTGTGGCACTCAAGATCTTCAGTCTTCCTTTTGGCGTGTGGGATCTCCAGCTGTGCATGTAAACCCTTAGCTGCAGCGTGCAGTATCTAGTTTTCTGATTAGGAATCTAAGCCGGGCCTCCTGCACGGGGAGCTCAGAGTCTTAGCCACTGGTCCACCAGGAAAGTCCCAGTAATCACTCTTGATGTTGTACAGACCATGACTTGAGGTTCCAGACACTGGGTTTGTTTGCCCTCCCAAAGGGATAGCCAGCATCTCAGAAATTGCTATCCTCCGGTCCCCTCTTCCAGCCCAGAGTACTGGAAGGGAGATTCAGGAGTCCCGCCAGATGCTTTGGTTGGTGCAACAACCTTGCTGTTAACCTCTCATCCCAGCCACTGAGCAGGGCTAAGGGTAACAGAGTGAGGAGCAAACTTTCTGGCTGTTGGGCAAGCTGTGAAGATGAAGTACGTGCATCCTTAACTGATGATAGTCCCCAGCAAAGGGGAGGGTTCTCCACCACTCTCCACAGTGGTTCCAGCACATGCCTGAGATACAGTGTTACCATCTTTGGTGTTTCCTTCTTGATGCGCCATGGGAAATCTCCCTCAATTCACCTGAAAGCACAAGGCATGCCCAGTAGCTGCCAGCTGAGAAAAATGCTAACTGTGGGCCCACCACTTACAAGAATATTCAGCCCAGAGGCAAAGAGCACGGGGGGTCCCTCAGCCTGGCTTCAGAGCTTTCCTGGTAACTCAGTGGTAAAGAATCCACCTGCCAGTGCAGGAAACCCGGGTTCCATCCCAGGGTCAGGAAGATCCCCTGGAGAAACAAGTGGCTACCCACTTCAGTATTCTTGCCTGGGAAATCCCATGGACAGAGGAGCCTGGTGGACTATAGTCCATGGAGTCACAAAAAAAGTCAGAAAAATCTCCCTGGCCCGCCCTAAAAAGCCAGCTCTCTGCCTGGTATACCCTTCTTTCTTGTTTCCCCCAATATTGATTCTTTTGATTCAGCAGCTCCAGAAAACCTCTCCCATTTTCCTATCTCTGACCTCCTAAAACAAGGGCTGGCGAACTTTTCCAGTTAAGGTCCAGATAATGAATACTTTAGGCTTCTAATTACTCAATCGTGTGTGCATAACACAAAAACAGCCAGAGACAAAACACAGACAAGTAGGCGGGGCTGTAATTCCAAAGAAACTATTTACAAAAAAACAGGCAGCAGGCTGGATTTGGCCGACAGACCACAGTTTGCCCATCTCTGCCCAGGAGAAACCTCCTGGTGTCTTGTAATTCCATACTCAACTCCCCAACTGAATTAGAGGAGAATGTTGTTGAGAGCACAGAGCTGGGAATTGGAAGATGTGATTCTTGCTCAGTCTTGCTCTAATTCGTGTACGACTCTTTGCAACCTCATGGACTGTAGCATGCCAGGCTCCTCTATCTTCCACTATCTCCCAGAGTTTGCTCAGATTCATGTAGGTGGCTCCGTGGTAAAGAATCCTTCTGCCAATGCAGGAAACATGGGTTTGATCTCTGCATCAGGAAGAACTCCTGGAGAAGGAAATGGCAACCCATTCCAATACTGTTGCCTGGGAAATCCCATGGACAGAATAAACTTTTTGACTAAACGGCCAGATAATGAATGTTTTAGGCTTTAGCTTAGTGGGCTATAGTCCATGGGGTCACAAAAGGGTCAGACACAGCGACTAAAACAAAAACAACAGCAATGGAAACCAGGTAATGGATCTAAAATAATTTAATCTATTGGAGATTTTACATTCAGCTTTTTCCGCGTCTAACTAGCTGTGTGGTTGTGCATGAGCGATTTATGCTACTTGGCCCTTCATTTTGTCATGTGAAAAATAAGATCTTTGTACTGTCAGGCATTTCCAAAGCATCAGAATTGCTGGGACGAGCTTGCTAAAAATACATATGAAAGAAAAAAGTGAAAGTGTTAGTCTTTCAGTCGTGTCCAACTCTTTGCAACCACATGGACTGTAGCCTGCCAGGTTCCTCTGTCCAGGGAAATTCCCACTGGAGTGAGTAGCCATTCCCTTCTCCAGGAGATCTTCCTGACTCAGGGCTTGAACTCTGGTCTCCTGCACTGCAGGTAGATTCTGAACCACCAGGGAAGCCGTGTCAAGTCCCTGGTGCTATGCCTGAAAAGCATTTTCTTTGTCCTTATATTCTAGTTACAATTGTGAGGGAGTCAGCCAAGGGATTGAAAGGTTTTGCCACCGAACAAAGTCAACTTAAAGCTCTTTTCCTTTGCTCTCTTCCAGAAGCAGCAGTTTATTCAATGAGGTTGTGCAGATGAACTTTGAAATCGCCAGCTTCAGCAGCCTCTCGGGGAGCCAGCCCATCACCTGGCAAGTGGAATACCCACGGAGGGGGACCACGGACATTGCAGTGTCGGAGATCTTCATCAGCCAGAAGGACCTGGTTGGCATCGTGCCCTTGGCCATGGTAAGACTTTTGTGAGCATGGATGCACCTGCATTCAGCTGTCTGATTGCACCTTGATGTCCCTCTTAGCTTCCCCAGGATGTTGGCTGCTATTGTTTTATGGGATGTTTGCATTCAAAGTTTTCCATCTTCCTACCCACTTGGAAGTCGCTACTTTTCATTAATCCAGCCTTTCTCAACTTCAGCTATACTGGCTTTAGGACATTTGCTATTTCCCTGTGCCAGATATATAAATTTACTTACTTTCTCTTCTCGAGGTCTATATCAGTTCTTTATTTCTGTTCCTCTTTTATAAGGAAGCTTTAAGCCACTACCTTATTAGGATGAGTGTGGTTTCCTGCTGCTGTAAACCACCCCCAAATCTTAGGTTCCTCATGCAACCTAGGTTGTTCTTGCTTATACCACGTGGCTTAGATGATAGGGGCTCTGTTCCAGGCAGTCCCTCTGGGATCTAGGCTGACGGATATGCCATCATCTTGCAGCGCGAACGTCAGAAACAACACAGCCTTCTTGGAGGCAAAAACAGAGGAACAGTCCGAGTCACATGCAAGCTCTTTTAAGCAATGGCCAACAAATTACAAGTGACACTTTCACACACATCTTTGGACAGAAGGAGTCCCCCATGGCCCCATTAGATTTCAAGAGGGCTGGGAAACATGTGCAAAGGAAAAGTTAGATGACTACCCTGGTCCCTGTCTCACTGCACAAGAAATCAACATATAATTGACACAAATAGAACACAGCACAAATACAGTACATTCAAGCCCCTGTTGCCAACTTCCCTGTACAGCTGGAAATGAGGAAGGGAGAGAAAGAATGGTAAGGGCCTAGAAGGACCACTCACCCACATCTGCCAAGCCCTGAAACTATTCTCAAGAGCCATTCCTAGGCTTGTACATAAGTGTTAAGACCCCCTTCTAGGAGATGTAAAGAGGATGGCATTTCAAAGGCATGGGAAAAGTGTTCTGAAGTGTAGCTCCAACTGTTTTTGCCAAAATTCACTTTCACGGACATGGATCCTGGTGTGGATGTTCAAAAACTAATTTCTGTTCAGCTTTGGTGGCTCAGCCAGTAAAGAATCTGCCTGCCATGTGTGAGACCCTTGACCTGTCCCTAGGTTGAGAAGATCCCCTGGAGAAGTAAATGGCAATCCACTCCAGTATTCTTGCCTGGAGAATTCCATGGACAGAGGAGCCTGACAGGCTACAGTCCATGTGGTTTCAAAGAATCAGACACAACTGAGTGAATAATTGCATTAGCAATTGGAATGAGCAGGCTTTATTGACACTGGGTTAAGAAATATATCAATTAGAATTCTTTGAGTTACATGTGACAGAAAATCCAACTCAAATTGGCTTAAGCATGATGAATTCACCAGCTCAGGTAACTTAAAAAGTCTAGAAAAGTGTTTCTCAGATGTTAATGTGCATATAGGTCACCTGATGATTCTCTTCAGATGCAAATTCTTGTTTAGGAGGTCTGGGTTGGGTGTTTTGTTAAAGCTCCTAAGTTATGCCAGTGCTTCTGGTCAGTGGAGCACAGGTCGAGTATCAAGTATGGAGTGTGTATGTAAGTGTGTGTGTGTGTGTGCAAATGATGTCATCATGGAAGGTGGCTCCTTGCTTGTCCCCTCTAAGCTTTGTGCTCTTCTTGGCTAGAATCAGTGTCCAAGAGACTCTGTCCCTAAGGGCCCCTGGTAGTGCCAGGCTGATATATTCACAGTATCATATCCATCAGGAAAAGAGTGAAAACTCATTGCCAACCGGTCATGCAAATTCTTAGGACTGCTCTGATTGGAACTGATTGGCTGGCTTGGGTCATGTATCCAACCTGAGAAAACCAGTCATGGAAGCCAAACAAAATGTGATGCTCTACACCTTCCCCTGGAGCATGTTTGGAATCAAACTAAGAGCTGGTAGGCATGAGGCATGATGGGAAAAATCTGATTCCACTGAAAGGAGGAATGGATGCTAGTCAGACATAGCAACAGACATATCCATAGGAGGTATTCTCTACCATAGACTTCTCTTGACTTTTCATGTCCTAGAAAAGGCCTCAACAATCTATAGCCCATGGGCTAAATTCAATTTCTGCCTGTTTTTGTGCATCATGCAAGCTAGGAATTTCTTTTTCATTTTCAAATAGATACATTCTAAACAGTTATATAAGTAGTTTGTTAATATACTCAGTTTTCCCTCTTGGCTCACAAACCCTAAAATGTTTTCTATCTAATCCTTTAGAAAGAAGATTTGCAGCCCTATATTAACATAAATTATAGCCTATAAGTGCCTAGTTTTTACCCTATTTCAAAAAGATAAGATATCCAGATACTGTGAAAAGTAAAGTCATTATTAGGATATGAGATATTATTTTGACTACAAGAAACCCCTCTTTGAAGCAAGGTATTATTATTGTTGTTCATGTGATTTTGTAATACCTTTAAGGTAAAATGAAATGATGACTTACACACCCAGAATCCTATCGTTTGCAAATAACTGTAAAAGAATTCAAACAGTCTGCATCCAAGGGACCACAGAATGGCTGACCACACAATGGAGTAGAATTCAGAGTTCTGATGGCTAGATTTGAACTCATGTGATGTCATTATTTTTCTTCCCCTCGAATGTACAATTTAACCTCAACTCTGCAAAGAAATGAGGACAATTAGGAACTGTATTAGCAAGTAGAGTAAAAAAGCATGAGTTTGGAGTAATTTCTATTCTCTTATTTTCTGTGTTTTCAAAGTTTATTCTAGAATGAGCTTTACATTAATAGGCAACTGAAATAGAAATTTTTACTTGGAAGAAAGTAGCAAATTAAACTGCAGCTTGACTGAAGATGAGACATTAAAAAAAAAAAACTGAAAAAGAGGCAAATCTTTAGGTCATCTTTAGCAACCAGTGAGGTTTTTGAAAGAAATAAATTCCCCCAATTGTTGCTTATTTTAAAGTAAAGCATACTGCAGAAAGGCAACACAGATGGTTACCAAATCGGAAATGGGCCTCTTTGGGGAGGTTCTCTTAGAATCAAGCCTTCTCAAGCCTCTTCCTAAATCCAGAAAAAAAGCCATGAGCCCACTGATGAGAGTTTCAGTGACCTTCTGTCTCACTTAGCAATAGCTTCTAACTCCCCGTGAATAAATGAGATGGAAGGAGCAGAAGACAGGGCCCTCAACTCTCTAGCAGACTGATCTTTCTCGGAAGGAGCCCCCTGAATCACACTGCCCACTCCTTACAGCATCCTAAGTCAAGAACTTGGCCCTGCAAAGCCTTCTTTGGTCCACCCCACTGTCACTTACTTACTCAGCGATGTGATCCTCTCTTTCCGCAGTGGCAGGAAAGCTTCTGGGTCCAGTTCCATGGGCTTCGAGCATCTTCCACCCCTCCAGTTCCCCTCAGCCAAGGCACTAACATCAGCTGGGGCAGGAGAAGGGGAGGGATCTGGCTGCCAGGTACAGCCTGGGGCCAGCACAGACTGGGAACTGGAGCCATAACTTTAGTTCTGGGCTTCCGTTCTTCTTTGATGTGAGAAAAAAGTACTCATGTGTCTAGTTGAGACCCTGTGAACAGAGGCCAGGTGCAGACCTCCGTGTGGCAGTTTCTGCAAGTTGGCAGCACAGATGTGGAGATGCCGGTCTCTTTTCAGGATAAAGAGATCCAGAATCCACTTGACCTCACCCTGAGCTCTTACGACGTGCAGACACTGTGGGTGTACATTGTAGTCCATCCTGAGGAGTCAGCAGTAAACAGACAGGTCTTTCACTTGGAGGACTGACACTCGCGGGGGTTGTGGGGTGAGAGGGCCAACTAACCACAAATAAGAAGCTATTTCTTAAGCGCTAAGACCAGGCATGAGAAGATGAATGGCAATATATGAAGATACATGAAGACAAATAAGGCCGGACAAGGGGATGGTGTGTAACCATTTCCCAGTTCTGTTCACATCGCAAAGTTTCTCCCTGCAGTTTATTTAAAAATATAAAGCCGGGAGAGTTTCCCAGCGGTCCAGTGGTTAGGGCTTGGCGCTTTCACTGCCTGGACCCAGGTTCAGTCCCCAAGTCGGGAAACTAAAATCCCACAAGCTGTATGGTGCAGCCAAAAAACAAATAAGTAAATTTTACAAAAATATAAAGCTAAATTTTATGCCAGCAAGAACAGGAGCCCCTAATTTTGGCAGGTGTCCGAAGAGGCCCTTTGTTCCAGGACCCAAGTGACTTTATCCTGGATTGACTTTCCTGGGAAGTGGCAAGATTTACTGAGAATTTTTAAGAATTTCAAATGATTATCATTTTCTACCTTTGCAAACTTAGGATGAAATATTCCTTGACCCCTGAAATATGGTGAGAAGTTGGGTTTTTTTTCCTTCCATCAAGCTTTCAAAATTCCTGGATTGTGCCCATATCTCTCTGCATAAAATCAAATTTAAAATAAAGTGGCTATCACTTGGGCTGTTTAAAGGAGAAATTGCTACTTGTTCTCGGGCCCGCAAAGTGATGATCTTAATCCTCACCTCTCCAGGGTGTCACAGAGATTCATTAAGGTTTGAGAGATGCTTGGAGCTTCAGGGCAGAAAATGCAGCAGGAAAGGATTGTGGGGAAAGAGACAGCAGGGTCTGCCTCCCTCTTCTGCCCTGCTCTGGACCGTGGGTGCTGACCCATGTGGACCACAGCCCTAGCTTTCCTTGCCCTCTGGGTTTTTAGCCAGTGGGAGGTGTTGATGCCCTAACCCCTTCCACCCCGATCCTACCATATGTCTATGAATATCATCTTATTGGAAGTAGCATCTTTGCACCTGTGATTAAGCTAAAATGAAGTCCAAGGGAATTTCCTGGTGATCCAGTGGTTAGAATTCGTTGCTTTTCACTGCAGGGTCCCAGGTTCCATCCCTGGTCAGAGAACAAAGGCCCATTGAAACCATGTGGTATGGCCAAAAAAAAAAAAAAAATTGTTCTTCATTTGAAAAGTGAGGTCCAAAATCCAATAACTGACGTCCTTACAAGGAGAGCTAGATTTGGACATCTGGAGGAGACCACACGGAAGAAGGCCATTTGAGGAAGGTGACAGAGCTCAGAGGGAGGCATGTACAAACCCAGGAAAGTAAAAACTGCCAGCAGCCTACAGAGTCTAGAAGAAGTTCAAGGAAGGTTCTCTCCTGGTGCCTTCAGAGGGGGGGCTTCGGAGGGAGGCTTCAGACACCTTGACTTTGCACTTCCAGACTGCAGAATCCCAGGAGAATTTCTGTGGTTTTAAGCCACCCAGTGTGTGGTACTTTATTACGGTAGCTCTGGAACACTAACGCAGCATTGTCCCTTCCCCTCTTGCTCTATCCCTAATCCCTCCCTTCCCTCTGGCTGCACATCTACCAGGGCGTGGTCCTCTCTGCATACAGCTCTCTCCTGTTTGAATCTCCTCTCTCTGGGTACCAGTAACTGGGCTGCTTACCCCAGCTCCCAGCTGGGATGGGCATCTGGGTGTTCCACCATCCCTGGATGTTTCCTTTGATCCTACCCACAGGTCTGTCATCACATGCTCTCCAGTTCTACTCCATTGGGTGGACCCTCTGTTTTCAGCCAGGATGCTGAGGGATACTGAAGGTTAGGGTTAGGGATACATGCTCTAGACTCTCCTTCCCAGAGGATACCCAGCAATTATCCTCAGTCTGTGAGGGAGCAATTAAGGTATCTCACTGGGGAATCTGAACTCCATGGTTGGACTTCTCCACCCAGCGGTATCACATGGCTATTTCTCTGCATCCTTTGCCGTTGCTAAATTCAGAGAACCAGACGTGGGGAATGGAATGTGCATTCGCTAGCCCGTGGCTTTGCAGAAATGCTCCTGGTCCCCCTTGTCAATCTACAAGTGATGGACGACTTAACTGTGCTCTGAGGTCTGTGGGGAAGCGTGTTAGCAATATCCTGTGTTGGTGAAAGGCAAAGGCAGGCATTCACCCTAGAGAACTGAGGGACATCTCCTTTGATGGGGATGGAAGAATATTATTTTTAAAAAGACAATGAAAAAATAATGTGTTCTTATTTTCCCGAACACCTTGATCTCCACGCTCCTTCTCCAACTTGAAGATTTTACATTTCTAATTCCCTCGGAGTATTTTAAGGACGGCTTTGATGCTCTTGGCAATTGAAAAATGTTTGCTCAGTTGAAAAATAACTATATGAGCAGAAGAAGTGTTTCCTTGTCACAGCTGGAGATTTACTTTGGAATTCAATTTTAAAGTATCCCTCCCTCCAAGTCACCAGTGCAGATCTGTGTCTAAAAAGCTGATCTATGACTCATCTGAAGCTGTTTTGACAATGGTTTCAAGGTTGCTGATTAATTATCCAATACATGGTACCTTATTCACTGCCTGCCACAAAGAAAATGCTCCAAAAATATGATTATGGTTGCCATTCATATTTTCATCATCATTATCTGATCTTGGGTTTCCCCATCAGTAAAAGGAAGGGATGGGAATGAACGATCAATCTAGTCTCTTCCAAGTTTTATACTTTGCCTCATTTAACTTACATTATGCATATAGAAAGTGAAAGTCGTGCTCTAATTTTAAAGACTACATAACTTCACTGGGGATGAGGGACAGAGATGGAGAGAAAAGTGATGCTGACCTAGGAAAATCAGTTGGAGGGACTCACAGGCCAGCACTGTCTTCTTCCTTACCCTGAATGTCAGTCTCAGCACATGCACCATAAGAGCAGAGCCCTGAAGAGCAAAGCAGAGCTCAGTGCAACTAACTGCCAGACCATAGAACACCAACTTCTCATTTTTACTATGTCCATCTACCACTGAGTTTACCACTGACTTAATATTTCCTCTCAGCAGAGAACAATCTAGGAATTGAGAGCCAACTATGTTGGCCTAAGTCCCAGCTCTTCCTTTGAATGACTGTGTGGCCCTGGGCAAATGCAAATGATGTTGTTTTGTTCTTTTTCCTGACTGAGTAATATTCAGTTGTATACCTGAACCACATCTTTACCTATTATTCATCTGTCGATGGAATTTAGGTTGTTTCCATGTCCTGGCTATTGTGATAAGCGCTACAGTGAGCATTGGGGTGCATGTATCTTTTCAAATTATAAAGATTTTATTCTGAGAAGGATTCTTAGGCTTCACCAGCCAGTGAGAGCTGCCCATGACACAGAGATGGCTAAGAGCTACTGCCACAGAGAATTAAACCTTCACCCCAACTCCTCCACCACCCCCACCTGCAGGGAGAAGGATGCACCACCATCTCCTTATAAAGTACCTACTGTGTGCCAGGCATGGTTTTATTTTTTATTTTTTAAAAAGATTTATTTATTTGGCAGCACCAGGTCTTAATTAAGGCATTCAAGATCTTTTAATTATGGCCTGTGGGATCTAGTTCCCCGACCAGGCCTGGAACCTGGGCCCCCTGCATTGGGAGCGTAGAGTTAGCACTGGACCACCAGGGAAATCCCCAGGCAAGGTTTTAGATGCTGCTGGGCACGTCCCCACTCAGCATCTTTGCCCTTGCTGAGCCCTCGATCCCCTGCCGAAAGACTCCTCCATCTCTGCATGCCTGGTTCCTGCAGACTCAGCCCCGACTTCATCCCAAGAGGGTCCCCCTCCCCCCATAACATCAAGAGCTGCCCCCTGACACCTCATACTGTCATGTTTCCATATCTTAGCCTCCTCATGTCTGATGGAATTCCTCTTTGGTCATCTCCGACACTGTCTTTCTTGCATTTTGTTTCTGTGTTCATCATAACATAAACCCTGCCTCCACCAGCGCCCCCTTGATCTGGAATGTTGGCTCTGTGACAGCTAGGATTTTGTCCCTATTTCATTTGGGCCTAGAGTCCCTTCCTGTCCATCCATTCCATGCGTGCATGCTTGGNTTAAGTGTAAGCTCCTCGAAGTTAAGGACTCTTGTCTCTTTCATCAGCGCCTGGCACTGCCCCTGCCAAAAGGACACCACTCCAAAATACTTGTTGCCTAACTTTCTCCAGCCAAAAGGAAGATGTATGATTCTCATTGTTTGCTGAGTGCAGGTTACTGATGCCAAGGCGAACATTCAATAACTGTCAGCCCTTCTTCTACAGCCTCATAATTATGTCAGCCCTTGCAACAGGTTAGAGCACTCATCTAGGAATGAATTTACAGTTCATTTGCAGTAATTGTCACACAAGAGGGAAAAAAGAATATTTTGGAGGGAAAGCAGAGAAGATGTGTCTGTAATGGAAGTAATGAATTCTCTGGAGCCGTTTCAATCACCTTTACAAATAGACTACGTATTTAGACCCACTTTATAGTGTCGTCTGCTCATTTTTTTCAGATGAGGAGAAAGTTCAATGGCTACTCAGAGTCTTTTGTTCAGCTTTAGTTCATAATTTTGAAGAATTTAAAATCAAGTTGTGGGGACTTCCCTGGCGGTCCAGTGGTTAAGACTCCACTTTCTACTGCCGCCAGGTATGCGTTTGATTTCTGGTTGGTAAACTGAGATCACGTACGTTTACGTAGCCAAAAATAAAATAAATGCACACTGTGAGCTGTGAAAGGAGTGGGGATTGTGCTATTTCCATGGTTCTCAAACCTGAGAATGGTAGACATCACCTGGGGGCCTTATTAAAACATGGATGGCCAGCCCCATTCCAGGGTCTGGAGGTCATGGGTAGATCCCAAGGATTTGCATTTCTGACCATTTCCTGGTGACACTGATGCTGCTGTTCCAAGGACCACTGCCCTGAATCAAGGCTTCCGCTGCTTGGTTTTCCCTTTGCAACACCCACCTCTCCCCATCACAATGTTCTGTGTGTACTTATTGGCCAGTCATCTCTATGTGGGTAAGTTCTTGAACTTGCTCATAGCTGTGTCCTCAACTTCTAGAACATTTCTCAGCACCTGGAGATATTCAGTAAATATCTCCAGTGAATTAATGAGTTCTGATAATGTATAAGGGCTTCCCAAATGGCTCAGTGGGTAAAGAATCTGCCTGCAATTCAGGACACACAGAAGATACAGGTTTGATCCCTGGGTCAGGAAGACCCCTTGGAGAGGGGCATGGCAACCCACTCCAGTATTCTTGCTTGGAGATTTTATGGACAGAGGAGCCTGGTTGGCTCTAATCCACAGGGTCACAAAGAGTCGGACACAACTGAAGCAACTGAGCACCACTCAAAAATGTATATACCTTCTGCATATGCTACACGTTATTAATTTCAGTTACAATCTGGGGAGGAAAGAGACATATTTAGAAGCTTATAAAGCAATATTGTCCTGTGAAACTTCCTGTAGCAATGTTCCATATCTGTACCACCAGCTACATGGAGTCCTCGAGCACTTGCAGTTGGCTAGAGTCACAGAGGAATTGAGTTTTTAACTTGACCTAAATTTAATTCTTTGTAATGTAAATAGCCACATGTGGCCAGTGGGCCCTTTATCAGATGGAGCAGTGATACAGGGGATGGTGATGAAGATGACTGGATGGGAAAGGTAGGTCCAGATTCTGTCCTGCTGTGAGTCCAAACCTTTCCATTATTCTTCCTCTGTTCAGCCCTCAGTGTAGCTCCTTTGGGACTGTTCAGTAATGGGGCTACATTTCTTCCCGTATTGTATATGATCTGATCTGTTAAAAAGAAAAGGCATGATGAAAAATCTTTGAATTCCTTGTGCTTTATCAGCACAGTTTTGGAGCAGATGTCAAGAAACAAGCCCCACTAGCTTAACCCCAAGGGAGAGTTAACTCCATTGTCCAAAGTCTTCAGGCAGAGCTGGATCCAGGTGCTCAAGCAACATTTCCGACCATTTATCTTTTTTTCCAAGTTCTGCTTTTCTGTGTGCAGACTTCCCTTTTCAGGCAGGATTTCCCAAAGGTTACTGCAGGCTTCCATTCAAGTAACTTAGCATCCCTAGGAAAAAGGGTGCCTTACCCCCAAGAGTTCCAGTGGAAGTCTCAGATCTCATCCTAGGTCACACTGACTATGACTGGCCGAGCACACTATGTGGGCCTCAGAATGAGGCCGGGTCCAAAAAGAACCACAGATAATTGGAGGGGATGGGGGAAGGATGGATCAGGGGGCTTAGCAGACAAAGCCCAAGAGATACCAATTATAGTACTTCACAGACACCCCAGGCAGGGCTCAGCTTACTGCTGCCTTGGTTTGTGAGTCATGACGCTCCATGGAATGAGCACTCAGGAAAAGGCTGAGCCCCAACCTGGGCTACACATCGACTTTCACAGCCTTTCATAGGGCTTCGATCCTCTCAGGCTGCATTCTGCCTGGCTCACCTCTTGCCCAGCACTATGAAGACAGAATAGAGGATAAGGGGCAGTCAAAGGCTAACCTCCTAGACTGTTGCAAATACTTGGCCTCCAATCCCAGCTCCACTACTTTCCGAGCTGTGTGATCACGGGCAGGTCACCTTACCCTCTCTGTGTGTGTCTCCTCTCCTGTGAAATGGAGACAATGATAGTCCCTACCTCACAGGGTTGTCATGAGGATTAAATCAGATGATGCAGAGGAAACCCTCAGAAGAGTGCTTTCTTCTCTTTGTCTTCATGTGCGCTCAGTCATGTCTGAATCTTTCAAGCAAACCCATGAACTATAGCCCGCCAGGCTCCTCCGTCCATGGGATTGCACAGGCAAGAATCCTGGAGCAAGTTTCCATTTCCTTCTCCAGAGGATCTTTCTGACCCAGGGATTGAACCCACATCTCTTGCATCCCCTGCATCAGCAGGTGGCTTCTTTACCAGCTGAGGTACCGGGAAAAGCCCAGAAGAGTACCTGGCACATATTAAATGCTATATAAATACCAGCCATTATTATTGAGGAGTAGCAATTGTAATAGGAGTTTCATTAATTAGCTCCACCGCATTCATAGTAAAATGCCTTATTTACTACCGAAGTGCAAATTCCTGTTATTTGTTAATCCATACAGTCTATTAATGTTCTTTTTTTGCTTCCAGTACATACTCCAAGTTCATTAATATTATACACATTCCTGCCCTGATACATCTGGTGGAACCACGCTCTTAATTACCGTATGAGTAGAAGAACAAGAGGGTTTTGTTGTTTGTTCTCTCCAAAACTATGAAAATGAGCGGATAATAGAGTCAGAGGAGCACTCCAGAGCGTGACAAGCTCCTTTCTCTACACTTTAGGTGTGTGGACAGCACTGAGGAGCTAGTCGATAAGGACATCCCTTCCACACTTTGCCTTGTTGTATTTCACTCCTTTTTTCCAGCAAATGCTTCTCCTTGGATCTTTGTGAAATACTTCTCCTTAAGTTCTGCACGCCTTTGTTCATCAGTTGGCAGAGTGTGGAATGGAAATCCTTGGGTGAGGTGGCCCCTGAGACCCTTTCATGGAGTCTGAGATGAAAACTATTTTCACAATAATACTATCAGTTCAGTTCAGTTCATTTGCTCAGTCCGACTATACTATAATAGCTATCTCTTGATGTATAACACGGAGGAGGAAATGGCAACCACTCCAATATTTTTGCCTAGAGATTCCTGTGGACAGACGAGTCTGGTGGGCTATAGTCCATAAGGTTGCAAAAAGTCAGACACGACTGAAGTGACTTATCACGCACTGATGTATAACAAATTATCCCAAGATGCAATGGCTTAAATAACAAGGGGCCAGGAATTCAGGACTATCTCTGCTGGACCAACTCTCCATCTCAAGCTCTTTCATGAGTTTGCTGTGCAAGTGTCGGCTGGAGCTGGATCATCTGAAGGCTTGAGTGGGGTTGGAGGACCCACCTCCAAGGTGCCTCATTCCCACGACTGACGAATTAGGTCTCAGCAGGAGGCTTGAGTAGCCTCACAACATGACGCCTGGCTTCCCTCAGAGACCAAGGTGGAAACTGCAAAGCCTTTTATAAAAGACTCAGCAGGGGGGCGGTTCAAGATTGGGAACCCATGTACACCTGAGACGGAAAAAAAAAAAATTAAAATAAAATAAAAGATTCAGCAGACACACACCATTGATTCTCTGTATTCTATTGATTACATCAACCACCTCTGATTCAGTATGGGAGAGGAATACACAAGGGTGTGACTACCTGGAGGCAGAGATTACTGGGGGCTCTTTGGAGAGACTGGCTCTCCAAGTTGTGATGATGTGACTTGCTTTATCCACTCTCTTTCTATGTCCAGAGGCACAGCATGATGTCCTCCTTTCTTGTCTTTGAGCTTTTTATTGTTATTTATTGAAGTATAGTTGATCTACAACATCATGCTCATTTCTGCTATACAGAAGAGAGACTCGGTAATACACATATATACATTTTTTAAATATTCTTTTCCATTATGGTTTGTCTCAGGATTTAATCCAGTACCCTGTGCTATACCGCAGGACCTTGTTTATCCATTCCGTATGTAATAGTTTGCATCTGCTGATTCCAAATTCCCAGCCCTTCCTTCCCCCACTCCCCTTGCTCTTACTCCCCCTACTGTCCTCTTACTCACAAGTCTGTTCTCTGTGTGCGTGAGTCTGTTTCTGTCTCATAGGTAAGTTCATGTGTGTCATACTTTAGATTCCACGCATCGGGGGTATCACATGCTACTTGTCTTTCTCTGCCTGACTTACTTTTATTTAGCGTGATAATCTCTAGGTCTACCCGTGTTTCTGCAGTTGACATTGTTTCACGCTTTTGTATGGCTGAGTAATATTCCATTTATTCCGCTGTATATATGTACCACATCTTCTTTATCCATTCATCTGTCGATGGACATTTAGGTGCTTCCACATCTTGGCTGTTGTGACCCGTGCTACAGTGAACACTGGGAAGCGAATCAAAACGAATTAGAGTTTTGTCCAGAAGGATGATGTCATCCTTCTAACAGTTTATGAGATGGTGCTTTTGTCATCTTGGGCTTTCAGAACTCTCCACTTTAATTTCTAATACAATAAACATTGATCAGCATAACCTACATGCTGCTGCTGCTGCTGCTGCTAAGTCGCTTCAGTCGTGTCCAACTCTGTGCGACCCCAGAGACGGCAGCCCACCAGGCTCCGCCGTCCCTGGGATTCTCCAAGCAAGAACTGGAGTGGGTTGCCATTTCCTTCTCCAATGCATGAAAGGGAAAAGTGAAAGTGAAGTCACTCAGTCGTGTCCGACTCCTAGCGACCCCGTGGACTGCAGCCCACCAGGCTCCTCCAGGATTCGTCAGGCAAGAGTACTGGAGTGGGGCGCCATTGCATAACCTACATAGGCAGCAGCTCTCTTCGTTGTTGTTATTCAGTTGCTAAGTTGCCTTCAGCTCTTTGAGATCTCATAGACTTCAGCACATCAGGCTCCCCCGTCCTTCACTATCTCTTGGAATTTGCTCAGATTCATGTCCGTTGAATCAGTGGTACTAGCTAACCATCTCATCCTCTGCCTCCCGCTTCTCCTTTTGCCTTCAATCTTTCCCAGCATCAGGGTCTTTCCCAATAAATCAGATCTTCACATCAGGTGACCAGTGTATAGGAGCTTCACCATCCTTCCAGTGAATATTCTAACTGATTTCTTTTAGGATTAATGGTTTGATCTCCTTGCAGTCCAAGGGACTCTCAAGAGTCTTCTCCAATACCGCAATTCAAAAGCATCAATTCTTTGTGGCCCAACTCTCACATCTGTACATGACGGGTCCCCAATAATTTTTAAGACTGTAAATAAAAGGACCCAAAGACCAAAATGTGTGAGAACCCCTGACCTGGTGAAGAGGGCTGGGAGAAATGGGTACTAGTAGTAAAAGGAGCTGTTTGGGTAGAGTTAAATTCCAGATTTTATCTTCTTGACCAAATAGTTCTTTACAAATGTATAAATTACGTGTGAACAGAGACTTTTTTTACCTTAAATGTAAATCATTTTACATATTTTATTTTTCCACTTTATTTTTTTAATTGAAGGATAGTTGCTTTACAGAGTTTTGTGATTTTCTGTCATACATCAATAAGAATCAGCCATAGATACAGATACACCCATGTCCCCTCCCTCCCGAACCTCCCTCCCATCTCCCTCCCTATCCCACCCTTCTAGATTGTCATAAAGCCCCTGTTTAAGTTCCTTGAGTCATACTGCAAATTCCCATTGGCTGTCTATTTTACACATAGTATTGTAAATTTCCATATTACTCTGTCCATACGTCTTACCCTCTCCCTTTTCCCCTCCCCCTGTGTCCATAGGTCTGTTTTCTAAGTCTGTTTCTCCACTGCTGCCCTGAAAATAAGTTCATCAGTACCTTTATTCATTATTTACCTTTCCAACTAGAAACCTCTTCACATGACCTTTCCTCCAAAAATTCGTGATTAATGATTAATATTCTCAAGGCAATGGGAAAACAGCCAAGGGCAGATGTCAAGTTATCTATGGCTTCATATACAGAATGACCTATTGGTTCATTCATGGAACAAACATTCATTGAATGTTCACAATATGCCAGGTGAATGTTCTAGACTTTAAGCATAATGACAGGACCAGATAGCCAAGGTTGCCACTGACAAGCTCCATGAATCAACATGCCCTTTATTAATGAAATCACAAAGGAAAGAGGGCGGATTTAGAAACTAGTCTTCTCCATCTGAGCAGAGATGGCTATAAAAATATACATATGCTTCCTTTTCCTAATTCATGATGTTCTGGGCAGAGTCTTCATGCAGATCAGCAAGAGGTGCCCTTCCATAAGACACTCGACTTCCCTCTGTCAGAAAATCGACCATATCTGCAATGTGAATGTGGAGCCCTTGTGCAGTGCACAAATCGCCCAGCTGTGCTTGGCAGCCCTGCCTGAACCTATCCGCAGACCAAGTAAAACTCACTATTCTTAGTTACAGGGAAAAGGATTCTGTTCTATCTATTGTTCATTCTGTTGTCAGTTTCCCTTTCGCCCTCATTTTAGGTTTTAGCACCAAACTAGAGACTGATTTCTGCCTTGCCTGTGCCTGAGTCTAAAGTGACAGTAACTTATGGCTCGAGGTTCTCGGTATGCCTTTTACTACCTCGCCTCCCAAAGGGGCCTTGGGAAGGGGGGATTCATTAGAAAACTCATATGTGAGCAGTATGCATTTCCTTTTCCCAACCACTACTGTCAGGTAGTCATAGCTGCAGAAACTGTCTTCACTCTTGCTAATAAATACTGGGTTGGGTGGGTGTATCTATCACCCACCAAAAAGGGATAAATGATCCAGTTACTCAGAGCAGGAATTTTAAATCACACACTGTCATCAGACCTAAAATTCACTTACAAATGTGAATAGTATCTCAGATACCTGTTCACATAATGTTAAGAGGCTCTAAATAACAAACTCTAAAATACTGCATTACGTCCTGTAATGGAAAGGAAAAAGAAACAGTTTTCCGAATGCTTACAGAATCCCTGTTGTGCTCAAGTACAGAATCACTGAAGCCAGAGTCCCTGCATACTAAAAAATTCTTGAAAGTAAAAATGAAAGGAATTGTTAATGGAATTTCATTTTCAAGAACGTTAGGTGGGTTCAGATTTGAATGAGAATTAATCTTGGTATTTTACTTTATAAATTAATATAAGAGCGCCTAGATGAAACGAGATTTTTTTTTTTTTGTCTCCATCTAGATGTTGTCAGAGTTTTAAAAGGTCAAACTCAGCACATTCATTTATTTTTATTGAAAAGTGTTCCCTTTGCCTTCCAAAACATATATCCGGGAGCATTCTCGCTTTCCCCTTGAGGGGCCACCTGCCGCCAGGTGACATAGGAAACCCTGAAACTGATCTCCATTAACTAAAAGCAAGCTGCAGTGAAGTTATAACCCCACAGGACTGCGGCAATTTGTGACTAAGAACCCTCGGCAATTTGTAACTCTGGATATAAAGAGAACTTTTGAGCCGCCATGGCAGATCGAGTGGGTGTCCTTTCCACAGAGCACAGTCCTGCCATGCCGCCTTCTTACCCAGATCCTGCCCTTGTCCACAGATTGTGGGAAGACTCAAAGTTTAGGACAAAATGCATACTGCACACAGTGCATTCAAGGGCCCTGGAAGGTGAGTCTAGCCACGTCCTGAAGCCCCCGTGAGCCTCACTCCGCCTTCACTGAACCTCCTCATCTCAGCTCCATTATTCCCCTTGCCCAGGTTGAATAATCCTTCTTCCCTCTAACCAATCTAGAGTCTCATCGATGAGCTAAGAGGCTGTAACTATAGTCTAAGGTGTTTTTTTACCATAACCTTTGTAAAAAAAAAAAAGATTGATTGATTGATTTTAGGTTTTTGTTGCTGCTGCAGGCTTTCCCTAGTTGCAGTGAGTGAGGCTACTCTCTAGTTTCAGGGAAGCGCCTATCATAACCTTTTCCAGATTATACTTGCTGACTCATTTTTAAGGTGTCACCTCCACGCCCTCTCTCTGCTGTACAATCCTGCTTCTGGGAGACACAGCAAACAAAATAAAGCCTCCTCAGCTGCACACAGCCCCACTGGGATCCCACATCAGATGCAGAGTGGGAATTCCCAGAACAGGGCTTTGCCAAGTTCACTGTGAACATTTGCCTTTCCGTGGCCTGATTTCTCTGCAAGCTTCTATGTCTAGGCAGGGACTCTGGAACTTTCAGAATAAGCAAACAAAAAGGTCACCAGTAATTTGGGAGCTGATTTTAATTGAGATTATTTATGACATGAGTTTGGAGAAGGCAATGGCACCCCACTCCAGTACTCTTGCCTGGGAAATCCCATGGATGAAGGAGCCTGGTAGGCTGCAGCCCATGGGGTCTCGAAGAGTCGGACACGACTGAGCAACTTCCCTTTCACTTTTCACTTTCATGCATTGGAGAAGGAAATGGCAGCCCACTCCAGTGTTCTTGCCTGGAGAATCCCAGGGCCGGGGGAGCCTGGTGGGCTGCCATCTCTGGGGTCGCACAGAGTGGGACACGACTGAAGTGACTTAGCAGCAGTAACAACAAATGACATGAGTTTCCTACTGAAGGACACCATGGGAAATAGGAGAGTGCCTTCCTTTTTTGCACAACCTCCAGAAGCTTCTAGCTTCATGTGAAGCTAGAAGGGATGTAAAGCTAGAAGGGAGGTGAAGCTAGAAGGGAGATCTGGTTTGGGGTGCTTTGTTCTCAGTTCTGCAAAGAATTGGACTGGATACCCTTCTTGGTTCTGTGAGTGGCCAAAAGCTAGACAGTGCGTCGTAACCCCCATTCCCTGACATCTGCTCAGCACTCAAGAGTTTATAAAAGACTTTCCCATATTTGGTCTTGTTTCATGTTCCTCAGTGTCATTCATGGAGAATCCCCTTTGAAGGCAAACCTCACCAGTCATTGTTTTGTTCAGTCGTTTAGTTGTATCTGACTCCGTGTGATCCATGGACTGTAACCCACCAGGCTCCTCTGTCCATGGAATTCTCCAGTCAAGAATACTGGAGTCAGTAACCATTCCCTTCTCCAGGGGATCTTTCTGACCCAGGAATCGAACCAATGTCTCCTGCACTGATAGGCGAGTTCTTTACCACTGAGCTACCTAGGAAGTGCAAACATCACCAGTATCCCTCTGAAAATGCTGTGTCATCCCGAGGAGCCTAACCCGAGGATCAGAGGCAAAAACTGTCAACAATTTCCAGAAATTAGAACTGCCTCCGTTTGGTGAATCTCTGAAAGCCGAGTTTACTGTATCACATTGAGATCCGTTTCCATGGTGATAGTGATCAGAGTCATTGTTTCATTTGATCCTTAGAGCAGCTGCTTCGTCAGTGTCTGAGCCTATATTATCTTCAACTTATGGGTGAGGACGTTGAGCTAATAATACTAATACTAACTACAATATTAGTATCGTAGCTAATACTCTTGCAGTTATATGGGTTGGAAATGGTGCAAGTGGAGTATGAACCCATATCTAACTCCAGGGTCTCTCTTCTTCACTTTCATACTTCATCCTGGAAAAGACTGATGGTAGAAGGATGCAGAGGAGGAGGTGAGTGATGATGAGGCTATTGATGATAAGTGGTGGTGATGGAGATGGAGATTGTGGCAAAGGTGATGATGATGATGGTGAGGGTGAGGGTGAGGATGGAAATCCCAATGGTAATGAGGGTGACAATGACAATCATGATCACGGTGATGGTGAGGGTGATGGGGAGTGTCATGGTGGTGATGCGATGATGATGATTCTGGTGACAGTGATGATGGTAGTGATGGTGGTGGTGATGATGACGGTGATGGTGATGATGACGGTGATGGTGATGATGACGGTGATGGTGATAGTGATGGTGGTGATGATGGTCTTAGTAAGAACAGTGATATCATCCTTGAAAATAGCCAAAAGTCAGATCTGATGAATGAGAAAGTTGGAGAAAGAGAATGGTGTCTTGGATTCAAAATCAGGACTCAATAAATAGAAGAGATTTACTTCTTTCTTTTCTTGGGTCCATATCTTCACTCTGAGAGTAGTTCCCAAGGGTGAGCAACCACAACATCCTATATATGGGCACCTCAGAGGAATAGACTTGTCCCCCAGTACAGGGACCAACTATGTCAGAGGTTCCTAGGATAGGTGACTTTCAGGTTTAAAACTGAGACAGTCTGGGCAAAGCCAGAGTGAGTTGGTTACTCTTCCTCCCAAATTGACTTTGGGGTTACAAACAGTCAGGATCTGCTGTGGTTATTTAAAGACCATCTTTTTGCTTTAGGATTTCTTGGTAAAGAATCTACCTGCAATGCAGGAGACCTGGATTCGATCCCTGGAACAGGAAGATTCCTTGGAGAAGGAAATGGCTAGCTACTCCAGTGTTCTTGCCTGGAGAATTCCATGGACAGAGGAGACTGGCAGGCTACAGTGCATGGAGTTGCAAAGAGTCGGACACTGCTCAGCAATTTACTTTTAACTTTTGTTACTTTACAAGCAGAGAGTCTTAAGACGCTGTTGACTACAAGCAAAGAGATCAAACCAGTCAATCCTAAAGGAAATCAGTCTTGAATATTCTTTGGGAGGACTGATGCTGAAGCTGAAGCTCTAATACTTTGGCCACCTGATGTGAAGAGCTGACTCGTTGGAAAAACCCCTGATGCTGAAAGATTGAAGGCAGGAGGAGAAGGGGATAAATGGAAGATGAGATGGTTGGGTGGTATCACCAACTTCATGGACACAAGTTTGAGCAAGTTCTAGGAGTTGCTGACGGACAGAGAAGCTTGGCATGCTGCCGTCCATGGGGTTGCAAAGAGTCGGACATGACTGAGTGACTGAACTGAACTGAAGGACTGTAAGAAGAAGAATCCAGCCTGAAAGTGAATTTTATTTGGTGTCTATATATATATATATCACTTAGGAGATTTCACACAAACAAATAAATCCATATTTCTGACTTCTCTCAAAAGAGTCAGAAGATCTGGAAATCCATGGCCCAAATTCTCATAGGCAATGACTAATGGAGTCCTTTGGATCAGCATGAACTAGGGTTCATAATAGTCTCTACCAAATCTGTCTCACCCATTTGTTTTGCCTGCCCAAACTCTGTAGGCATCTCAGTTGAAATAATGCATATAATTTGCACAATGCTTGGCACTTAGGAAATACTTGGCTATTTTATTTTGATTCCTCCCAAGTAGTTATACCTCTCAACTCAAGAATATCACAATCCTTCCACAATAAAAAGGAATGAAGTGTGTTGCATATTACAACACATTTGAACCTTGAAAGCCTCGTGCTAAGTGAAAGAAGCTAGTCACAAAAGACCCCATATTATATANATTTTATTTTGATTCCTCCCAAGTAGTTATACCTCTCAACTCAAGAATATCACAATCCTTCCACAATAAAAAGGAATGAAGTGTGTTGCATATTACAACACATTTGAACCTTGAAAGCCTCGTGCTAAGTGAAAGAAGCTAGTCATAAAAGACCCCATATTATATAATCCTATTTCTGTGAAATGTCAGACTAGGTAAATCCATAAAGAAAGAAAGAAACTTTATTGTTGTCTGGTCTGGGAGGGATCAGGAGAGACAGCTAGGAGATTCAGGGTGTCTTTTTAGGGTAATGAAATGTTCTAAAATTGATTGTGGAGATGGTGGCATCATTTTATAAATCTATTAAATATTATTGGATTATACCCTTTAAATGGGTAAATGGTGGAGCATGTGGACTATATCAAAGAAGCTTTTGTTTTTTTCAAGTGCTGCAACCTAGTTCAGCTCCAAGTGCAAATACTGCACCCTTCCGAGGTCCTAACGTTATCAAAAGGTGGGGTCTGGCTGCTCACCACTCAAAAGCCAACAAAGAGGCCAGGTTGGTGGAAAGGAAAGTTTGCTTTATTTTGGATCCAGCAACCAGGGGGTAGGGAAGACACCTGTCCAAAGGCCAAATCCCCTTACTGACAACAGAATCAGTGGGCAAGAGCTTTGGTAGACAGGAAGGCAGCTCCGTGCAGAAACAGCACAGTCAGCTTTGACAGTCATCGTGAAATTGGTCATCAGTAGTCCAATCTGCATCATCTGTTAAGAACAGTTAATCTTCAGTTTCAGGGTCCATTTGTTTCCCTTTCTTTGAGGTCAGTATTCAGCCCTGTGGCCACTTATGTCATGATACAGTCTGGTCATCACGCAGTTAACTTCTCCACCTGGTGGGGGTTTCAGTATATATAAGACAGCTCACAGGAGATGGCTCAGAATATTATCTATGTAGCTCTTGAGAAAAAACGGAAACATCCTTGAGTATGCTTAGTGAGTACATTATTGTTATTATTAGGTCCCCTTTGACTGTTTTCCTTTGTGTCTGCATGATCTCACTTCTCTGATTAAACTTATTCTCAGACAAAAGCAAGCTGAAAAACTTGGAGGAGTAGGGGCAAAGACCACAGGTTCCTGCTCGTTTTAATCTGAAGGGATGAAGACAGACATAGAAGGCTTGTGGTGCAGGGTGGATGGGGTGGGGTCTTGAACCAATCCCTGGTGGGAATGCAGACTCTAGAGGCAAACAGCCCAGGTTTGAGTCCTGAAAGGGGGACCACCAGTCCATCCTGCACCAGGTTCCTCCCTTGTTTCAGCCCAAACTCTATAGGCATCTCAGTTGAAATAATGCATATAATTTGCACAGTGTTTGGCACTTAGGAAGTACTTGGCTATTTGATTTTGATTTCAACTCCACCCCAGCCAGTGAGATGGGTCTCCCTTTACACAACCAGTTTCAGCCTTAAGCCTCTGTCTACATCATCTCCATGGGGACACATCTCCTATCAACTTCCTCACTGATCCCTGTCCACCACCTTTGATAATAATAATAAACTAGTAATTGCTGATGTGTCCTCCCAAGAGCCCCAGGTGATGGGTGCTGGGCTGGATATGATGACCAGATCCTACCCTCTGGAAACAGTGAATGTGACGTTATTGGGAAATGGGGTCTTTGCTGATGCGATTAAGGTAAGGATCAAGGTGAGATCATGGTGGATCAGGGTGGCCCTAAATCCTACCAGAGAGTCCTTCTAAGGCAGAGATGGAGTGATGTGGCCACGAGCCCAGGATTGCCAGGGATGTGGCTTCCACAAGAAGCTGGAAGAGGCAGGAAGGCTAGGGCACCTTGACTTCTGGAGACTTTCGGCCTCCAGAACCGAAAGAAAATAAATGTCTGTTGTTTAAAGCCATCAAGTTTATGAAGATCTGTAACAGTAGCCATGGGAAAGTCAAACAGGATGGGACTCTTTTTAAAATAATCTTATTTGTTAAGTTATTTATTCTCGATTGTGCTGGGTCTGTCGTTGCTACAGGCGGGCTTTCTCTAGCTGTGGTTTTTCACTGTGGTGGCTTCTCCTGCTGCAGAGCACGGGCTCTTGAGCATTCAGCCTTCAGTAGTTGCAGCACGTGGGCTCAGTAGTTGTGGCTCCCAGGCTCTGGAGCACGGGCTCAATGGCTGTGGCACTAGGGTTTAGTTGCTTCATGCTTGTAGGATCTTCCTGGACCAGGGATCGAACCCATGTCCCCTGCATTGGCAGGTGGATTCTTTACTACTGAGCCACCAGGAAAGCTACAGGATGGTACTCTTATCATCGCCTTTTTAAAGAGGAGGAAACTGAGGACCAGAAAGGTTAAGTAATTTGCCAAGGACATACAGCTAATGAGTGGCACGCCATGAATTTGAATCAGAGTATTACCTTGTCCACCCCACCCTCCACCCCAAGACAGCTGGGCAGAGACCCAGGGAGGGTCCAGGCGACCATTAGACAAACAGGGGGTTAGCGCCTGATGTTTGATTATCTGAAGGTTGCTCTGTCCTTATTACAGTAATCATCTCTCACCAACCCTCAGAGAAGGCTCCTTCCTTGAATTTGCCAGAAAAACCGCAGAGGCGACAAACTAGCTCTTGTTCCCTTAATCATTCGAAAGGGAGAAACAAGGTCTCTTTTCTCCCCAGGCTCTTATTTATCCAATATGTCAGGAAGTGTGCGTGGGACACAGGATTTTTATGACCAGATTACTGCTTATGCTTCTCGAAATGAAATCTATGAAGCTGAGCCTCGGCAGAGGAAACTAGAACATTTCTTCACTAATTTGCAAAAAGTCTGCTTTAATCGCAGGGATCAGCCCAGGGGCAGTCGGGGAGGCTCTTGGCTGCTGCTGTCTGGCTGTGCCCTTTTGATGTGGACTTTCACATTCTAATGGATTCTCCCAGACTCCTCAGCAGACACACTCGTTAACGATTAAGGAGGAGGTGATGAAACCTTGGCTGAGGGACTCTGCTCACCCAGGGCAGAGAGGAACCACCCAGCCAACAGCTCCAGTGCAGACGCCAGAGCCTGCATCTGGTACCCTGAGCTGCTCATAATTCAGACATTGTATTTACTGGCATTGACAAGAGGCAGATTTTTTTTTAATCCCAATTTTACAAGGATATTTGAGATAGGGAATGTGAAATACTTCTAATTATATGTGTACGTGTGGATAATGAATTTAAATGGTTGATATCATAAAACGTATTATTGTTATGTTTGCTCCATCATGCTGCTTTTAACTACCCTTCTCATTTTCTTCAGATGTTTTTTGGTTGGCCATGGGCCAAAATGCCTCCTTGCTGTGTTATTATCTGGTTCTTTCCAAATTCTACAGATTAAATTTGATGCTAGAGCAATGGTTCTCTGACTCTAAGATTGACCATAGTAATTCATTTAGTTCTGAAGTGTTAGGGGAATTAAAATGCTTGATAAAGTTAGACATTGGGAGATGCAAATTAAAACACAATAACACTCATTCAGTTCAGTTCAGTCGCTCAGTCACATCTGATTCTTTGTGACCCCACGGACTGCAGCACGTCAGGCTTCCCTGTCCATCACCGACTCCTGGAATTTACCCAAACTCATGTCCATTGAGTCTATCTCAGTCAAACCCTTCTCCTCCCACCTTCAATCTTTCCCAGCATCAGGGTCTTTTCCAATGAGTCGGTTCTTTGCATCAGGTGGCCAAAGAATTGGAGTTTCAGCTTCAACATCAGTCCTTCCAATGAACACTCAGGATTGACCTCCTTTAGGATAGACTAATTGGATCTCCTTGCAGTCCAAAGAACTCTCAAGAGTCTTCTCCAACATCACAGTTCAAAAGCATCAATTCTTCAGTGCTCAGCTTTCTTATAGTCCAACTCTCACATCCATACATGACCATTGGAAAAACCATAGCCTTGACTAGATGGACCTTTGCTGGCAAAGTAATGTCTCTGCTTTTTAATTTGCTGTCTCATTTGGATGGTTAAAATAAAAAAAGATGGATAATAAGTATCGGCATGGATGTGAGGAAATGAATCTCTCTACTGGAGGTGGGAACGTAAAACGAGAAACCATTGCTGGAAAACGGTTGGGCGGTTGATGGACACATTAAATGTCCACTTGCCGTGCAATAGTGATACTGCCAGGTTGTCCAGAGAAATGAAAATACCTGCCCACACAGACAGATGGGCAAACATTACGACACAACACCATTCATCATCACCAACTACTGGAAATTAATGCAAATATCCCTCCACTTGAGAAGAGTAAACAAATTGAGAGGTAGTCAGAGGACTGAACACTGGCAATAAAAAGGGAAAACACCACTGATGAACCAAGCAACTGGGATGAAAGAATCCAAGCACAAAAAAATTACATATCATATGAAATTTCTAGAAAAGACAGATCTTTAGAGACAGAAAACTGATCAGTGATCGTCAGGGGCCTGTATAGAAACAGAAATTAATTGCAAATGCTTCAAGGGGAATTTAGGCTGATGGAAATGTTCTGAAAAGGGATGGTGGCTAATTTTTCCACAGCTACATAAATTCACGAAGCTAGTTGAACGGTTAAACTAGTTGAAATGGTTAAACTTTATAGGGCGTATATTTTACCTCAAAAGGGCTCGGGGCAGCCAACAGGACTAAGGGAGTAAATTCCATTCTACCCTGATCAGGGCTGCTGGCTGCGGCTTATGTTTGTTCAGAAAATTCAGTGCCGGATAAAACCTCTCCGTCGGCTGCAGTGCTTGTACTACCGAGGTCCCCACTAGGGGGCGGTATCATCCATTACTTACGCAGTCTTTGCCCAGTAGTCGACATAAAACTATCAGTTTAGTTCAGTAGCTCAGTCGTATCCCACTCTTTGCAACCCCATGGACTGCAGCATGCCAAGCTTCCCTGTCCATGACCAACTCCCAGAACTTGCTCAAACTCCTGTCCATCGAGTTGGCGATGCCATCCAACCATCTCGTCCTCTGTGGTCCCCTTCTTTTCATGCCTTCAATCTTTCCCAGCATCAGGGTCTTTTCCAGTGAGTCAGTTATTTGCATCAGGTGGCCAAAGTATTGGAGCTTCAGCTTCAGCAGCAGTCCTTCCAATGAATATTCAGGACTGATTTCCTTTAGGGTTGACTGGTTGGATCTCCTTGCCACCCAAGGGACTCTCAAGAGTCTTCTCCAACACCACAATTCTAAAGCATCAATTCTTTGGCACTCACACATCCATACACGACTGCTGGAAAAAATTTTTGCACTCTCCTCTTTCACTTTGATGGGCCTCGAGAAAAACCATCTCTCCCCTTAGAGCCCAGGGCTTTGTCTCAAAAGTTCACCATTGGTAACTCATGCCTTTGAGTTTAGTACTTATTTCCCTTTTCCTGTGGTTCTAACTGACACCCCAGTGTCCACAGCAGGGGTTGTCCAGTGAGTTCAGTCCATTGTTCTTGAATGTGAGTATGTTTACTGGAGAGTCCGCTTGTTTCCAGGTGGCCACCATGCCTGGATTCTCTGGGAATTGTGTCTTCATAATCCAGCTCCCACAAATCCCAAGACCTGGGATTTTGGTGATGCACAAAATGTATCTATTATGCTCACACAAGGCTTGATGCGAGTCAGTCTGGGGTCTACTCCATTCAGTAACTTAGGGATTTGACTCACACCATCTTGTACCCAAAGTTACCCCCTCCATGGGGAGAGAAAGCAAAGAGCTGGCCCTCTGGCTCTTATCTGCCTTAGCCTCAAAAGGATATACATCAATTGCACTCATGTTTTATTGGCTGCAAAGGGTCTGGACACCTGTTCTCCCCACTGTCTCAGGCAAAATGGGAGGTCCGGGGAGAAGAAGCAATGTAGGGATCACTGGCTACTTCTGCCTCCCTGCCATAATATTGCTGGCATGGGCTTTGATCTCAGGACTAGCCTTTGAAGCATCTTTGTCTCCTAGCAATTCATTTGTCTATGCTTCCAGTAGGCAAAAATATTGAAAACAAAAAGCGACTACAACTTTGGAGAAATAAAGTACGTTTCCTATTTCTCAACTGCCTCCTTTCTTAGCGAGGTGGCAAAAAAAAAAAAGAAAAAAAAAGTGACATTACTCAGGGAAGTTGGTGCCTTCTATTCCACCTGCTATCCCAAAGGGCAATCCCATGTAATAACTCAATTGCAGCCCTGGACCTTGTGGGGACACTTGCCTTCTTAAATTGAATTGTTTTCTTGTTTTAAATGAACATTTTGGAATAGAATCTCCATCTTGTATTAGAAGCAAATAGACAGATAAGTAAAGTTGGGCTCCCTCACCCGGGTCTGCACTGAGGATGAATTGAAGGTAAATGAGATGGGAGTTGGGTTTCCCGGTGCTGACAGAACCCAGAATTATTGGTCTGTTACTGCTAGCCCACAGTGCTGTTAGCGGAGGTCCTCAGGGAGGGAGGGAAATTTGCTTAGCTACCGAGTGAGACAAGTTGCAACTGCACAGGACTGATCTGTTAAACGGTTTACTATTGTGCATCGGTGTTTCTTCCGTGCTACCTGCTGGCAGAAACTTGAAGCTGCAATCCGAAGAGGAATGAAGCTTGTTTTTCACTTTTCGTGACTAATGTAGTTAGCACAGTCCTCTACAATTGGAAACCCACATGGTCATTTCAGCAAGACCAGCTACTTTTCGTCTTCTAACCCTCCAGGTACCCAACCAAGAAAACCTGTGAAGACTCACGGAAGAGTCTCATTAAGAAGTAATTGCTGGAGACTCCCCTGGTGGTTCAGTCGCTGAGACTCTGTGCTCCCAATGCAGGGTGCCTGGGTTCAGTCCCTGTTCAGGGAACTAGATCCGGAATGCCACAATTAGAAAAATTCCAAATGCTGCAACTAAGACCCAGTGCTGCCAAATAAATATTAAAAAAAAAAAAAAAAGTTCTTGCTAGACCACTTCCAACCAGAGATTAGGGCGTCACCGAGGCCACATGCCCAAGAAAGTGCAAAACATTATTTGATGCCTTTTATTTCCCATGTGCACTGGGTGCAAAGAAGATGGGATTCGAGCTCTTTTCCTATTCGATTGGAACAGGCTCCAGCCAATCAGAACAGACCAGAGATGTGATACTGACCATTCAGAAAGGGCTCTGGTGACCCCACAGAATATCAGCAGTAGGTGTGACTCCCCATCTGTCAGATCAAGTGTGCAGAAGCAAAGCGTCACTGGCTCTCCTGCAAGTTGCCCTGATTTCTGACTCACCTCCCATTCCATCAGGCCAGTAAAACCCAAGTTCATCACAGTCCTTATCGGAATCTCTAGCCTTTGCCAATTTTGTTACAGTCCCCGACTTTCCCACTGCCCAGGCCAGTGCTGCAGCAGTGAGATCCATCTGGGCTCCTGGTCCTGACCCACAGGTGTCCCTGAGCCTGCACCATTTCTGAATCGTGATCTCTGTGCCTACAGTTGTCTCTACGCAGAACTCAAGGCCCCAGCCTCTTTGCCAAGGTTGGCGTCATTAAGTAACAAAGAGCTCCTTCTAAGATCTTGATTTTGTTCTCCAAGGGAACCAGGCCAACATTCCTCTTCTTCTACCCAAATCAAGGCCGTTTTCAAAAAGCCCTCCAATTTTCTTCCCCAAAATGCTTTTAGAGGGCTTCCCTGATGGCTCAGCGGTAAAGAATCCACCTGCCAATGCAAGAGATGCAGGTTTGATTCCTGGATCAGGAAGATCCCTTGGAGGAGGGCATGGCGCCCCACTCCAGTATTCTTGCCTGGAGAATTCATGGCCTGAGGAACCTGGCGGGCTATAGTTCATATGGTTGCAAGAGGACTGGGTGTCACTTAGTGGCTAAACAACAACCACCAAAACAAAATGTTTTTAGAACCTCAAACTAGACGCACTTGCAGACAGTATCTTTTTCCCCACCTCTTCCCCACGAGATGGAGAAGAGCCCATCCCAGACATGGAGCCCCCATCCCAGACATGGCTCCAAAGTTGACAAGAAATACATAGTGTCATGGGTGATCAGAGCCGTGGAACTCACAGCAGAAAATGGGGATGGGGGTGATGGGGGTGGGGTGGTATCATTTGGACAAAGATGCTCAAGAAAGAGGATGAAGCCATGTAGGTGTCTGGGGAAAGTATTCCAGGCAGAACAGTGGATGCAACGATTCTGCCATATTCAAGGCACAGCACAGAGATGGTGGTGTCTGGAAAGCATGTGCAAGGGAGTGAGGTAGAAGAGGAAGCCAAAGAGACCGAGAGCTCCTGACCCTGCAGGACTTTGCCTCTCACTCTTGGTGGGGTGGGGACCAGGAGACGGTTTGAGCAGAACAGAATAGTATTTCACCCCTGTCTGCTGTGTGGAAACTAGATTCTCTCAAAGTAGGATACAGCCAAGGTCTGTCTAGTCAAGGCTATGGTTTTTCCAGTGGTCATGTACGGGTGTGAGGGTTGGACCATGAAGAAAGCTGAGCACCAAAGAATGGATGCTTTCAACCTATGGTGTTGGAGAAGACTCTTGAGAGTCCCTTGAACTGCAAGGAGATCAAACCAGTCAATTCTAAAGGAGATCAGTCCTGAATATTCATTGAAAGGACTGATGCTGAAGCTGAAGCTCCAATACTTTGGCCACTTGATGGGAAGAGCTGATTCACTGGGAAAGACTCAGATGCTGGGAAAGATTGAAGGCAGGAGAAGGGGACAACAGCAAATGAGATGGTTGGATGGCATCACCCACTCAGTGGGTATGAGTTTGAGCAAACTCCAGGGAACAGTGAAGGATAAAGATGCCTATCACGCTGCAGTCCATGGGGACGCCAAGAGCTGGACACGACTGAGCAAGTGAACAACAACAACAACAAAGCAACCTGGGTTAGGTATTGCTGGAACCCGGTGACGTCCTCCTCCATGTCAAGGGGTCCCTTGTTGGCCGTAGGGTGGGGTCTGTGCCAGGATCAGAGCCCATCCTATACAAGGATCCTTTCCTGTTCCCAAAACGGGAAAGGAGACAAGCTCGCTTCACAGCATCCCATTGATTGTGCTCTGAAAATCAGAAGAGACACGAGTTCCAACAAAGAACTCCTGTGCTAAGCAAGAGTCGGCCAGGAACGGTCACTCACTCAGATGCAGCTGGAAAGGCAGCCAATGGCTGAGACTGTAATTAATGAGCCACCGTCTAGGAACGTTCAGGGCTCAGAACACAGCGTTCTGACTGAGAGTCACAACAAGCGACATTCACAGAAGAAGGAGCGGGGGTGTCACTCGAGTGCCTGGAAGTGGAAAGCAGACTGGGGACCCTGGGACAGACGCCCGCTCCGTGGTCAGCATTTGCTCAGCCCAGCCTCTGGGCTCAGACCTGAGACAGAGGCCTCTTACCCCCTCTGTTGCTTTATGAAATGACAGTGAAATTTCCTTCCCTCTGCCTAGATGCCAGAGAGATGAATCGTACAGGATTTTTTAAAGTGCTTGGACCACTTTGGAGGAAAGGAGATTCATAAATTTGGAAGATTATTGTAACTTTTACAGTGCAAAGAAATTAAAGACAATTCATCTTAAGAGACAGTCTAGGTAATTACCTGTTTTTAAAAGGCTTTCNCCTAGTGGGCTGCAGACCATGGGGTCGCACAGAGTCAGACACGACTGAGCGACTAAACCACCACCACCACATAGTCTTTCTCATTTTTTTTCCATTACGATTTATTATAAGATATTGGATACAGTTCCCTGTGCTGTAGAGTAGGACCTTGTTATTTATCCATCCTACATATACTATTTTGCATCTGCTAATCCCAGACTCCCAGTCCATCCTTCTCCCACCACCACCTTCCCCCTCTCCAGCTTGGGAGCACCAGGCTATTCCCTATGTCTGTGACTCTGTTTCTGCTTCATGGATAGGTTCATTTGTGTCCTGCTTCAGATGCCACATATAAGTGACATCATATGATACTTGTCTTTCTCCTTCTGACTGCCTTCACTTAGTATGACACTCTCCAGGTCCATCCAGGTTGCTGCAAATGCCATTATTCCTTCTTTTCATGGCTCAGTAGTATTCCACTGTATATGGGTGCCACATCTTCTTTCCCATTCGTCTGTCGATGGGCATTTAGGTCGCTTCCATGTCTTGGCTCTTGTAAATTGTGCTGCTATGGACATAAGGGTGCAGGTACCTTTTCAAATTATAGTTTTGTCTGGACAGATGCCAAGGAGTGGGATTGCTGGACCCTATGGCAATTCTAGTTTTAGTTTTTTGAGGACCTCCCATACTGTTGTCCATAGTGGCTGCACCAGCTTAACATTCCCACCAACAGTGTAGGAGAATTTCCCTTGAGAGAGGTTGTTTTCTACCTTCTGGAATATTTTAGATTAAACTTGCCTCATCCTCGGCCTCTCATGAGATCTGAACCCCCAGTGTCAGTATAGAAGGCCAGGCATCTGGTCTTTGACCTGAAAATGTATTTTATCTTGGTCTCGTTTCCAGGGTGCATGAACAGAGGATGGATGGATAGATCGATCGACTTATCTGAGGCCACATGGTCAGCCAAGAAGCAAAACTAGGTCTGAACCTGGCCACGGCCCCTCCGTGGGGTCCTCCAGGCAAGAACACTGGAGTGGATTGCCATTTCCTCCTCCAGGGGATCTTCCTGACCCAGGGGTCAAACCCATGTCTTCTGCTTGGCAGGCAGATTCTTTATCACTGAGACACCTGGGAAGCTGAAAAGGAATATATATATATGTATATAGTGTATATATTTCAAATTATATATACTATATATTTTTTAATTCATATATATATTATTAAATCACTTTGCTGTACACCAGAAACTAACACAACATTGTAAATTTGTACTAACGCATCTCCCATACACTTTTCCTTCTCTTTTTAAAGTGGGCTTCCCTGGTAACTCAGACAGTAAAGAGTCCACCTACAAAGCAGGACACCCGGGTGTCCATGGGGTCGCAAAGAGTCAGACACAACTGAGCAATTAACACATACTGAGATGTAATTCACACAGTGTAAAATGTACCATTTTTTGACAGAACTATAAGGTGTTGTTTATTTATTTTCTATATTTGATATTTTTTATTTTTGTGTTGAGGTGTGGTTGATACACAATATTATGTGTTTCAGACATATAGCATAGTGATTCACAGCTGTTAAAGGTTGTGCTCTCTTTATAGTTATTATAAAATATTGGCTGTATTCCCTGTGTTGTACAGTAAATCCTTAGAGTATATTTTATACTTAATATTCTGTGCTCTTATACTGCCCCTCCCTCTTTTCTCTCCCCACTGGTAACCAATACGTTATTCTCTGTATCTGTGAATCTGCTTCTGTTTTGTTATATTCCTTAGTTTGTTTCATTTTTAGCTTCCCCGTATAAGTGGTAACATAAAACATTTGTCTTTGTCCGACTTAGTTCACTCAGTTTAACAATCTCTAGGTCCATCCCTGCTGCTGCAAATGGCAAAATTGCATTCTTTTTATGTCTAATATTCCATTGTGTGTGTGTGTGTGTTTGTATCACATCTTTATCCATTCATCTGTTGATGGATACTTAGGTTGCTTCCATATAGTGGCATTAGTAAAAATGCTGCTATGAACATTTGGGGCACATGTATCTTTTTGAATGAATACTTTCTTTTCTTTGGATAAATACCCAGGAGTGGAATAAAATGTACCATTTTAAAGTCTTTAGTGAATGGTTCTTAGTATATTTACAAGGTTGTCGAGCCATCACCACTGTACAGTTCCAGAACATTCCCATCACCCTAAAATAAAAATCATATTCTTCAAGCAGTCAGTCTGTCTTCCCACCACACTCACCCCTGCCAAGCTCCTGGCAACCATCAGTTCATCAGTTTGCTTTCCATGGATTTGCCTATGCAAATAGGCTTTTGCATAAAATTAGGCATTTTATATAAATGGAATCATACAATAATTGTCATTTTGTGTCTGGCTGCTTTCAGTTAACATGTTTCAAGGTTTATCCACATGGTTCCACATATCAGCACTTCATCCCTTTTTTGCAACTGAATAATATTCCACTGGGTCGACATCACACATTTTCATTCTTCTTATTTCTCTCCTTGAGAAGTCTCTGGGGAATCTATAGTGGGCATTTCACATCCACTCCTTGGATAAGTACCCCATCCCCTGGCCGCTTGGACTTTTCTTGTCCTGGCTGCACCACGTGGCATGTGAGATCTTAGTTCCAGGACCAGTGCTCCTTGCATTGGAAGCGTGGAGTCTTAACCACTGGACTGCCAGGGAAGTCTGTGGACTTATCTTTTCCATCCGTTCACACACCTTCAACTTTTTCAACCCTTCAGAAGCAATTCTGTCTTCTCAATTTATTTAAAAATTAAAACTCCAATTTGTAAAAAAAAAAAAAAAATTGCAGAAAGTGGCCAAACCAATTTACATTTATGAGGGCAAATCAAACAAAGTACGTTTTCTCTGAAGCCTTGGGCTTTTTCCAAGTTTGAAATGACAGTGATTTAAAAGTACCTTACTTGATTGATTCTTTTCAGAAACACAGAGCAGTTCTCTCGTTCCTGACAGAAGGGGGCGGAAGGAGGGGGGAGGAAACAACAAAAGCAGAGAACAAACATTTAATAACACATAAAGTGTTCAAGTAACAGTTCTGTCTTAGTCATGTTCTGCAAGGCTCTGAAACAGTGCTGATGAGTGGGATCTGATGTGTGCTGGGGGACAGGAGGTGTGCACCTACCTACTTTCAAGAGGGAGGGCTCCAGTCATTGATGCTGAGCATCTCATGCCTCAGGGGGCCTGGAGAAAAGGCAGCCCACAGCCTGGCCTCCGGAGCAGCGCTATGTAGAGGATGAAGACAGGCAGCACCTGCTCCTGGCTGGCCCTGCACAAAATGAACTCTTCCAGGCCCAGCCGGGGGTTTAGAAAACCCACAACTGTATGTGTTTAAATAGCGTGCCGGGGGAACTTCCCTGGTGGTCCAGAGGTTAAGAATCTGCCTGCCAATCAATGCAGGGGACCTGGGTTAGACCCCTGTTGGGGAAGATTCCACATGCCACGAGGCAGCTGAGCCTGTGTGCCACAACGGCTGAGCCCACACTCGAGAGTCTGCTCGAAAAACAGAAGTCACTGCGATGAGAAACCCGCTCACTGCAACTTGAGAAAGCCCGCACACAGTAATGAAGGTTCAGGGCAGCCAAAAATCAGTTAATTAATTAATTAAAATAGTGTGTTGGGCATATTGCTGTGAATTGGCCTCAACTCTAAAAGAATTTGAGGGGAGCAACCAGCCCATATCTATAACCTGCAATGTCAGTTTCATACACATACTTGTGCACACGCACATATTTTTAACTCGCCAGAAAAGGTTCCCTCCTTCCCAGCACAGCATCTCTCCAAGTCTCTGGGAGAGGACAAAGAAGTTTTACAATTAGACCAGGATAATGTGCCGTCCATGCCTGGATTCCTCACTGTCCCCTTGTTTCTACATTGTGTGCTGTTGTTTTTGCTAATCCCACAACTATGCCCATAATTAGGAGAAACCAGAAAAATTCAATCCAACCTGAAAATTGTTCACTCACAGGAATCCGAGGATGGTGTGGGAGTTCTTAATTCCCTGCCCCTCAAATGCACCAGGCCCACCTTGGAAAGGCAGCCAGAGGTTCTTCTTCAATGACTCAAGCCCATACCCACTAGGTGTTTTTTCTCCTCTCTTCTCTCCCAGAATTCCCGATTCACAACCTAAGGAACCCTGGAGTATAATTACCCTCCAGACACACAAACATTGGCTGCCTCTCAAAACATCACTCCTTGGTGATTTTATGCCAACAGAATCCATACATATTCTCCACCATATCAATGACCCCTTCTCAGGTTATGATAAAGGACATATCTTACTTTCCAGGGTTACAGTAGCAAAATACACTACTGGGTGGTTAAACCACAGAGCTTTAATTTCTCACAGTTCTGGAGACCAGAAATCCAAGATAAGGGTGTCAGAAGGTCTGGTTCCTCCTGAAGCCTCTGTCCTTGGCTTGCTAGGCCCATCCATGTTGCTGCCAGTAGCATCGTTTCATTCCTTTTTATGGCTGCGTAATATTCCACTGTAGATTTCTATAAGGCATAGGTTTTAGCAGCTGTATGCATTGTGAACTGACAGCCACAGTCAAGCAGTTAACACACCCATCGCCTCACATAGTTACCATGTGTGTATGGGTGCATGTGTGTGCACACTGAGAACTCTTTAGATCTGCTTTCTCAGGAAATTGCAAGTCTTCGATACATGTTATTAGCTATGGTCACCATGCTGTACGTTGTGGTCTCCAGAACTTATCCATCTTATAAACGGACTCCCAGCCCCTGACCAGTCTACTTTCTGATTTTATGAGTACAACATCTTTTCTTAGATGCCACATATAAATGAGATCACACAATGATCTGTGTCCGACTTTTTTCATTTAGCAAAGCATCGTCCAGTTTCATCCATGTTATCACAAATATCAGTATTTTCTCTTTAAAATTTTTAGCTTATTTCCTTGATATTATTTTTGGCCTCATGGGTCTTTGATGCTGAACACAGGCTTTCTCTAGTTGCAGTGCCCGGGCTTTTCTGGGTGCAGAGCAAGGCTCCAAGTGAGCAGCCTCAGTAGTCTGCAGCACGCATGCTGAGCTGCCTCAAGGCATATGGAATCTTCCCAGACCCCGGATCAAACCTGGGTCCCCTGAATTGGCAGGTGGACTCCCAACCACTGAGCCACCAGGGAGGTACGGATTTTCTTCTTTTTTGTTGTTGACTAGTATTCCCTTGTATACATATATATCACATTTTCTTGGTCTGTTCATCTGTAGACAGACACTCAGGTTGTTTCCATATCTTGACTACTATGAATAATACTGCCGTGAACACGGGGGTGTAAATAACTCTTCAGGATGGTGGTTTCTTCTTATTAGGGTATACTCAGAAGTGAGATTGCTGGATGACATGATTGTTCTATTTTTAATTTTCTGAAGACCCTCTGTAGTTTCCCGTAGTGGCTGCACCAATTTACATTCCCACCAACAGTGCATAAGGGTTTTCTTTCTTCTAGATCTTCACCAACAAGTCATCTTTCGACTTTTGGATAATATCCACCCAAACAGGTGTGAAGTAATATCTCTTTGTGGTTTTGATTTACACTGGTTAGTAATGTTAAACATCTTTTCACGTATCTGTTGGCCATTTGGATATGGTCTTTCAAGAGTTGTCTGTTCAGGTCCTTTGCCCATTTTTAAATTGGGCTATTTAGGGATTTTGTTTGGTTTTTGCTGTTGAGTTCTTTGATGGAAGAACACAGATTTGAGCCATGGAGAATATAGCTGGAGGTCTACTGTATAGAAATAGCTTACTAATTGATGAAGCCAAACAGTGGGAAAGAGAGTCAAGAGATGGAGAGACGTAGGAATTAATTGCAATTTTGTTTTGAGAACCTGGTTCTAGCAATACCTGAAGCTGAAATCTTCCCTCAGATACTTGAGTTGTACAAGGCAATAAGTCACCTTTCTGCTTAGACTGAATTGAGGTGGACTTTTGCCACTGGTTAATGAGAAAGTCCTGACAGACCCAATATTGTGGTTGCCTGCTTGCCTGTGCCTCCCACCCCCACCATCCCATACATCTGTGTGAATGGGAGCTATCAGTCTAGTTCACTGTGTTATAACCCAGTGACAAGAACATGCTGGGTGCACAGTAAGGGTTCATTAAATGGCTGGTGGATCTTCATGGTTATGTAGGATTTGACAAGTGGAAAGAGATGTGGATGATGTGGTCCAATAGAAGATGTGGTCCAATCCCTTAATTTGTAGAATGAAGAAACCAAGATCCAAACAACAAGAGTATGATGAAGGCTCTATAGAAAATTAAAGCATAGAGTAGAATCTGGGATTCCAGACTCTCCCTGCCCACCAAGCAACAAACACTCACCAAAGCGGTTGATCAGGAAAGGAGTCTTTTTCTTTATTTCTTTTACTTAAAAACTATTTTATATTGAAGCATCTTTGATTTACAATGTTGTGTTGGTTTAAGGTGTATAGCAAAGTGATTCAGTATATCTATCCTTTTTTAAATTTTTTTCCATTTAGATTATAGAGTACAGAGCAGAGTTCCCTGTGCTATACAGGAGGTCTTTGTTGGTTGTTTTAAATATAGCAGTGTGTACATGTCCAACCCAACCTCCCAATCTACCTCTCCCCACACCGTTTCCCTCTAATAACCATAAATTCATTCTCTAAGTCTGTGAGTCTATTTCTGTTTTGTAAATAAGCTCATTTTGTATCCTTTTTTTAGATTAGAAAGGAATTTTTAAATACAAGGAACTTCATCCCTGTGGCTTAACCAGATTATCCAAAGATCAATGCTTTCTTCACTCATTTGGCATTTTTGTTATTTTTAACTTTTCATTAAGTGTTGGAGTATAGCTTTGTGATAGTTTCAGGTGGACAAAGGAACTCAGCCGTACATACACATGTATCCATTCTGCCTCAAAACCCCTTCCATCCAGGCTGCCACGTAACACTGAGCAGGGTTCCCTGTGCTATACAGTAGGTCCTTGTTGGTTATCCATTTTAAATATTGGCATTTCTATGCCTGTTCGTTTGTGTTCCTGAAGTTGATCTTGGTTCACAAAAAATATCTAATGACCCACCAGTGTTAATCTTGGTGTAACTCAGTTTAGGGATAGGAAGTCTTATTTGAAAGACAGTGTGTGCATGTGTGTGTGTGTGTGTGTGAGAGAGAGAGAGAGAGAGAAACTGCAACGACCATTAGCAAACTAATCACAATTAATCCACAAGGGAGTTTGCTGCTTTAATGAAGCCATTAGCCAAAGACCATTCTCAGAAAGAAAATGTTAAGACTGAACTCTGAGCACATTACCTGTAATGACCCTGAAAATGGACTTGGGAGATTTCTGCAGTATTCTTGGCATCGGTAATAGCCAAGGTGCAAGCTGCCCAAATGGCAGCTGCAGCTCCAGGATCCCATGGACCCAAGAGAAGACATGGCAGAGGGCCGATGGGCACCAGTGTTGAAGAGAGGCTGGCGCTCCCCTTTGTAACTGATGGCTCTTTCGGCTGTGCACTTGGTTGATGCAAAAGGTCACTTCTGTGTCAATTGCTTCCCTGGAGGAAGAACTGAGAAAATCTCTTTCCTTGCATCCCCTGCTTCAAAGTAGAGCAGCAGTTCTGGAGAGGGATTTGGGGAGAAATTGACTCAGAGGTAAAAGGTGCCAGTAGCCATCCCAAAGCCACAGACCCCTTTTCATCTTCGTTTGACCATAAGGAACAGGATTGCACAAGTGCCAACAGGGAGCGCCTACAGATTTAAGAGAGAAGGCATTTTCTTCATCACTTTGCAAATCATTAGATGTGGGAGGTGTGGCGCTAATCATTTTGCATGAAGTCAGTATGAACAGGATAAAGCAAAGCCTCCAGACCTCCGAGGGAATGGTCCACAATGGGGCAACAGGAGAAGACTGGTGTGCTACACAAAGCAATGAAGCCAGTTGCCAAGGTGTAGTAGTGATGATGGGCATTTGGGGTAAAAATTACCTAACTCTTTGATTGCTCTTGTAGTGAATATCTGGGGCTTCCTCAGTGACTCAGGAGTAAAGAACCTGCCTCTCAATGCAGGAGATGCAAGAGATGAGGGTTCAATTCCCAGGTGGGGAAGATCCCCTGGAGGAGGGCATGGCAACCCACTCCAGTATTCTTGCCTGGAGAACCCATGGACAGAGGAGCCTGGCAGGCTCCTACATTGACAGGCAGATTCTTTACTAGCTGAACCACGATGGAAGCCCAAGATCCTTCATCATAACTGCAAAGTCCCTTTTACCGTATAAGGCAACAGATATACAGGTTCTGGAGATTGGAACACGGGCATCTTGGTGATTCCACCTTCCACAGTACTTTCCTGCACAAAGTAGCCAGGCAATTTCTGTTGCTTACAACTGAAACCCCACTGATGTGTACTTTTAACTTGGTCTCTGCAACAAAGAAAAAGGATGCATTTTCTTTTTTATTGTCATGGTTGAAAACTAGACAATCACAGATAAACTAAAAGTAAATTGTGAAACACCTAGCACCAGGTTATCTTTCTAAGGTTTAAAAGATTTTTTACTACAAATCTATCATGCGATTTTGCACCTGGATCTGATCAAACAAAAATTTAACTTGTTTGTGAGAATAGGCTACAAAGAGGACAGGCTTTATTACAATGAGACAATTCACCCAGACGTAACAAGAAATGAACAAGCATACTAAAAATCCCCATGCTGTGCCTTGCAGATTCTGTTTCGAACATTCATTTTTATTTTGTTTTTTAAATTTCTTTTTAATTGGAGGATAATTGCTTTACAATGTTGTGTTGGTTTCCGCCATACATCAACATGAATCAGCCATGCATGCATGCTTCGTCCCTTTAGTCACGTCCGACTCTTTGAAACCCTGTGGACTGTAGCCTGCCAGGCTCCTCTGTCCACAAGGTTCTCCAGGGAAGAATATTAGAGTGGGTTGCCATGCCCTGCCCCAGGGTGTCTTTCTGATCCAGGGATTGAACCTGTGTCTCCTGCATTGCAGGTGGATTCTTTACCTACTGAGTCACCTGGGAAACATCTTTCCCTCCATCCCACCTCCCATCCCACCCCTCTAGGTTGTCACAGAGCACTGGGCTGAGCTCCCTGTGTTATACAGCAACTTCCCATTAGCTATCTACTTTATATATGGTAATAAATATGTTTCAATGATACTCTCTCAATTCGTACCCCACCTGCCGCCCCTGCTGTGTCCGTATGACTGTTGAACATTCATTTTTAAATCAAGTTTTTAAACCACAAATTTGACTCCTCTAAAAACCTCCAAAATACACAATTGAACTTGCCACTCACACAGCACATAGAGTCCTTGACCTTCAGATGATCTTCTGTCTAGCAAGCAGGACACCTGTAACCCTTTTGCCCAGGTTCCTAAGGTAACTGCAGCCATGCCTTGTCTAAACAAGGAGAGGCACACACCGTAGAAGGCTTCCCCNTGAACTTGCCACTCACACAGCATATAGAGTCCTTGACATTCAGATGATCTTCTGTCTAGCAAGCAGGACACCTGAAACCCTTTTGCCCAGGTTCCTAAGGTAACTGCAGCCATGCCTTGTCTAAACAAGGAGAGGCACACACTGTGGAAGGCTTCCCCTAGTCTCCGAGAGAACCAAATAGCTCCCTTGACCCAGGTATGTCTCGTTCTTCCGGCAGGACACTGAGATCCTGAACACCGCCATCCTCACGGGAAAGACAGTGGCCATGCCCATCAGGGTGGTCACCGTGGAGGAGAACAGTATCGTGACAGATATCTCGGAGTCCGTGGAATGCAAGTNGGGGGGGATAAATTGAGACTGTCTTGAGGCAAGGACCCTACTTTCTGATCTTTCCTACCAACATTTACCATGATCACGCGCCCACAATGCTTGCTCAAAGAATAAGACAGTGAGGGTTTTTTGAAGCCAGAAATTAAGCATTTGGTCTGTCTGTGTATTTTTTGAAATCAATAGAAACACGTCCAGAAAAAAAAAAAAAAAAACATATCCAAGAGAAAGCATCCAGATAATGTTTCCCGCCTCACCTGCACCGCACTCTGGCCCCCCCTCCACCCCGACCCTGGCCCCAAATCAAATCTGACAAGTAGCAATCAGTCTTCTCTCTGGAGTTAAAAACAACATGTTTGCATGGAAGAGAACCTTACAGACCATGGAAGGGGAGGACTGGAGCGGAAAAGTCCTTCGCTGCAAACCCCGCCCCCAGACTGGACACGTGCAGCCCAGCTTTGNTCCACCCCGACCCTGGCCCCAAATCAAATCTGACAAGTAGCAATCAGTCTTCTCTCTGGAGTTAAAAACAACATGTTTGCATGGAAGAGAACCTTACAGACCATGGAAGGGGAGGACTGGAGCGGAAAAGTCCTTCGCTGCAAACCCCGCCCCCAGACTGGACACGTGCAGCCCAGCTTTGTTGAGATTGTTCACTGCACTGGATGCCACGTTCACGGTTGTCTAAATTGTTACACAAACCTTCCAGTAGGTGGCAGTAAAGCATCCCAGCAATATGCTATGACCACCATTTTTTGACGGTTGGAAGTACTGTCTCAAAGAAGAGATGCTTTTTTCTAATTCACCCAACGGTGGTTTATGACCGATGGTAACCCTGATCCCAAAGTCCTTTACAGAAGGCCTGGAAAGCCTGTGGGAGCGGAAGAGGAAGTGGTTGGAAGTTCTAAACAACACTGACCAATAGAAATATAGCATGAGTCACATAAGTAATTTAGATTTGCTAGTTGTAACATTCAATAAAAAAGTAAAAAGAAACAAGTGAATTTGATTTTTAATGCGTGTGTCTAACCCATTATATTTAAACTGTTGTCATTTCAACAGATAGCCCATGTGAAAATTATTAATATGACGTTCACATTTTGGGCGCTAAACCTGATATCCGACTCAATAGACATTTGAAAAGTGAAAGTGCAAGTCACTAAGTCGTCTCCTACTCTGCAACTGCATGGACTTTATAGCCCATGAAATTCTCCAGGCCGCAATACTGGAAAGTGTAGCCTTTCCCTTCTCCAGGGGATTTTCCCAACCCAGTGATCAAACTCAGGTCTCCTGCATTGCAGGCAGAGTCTTTACCAGCTGAGCCACAAGGGAAGCCCAAGAGTACTGCAGTAGGTAGCCTATCCCTTCTCCAGTGGATCTTCCCGACCCAGCAATTGAACCAGGTTCTCCTGCATTGCAGGCTGACTCTTTACCAACTGAGCTATTAGGGAATCCCCAATGGACAATGGACATGAGTTCAAGCAAACTCTGGGACATAGTGAAACGCAGGGGAGCCTGGCATGCTGTAGTCCATGGGGTCACAAAGAGTCAGACACAATTTAGCAACTGAACAGCAACAACGTTCAAATCCAGTATGTTTGACACAGAGCACACCTCCATCTGAGCCCCATTTCGAGTGGCCAAGAGCCACGTGTGGCTCGTGGCTGCTGTGTTGAACAGCAAAATCCTGAGTTCAGAGATAGCATTTGCAACCCTACTACTCTTAATATTTTGTGCCAGCTAATTCTTTGTTATGGGGACTGTCCCATGCATTGCAGGATGTTTAGAAGCCTCTTTGACTTCTTCCAATAGATGTCCATAACACTCTGAGTTGTGACAAACAAACATGTCTCCAGACATTATTAAATGTCCCCTAGTAGGCAAAATCACCCCCACTGAGAACCACTGCCCTGAGGGATACCTCCTTTGCTTGTGGCTGGACAAGCAGTGCTCTTTCCAGTGGCCTAAAAGTAACTTTGGGAGGAGGGGCAGGGGAGAGGTACTTGGTTTCGGATCTAGAGTTGGTCACGTACTAGGTCCTTGCTGATCATTGGTCTTTATTACTGATTCGCAGCTTCCCTGGTGGCTTAGCAGTAAAGAATCCACCTGCAGTGCAGGAGATGCAGGTTTGATCCCTGGGTAGGGAAGGTCCCCTGGAGAAGGGAATGGAAATCCTCTCCAGTATTCTTGCCTAGGAAATCCCATGGACAGAGAACCCTGGTGGGTTGCAGTCCATGGGGTCACAAGAGTCAGACATGACTTGGTGAGTAAACCTCATCACTGATTTGCAATCTCCCTGAGAGATAATCTGGTATCTAATTCACAGGGTTATTGTGAGGATTCAGGAGTTTCATTATTCAAGTAAAGGGCTTAACTCTGAGTTGGGTAATCCCCTTGACGACCCTATTAGGTAAGCCAGGGGTTACAGACTGGCTGCCTACAGGTATGTTTTTGTGGCAGGAACAGGGTTATTAAAAAATTAGCATGGGTTGCAGCTTACTTCCAGTGTACGATTCAGGGACATTTTAGGAGATTGACTGAGTTGGGTAACCAACGCTATGACCCAGTTTTGGAATATTTTTGTCACCCCATTTGCTGTTAATCCCCATCCTCACCCCTGGCCCTGGGCAACCACTAATCTACTTTCTGCCTCTGTAGATTTGCCTTTTGGGGGGCATTTCACATAAATGGAATCATACAGTATGTGGTCTCTTGCTGAAAGTTTGGTGATCACTTTGTACGTAATCTCTTTTGACACGTTATGGATAACCATCTAGAGAGAGATCTTATTTTACAAGAACAGGGTCATATCATACAAACTATTTTTTACCATGGACTTTTTAATTAAGCAAATCAAATGAACTTGTTTACAGAACAGAAATATGCTCACAGACATAGAAGACAAACTTACAGTTACCAAAGGGGTAAGAAGGGAGGGATAAATGAGGGGTTCAGGATTAGCAGAGACCCACTACTATATATAAAACAGATAAATAAGGACCTGCTGTATAGCACAGAGAGCTATATTCAATGTCTTGTAGTAACCTATAATGGAAAAGAATCTGATAAAGAAAAGATTTCATATACACATATATATATATATATATATAAATGTATAACAATCACTTTGCTATACACCTGAAACTCACACAATATTGTAAACCAAAAAGGAAAAAAATAATTGGGAGATCTACATATACACACACACAGACACAGACACACACATGCTGCAGCATACCTTTCCAGCCCTCAGATAATCCATGTTCATTACCTACCTGATCTCGTTCTATACCTTTCTTCATGCTCATACAGTCATAAACACATACATGTCAAGGCGTGTGTGTGTGTGCGTGTAAATGCACATGTAGAAGGGGCTTTTCTGTCCTGGCTTGTTTTGCAGCATTTGTGTATGTTTGCTCAGTCATGTCCAATTCTTTCCGACCCCATGGACTGCAGCCCACCAGGCTTCTCTCTCCATGGGATTTCCAGGCAAGAATACTGGAGTGAGCTGCCATTTCTTCCTCCAGGGGCTCTTCCCGACCCAGGGATCAAACCCACGTCTCCTGGGTCTCCTACATTGGCAGGCGGGTTCTTTACCAACTGTGTCACCTGTTCTGCAGAGGTGGGATCATATCACATGCGCATTTCTGCTTCTTCCTCTCTCTCACCTTGCAGTGCTTCTTGAATATCCCTGTCTGGTGGGCATTTGGGAAATGGAGCTTCACCAGTGAGCGACATAAAGCAGCAGCGAGTGACAGGGGGTCTGGTCTGCCGTGTGTTTGGGGTTTAGGTCAATAGGAGTAATAACGTGTGAGTGGAAAGACCTGCAAACATCAGCATCTGTGTTGATTTATGTACAAGAAATGAAAAAGCCACAGCCTAGAGAAGGGCAACCATGTGCCCAACAGAAGCCCAGGAACAGCACAAGGAGAGAAAACACATAAGAGGGCCAGGCACCCCCAAGACCTCAGTAGCCATCATCACAGAGTCCTTGCTGTAAACAGCGGCCCCCAGACTCTCTGGCACTAGGGCCTGGTTTCCTGAAACACAATTTTTCCATGGACCAGGGAGGTGGCAGAAATGGCTTCAGGGTGATTCACGCACATTACATTTATTGTGCACTTTATTTATAATATTATTACATCAGCTCCAGGAGACCCAGGTTTGATCCCTGGTTCAGGAAGATCCCCTGGAGAAGGAAATGGCAAGCCACTTCAGTATTCTTGCCTGANTGGCAGAAACGGCTTCAGGGTGATTCACACACATTACATTTATTGTGCACTTTATTTATAATATTATTACATCAGCTCCAGGAGACCCAGGTTTGATCCCTGGTTCAGGAAGATCCCCTGGAGAAGGAAATGGCAAGCCACTTCAGTATTCTTGCCTGAAAAATCACATGGACCAAGGAGCCTGGTGGGCAGCACCCCATGGGGTCACAGAGAGTCGAACATGACTGAGCAACTAACGCACACGCGCACACGCATGCACACACACACACACACACACACACACCTCAGATCTTTAGGCATTAGATTCCGGAGGTTCGGGACTCCTGCTACAAATATTTGTCCACACTTGAACATCCTTGGAATAAAGATGAGCCTTGTATGGATGGCACTGCACAGGTTAATTTGCACAGGTTTTCTTACTCGTGGTCCATGAAGTAATGGTATCTCAGATTCAACAACATAACACACAGTATTTTCTACAACCACTTAATGATTCATTCAACAAAGATGCATTGGCCTTTTACTAAGGACCGTTCTGGTACTGGGTACTCAGCAAGAAATAGAACATGCCCTCCCCACCCCCTTCTCATGGAGCCTGGCATTTTAGTGATGGAGGGAGTGGACAGTAGCAGATAAGTGTATATTACATGTGGAGATGCGGACCGAAAAGGAAATGCGATGGGTGCTGTACCAGGGTGTGGCCTCGGGGTAAAGGATGACTCCAGATAGGGTGGCCTCCAAGGAGGAGATATTCAGGCCAGTTAGCAGAGAAAAGAATGACTGTCAGTGCTTGCTTGGTTTCTCTTAAATAATTTTTTTTAATATTTAATTATTCATTTTTGGCTTCACTTCATTGCTGCATGAGGACTCTCTCAAGTCACGGAGAGTGGGGGCTGCTCTCTAGCTGCGATGTTCAGGCTTATTGTGGTGGCTTCTCTTGTTGCAGCTCATGGGCTCTAGGGCCTGTGGGCTCAGTGATTGCGGCACATGGGCTCTAGAGCACAGGCTCAGTCGTTGGGGGACATGACTTGTGGGATCTTTCCAGACCAGGGATCAAACGCGTGTCCCCTGCATTGGCAGGCAGATTCTTGACCATTGGACCCTCAGGGACGCCCCATCAGTGCCTGCTATTGACGGTGTGTTCTGATTTTCACAGTGCTGTACGAACCCACTCATCTTAACCAGGCTGACTCTAGGAAACACCACCTTCTGCTTCCTGGGTGACCTCTATACTGGTCTGCAGCCCTGCATGTCTTTTCTCTGCAGCTCCTGAGGCCACAGGGGGTAGGCACCCCCCATGACAAGATAGGAATGCTGAGATTTAAAGCATCCTTTTAAAAGCACATTTAATGAATTTTCAGTGCAGCCTGTTTAACCTCTAGGGCATGGTTCCAGCTAACGGATCCCATATGTGTGTTAAGTTGCTTCAGTCGTGTCTGACTCTCTGAGCCCCCATGGACTGTAACCCGCCAGGCCCCTCTGTCCATGGGATTCTCCAAGCAAGAATACTGGAGTGAGCTGCCATGCCCTCCTCCAGGGGATCTTCCAGACCCAGGGATCGAACCCACATCTCTTGCGTCTCCTACATTGGCAGGCAGGTTCTTTGCCTTTAGCACCACCTGGGAACTCCCTAATGGATCCCAGTGCAGAACTAAAAATAACGCACATGGGCAGCCAGCAGGACCCTCTTTCCCCTGCTGACCAAAGGAGTCCACCTTAGTTCCAATACTTGGAAAGCAATCACGCATAAGCAGTAGTCTTATTTTTCCTGGTACACTGGCTCCCTTTAGCACAAAGCTTTATCCCTGCCGAATTTACTATTGATCCCATGAGTTCTGAGTCCTTGAGAGAGCTAAGTTCCTAAATAACAGCCTGAAGTTTTTAAAGAGTCATGAGACTGATAACCACTGTGAGTGGCAACCCCTTGCCCAGTAGGAAAATGGACATGCCTTTTCCAAAGAAGGGAAGAGAGTTCCTTATTCATGCATCTTGTATCATACAGGCTCCGGAAGNCTTGAGAGAGCTAAGTTCCTAAATAACAGCCTGAAGTTTTTAAAGAGTCATGAGACTGATAACCACTGTGAGTGGCAACCCCTTGCCCAGTAGGAAAATGGACATGCCTTTTCCAAAGAAGGGAAGAGAGTTCCTTATTCATGCATCTTGTATCATACAGGCTCCGGAAGAAACATTGAAAGGTCTTTATCCTCAAGAGCCATTTGGTCCTAAGAATGGAAGAAAATCAAGAAAAACAAAGGAGTCCCGGGTGTTAGCACAGGCTGAGTGACATTGCCCAGTCATGCCTCTTTCTGGGCCAGGGGTCTCCAGTGTAAATCAAGGGAGCTCCTTTCATGAAAGTTTCTTCTAGCATCAGAATTCCCTCCAGCTGGGGCTTCACTGGTGGTCCAGTGGTTAAGAATCCACCTGCTAATGCAGGGGACACCGGTTCGACCTCTGATCTGGAAAGATCCTACATGCCCCAGAGCATATTCGCCCGAGTGCCACAGCTACTCTACAGCCTGTGCTCTGCAAGAAGAGAAGCCACCACAAGGAGAAGCCTGACCGCCACAACCAGAGAGTCGCCCCCACTCACTGCAGCTCAAGAAAGCCCTCACACAGCAATGAAGACACAGCGAAACCAAAAGTAAATAAATTAAAAAAAAAATTTTTAAGAATTCCCTCCAGCTAGGATGCAAATTGCAGTTGAGATAGTACATCAGAGAGCTAGCATTCTGCAAGTTCTTCAAGACTCAGTTTATTCATTTGTAAAATGGGTACATACTTATAGCAACCTCAAGATTGCTGCAAGTTTTCACATGTGTGTTAAGTTGCTCAGTGGTGTCTGACTCTTTGAAACCCCATGGGCTGTAACCCACCTCTGTCTATGGGATTTTCCAGGCAAGAACACTTCAGTGGCTTGCCATTTCCTTATCCAGGGGATCTTCCTGACCCAGGGATCGAACTTGTGTCTCTTATGTCTACCTGAATTGGCATACCACTAGCACCACCTGGGAATCCTGAGTTTTAACATAGGGTCACAAAGAGTCGGACACAACTAAAGTGACTGAACACACACAGAGAACACACAGAAATAAAGCATGTAGGACAATACATTCAGTTAGCTCTTCTTACTATCCATACATTCAGTTAGTTCTTCTTACTAGCCAGATAGACTTAGAGCAGGAGTTCTCTCCCTAGGAAGATTGCATCCTTTGCCAGGGAACATTTGGCAATGTTTGGAGACATTTGTGGTTGTCACACTCAGAGAGGGTGTGACTGGCCACACACGTGACTCATGGTTACCATGTTGGATAGGTAGGGCATTGGACGGCCCAGGTGTTGGACATTTCTATCATCCCAGATGTTATTCAAGAAGCACAGACCCAGAGCCTCCAGCCGGTAGGAGATAAGCCAAATGGTCGTCCCTAGGAGAGGTGGCTAGGCAGGAGTGAATGACTGGGGCTGGCCAAGAAAGAACAGGTTGATCTAATACTGTCTTAAGCTCCCAAGAATACTATGTTCTAATAAAAGACTTTTGCAAAAATAAGACCATTTATTCATGAGTCAGACTTCACTTGAGCCAAGGGAGGCTCCATCTAGATTTACTTAATTGGGAAGAGAGGTTGTCAAGCCCCAGAAATCCTGAATCTGGGCATGTACAGCCCTTGCCTTGAAGAAAGTTTCTGGCCAGCTCCAGGAAGCACAGGGTAGAGAATTAGTCTGCCTTGGCGGAGATTTAGACCTGGAAAACACTGCTCTCCTGTGTCTGCTTTTGCTCCTGCCAGATACTAAAATTTTTACCCCTCATTGACCTCTCTATTGAAATCCATCTGATTACAAAGATTCTGTCTCAGACAGCATCGTATGTCAACTTCCCAATGGCCCATCATATCTTTATCAAGGATGATGAGCTTGTTGAATGATGAAAACTCTCCAGTTGACTTAATAAGTAAAGAGAGAAATTGTCTTATAAATGGAAAGTCTAGGGCACTGCAGGCCTCAGACACAGATGGATTCAGAAATCAACTTCTCTGCACCTCTGAGCTCTGCGTTTGACTCTGTTTCTTTCACTATCAAACCAAGCACTCCTTTCTCTCTCTCTCTTTTTTTTGGCAGTGTTAGTTGCGGCATGCAGGATTTTTGTTATGTGACATGAGGTCTTTCACTGCCACACATGTACGGTCTAGTTGTAGTTCAGGCTTAGTTGGCATGTGGCAGGTGGGAGCTTAGTTCTCCAGTCAGAGATCAAACCCATGTCCCCTGCATTGCAAGGCAGATTCTTAACCGCTGGACCTCCAAGGAAGTCCTGGCCTTGGACTTTCTCGAAGTGGTTTCAGAGGGCATACATACACCACTTCTCAGATCCAAGTCCAGCAGAAATGAGATGCTACTTTCCCTCCATCAAAAATCCTGGGACTTCCTGTTACTCGGCTCGACAAGAACCATATGACCATCCCTGGACCAACCCCTGTGGCCAGGGCAGTGTGATGTGATGCCCCCACAGTATAGCTGGTGTCAAGACCCTTGAAGTACATGAGCTGAGCATGAAGACCTAGGGAGATTCCCCTGAAAAATACCTGAAAAACCGATACAGAAAATAAGATGATTGTGTTTGGGGGCAATAAAAATAACTGTCTACTGAATCTGATCTGGAATTCTATTAATTACTTCTGATTTACTCTCAGTTTTCTTTCCCTGACTGTCAGTTTCTGAGCTCTCAGAGGATTAGTAGTCACCATGTGGTGTCAGCTTAATGACAGTGGTGGCTTTTTACCTGTTTATCTTGTCATCCTTGCTGAGATGCTTAAGGACAGAGATACACGCAGATGGGTCTGGGCTGGCCCAGCAGATCTTACCTCTGTATCTGAGAACATGTAATTGGTTAACAGATCAAGTGACCCAAACTGAATTAAACCCCAAAAAAGGAACTTTAAAGGCTTCTATATTTGTACAGTAAGCAATCTGGCTTCAGGAATGGCTGAATCCAGGAGCTCAAATGAGGTCATCAGTCAGTATTTTACTTCTGCCTCTCTGTTTTTTGGTTCAGTATTCTATACCTGTATTGACTGAAATCTTGGATAAGCTGTACTGTCCCAATGTGACTGCAAACCATCTCTTTACATGTAGCAGTCTGGCATGAAAAATTTTACATTTTAGATATTTCAGCCTTGCCTGAAAAATTCCTAAGATTCCCTCCGACTGTACCAGCTTAAGTCATGCGTTCACCCATGAGCCAATCATTTGTGGCCAGAGAAATGTGAAGCTCTGATTGGCTTAGGTCATGGTCACATGACTCTAATTTGGAGGCTGGAGGTGGAACTTCACCCAAACCTCTGGACTGATGTGGGGGAGGGGAGGGTTCCCAAACTCAACTAGGGCAGGGGCCGCAGAGAAGAGAACTGGGTGCCTGGAGTAGAGGCTCCTCCCTTCCCACCTCTTGTTCTTAGCTACCCACCCTTTCCCTGTCCTCCTGTCCCAGGGCCTTTCTCAACTTGGCCTGGGTTAGGGAAAAGGCCTAATGTCAACCAAGCCATGAACACATTGACATTAGCTAAAGCAGTGATCAGCTCTGATGGAGGCAAAGGACATGAGGTGGAAGAGTCTAAACTCTCCCAGTAAGACTCTGCCCTGAGCTCTCCCAGGAGGATAGGGGTCCTGGGTTTGGCTATTGAAGGCATGAGGATAGTTGACAAGGACATTGACACCATAGCATGTAGAAGGCTGTCATGGAATGATTCCAGATCAGAAAAAGAAAATGAAGAGGAGGAGAAAATACGTGACTTGTAACAATGTAAAGGACTTGCTAGAAACTCAGACTCATCCTTCCAGCTTCACCAGATCCCCTGAGCTCTCGAGGGAAGACAGGTGTGGTCATGACCTTCAGACATGGTCCTGGGGCTTTAGCACCATCCCTCCCCAAACTCCCATTTCAACCTGCATGGCTAGATCACTCCCATCCTTGCTGCCTGGTTTCCTCTATAATTAAGCCCTTTCTTCCTTACTCTGCTCCAGTGTTCAGGTGGTGGCTGCAGCTTTTGAAATAAATCTTCTCTAGCTGCCATCTATGGGGTCGCAGAGAGTCGGACACAACTGAAGTGACTCAGCAGCAGCAGTGGGGAAGCTCTTCTGAGTCTAGAGGTTCAAAGAGAAGCCATGAGGCACTCAGTCCCCTCATCAGGACAGCCCTGGACCTTGCATCTTGGGTACCAGGACTTTAGGATCTCAAGTGACATCGTTAGGCAAAGAGCTGGGTTGATGGCACAACAGGTGGTCCAGGGCACAAGGTCCTGGAGAGAGATGTGCACACACAGGAAAGACAGTGCTATATAAGTTCAGCATTCTGGAAGCTTCTCCCCACACTTCAAAGCATAAAAAAAATGAAAGCCCCTTATCTACACACTTCTGGGGCTAATACAGTCCTCTTACCCAACAAATCTGCCAGGTGCCTGTATGGTGTGTCTGCCTATATGTGCCAGACACTGGGCTAATTCCCTGTATTTGTGGGTTTTCCAGTTTAATTCTCCTGGCAAATTTGAGATGCCATTCTCTCCCTGCCCAGCACACCCTAGCCTGCTTCTCTAGCTTTGAATTTACCAACTTTCCTTCTGTTTCTGCAAAAGGTCAAAATATTACTATGTTAGGGTCTTTGCACATTGTAAGAGAGCAGTGAAGGACCAGGGCTTATTGTACCGGACACTTGAAATTTGCCAAGGGGATAGATTCTAAATTAAGTCTTCTCAATGCACTGTACACACTCACAATGATAACTATGTCAAGAGATGGATACATTGTTTAGTGTAGATTATGGTGATCTTTTCACAGTGGATACTTATATCAAAGCATCAAGTTGTAGATCTTAAATGGATACATATGTCAAAGATATCTCAATAGAGATGTTTTAAAAAATCAAAGGATTTTTTTTCTTCCAAAAAATTACATTGCCTCTGATTTTCCTTTTAGCACTATAATGAAGATGGTGAGATGATGAAGATGGGCCCCTGAACTTACACAAGTTATTAAGCATAATTATATGAGACAAAATTTTTAAAAGAGAAGGAAAGAAAGACAGTTTAGTAAAATTCTTGTCTACTAGTGTCTGGGAATTGCAGGTCACAGGAAGAAAGAAGACTTGATCACAAACCTCAAGAATTTTCTTGTTAATTCTAAAATAGAAGCACTGAGATAACTTTCCACCAACTAAATTGACAAAGTTGTTTTTTTTAAGGGAAAGTTTCCGGAGCTCAAGAACTGCTCTCAGATCCAAGTCCAATACGATTGGCTGTGTGACCTTGGACAAGTTAACCAACCTCTCTGTGCCTTGGTTTCCTCCTCTGTAAAATGGTTTGTGTGAGGACAAAAGGAGTCAGTCCTTAATGTCCTCTTAGCACAGACTCTGACATACAGCAGGCACTTAAGAAAGGCTAGATAAGGAAGATAAGAATATCTGCCTGGAAATTTCTCCCCCAGATCTCACAAGGCTGCCACCTTCTTGATAGTTGGAATCCTCCCTCTCTTGTTCCCTTCTTTTATTTTTCTCATGGTATCTATTGCCCACAGGTGTCTTCTTATTGGCTTGTTATCATCTACCCAACACTCCCCATATCAGAACATCCTTAAAGTCTCCTTATCACTCACGTCTACATCTCCAGTGCCTGGGAAAATGCCTGGTGCATAATAGCAATACAGGAAGTAACTGTAAAAAGAAGCAGTCCTCATGTGCTAGCTGAAGAATGTGAAAGTCGCTCAGTTGTGTCCAACTCTTTGTGACCCCATGCACTATACAGTCCATGGAATTCTCCAGGCCACAATATTGGACTGGGAAGCCTTTCACTTCTCCAGGGGATCTTCCCAACCCTGGGATCAAACCCAGGTCTCCCGCGCTGCAGGCAGATTCTTTACCAGCTGAGCCTCCAATATTCTGGCCTGGAGAATTCCATGGACTGTATAGTCCATGGGTCACAAAGAGTCGGACACAACTGATCCACTTTCACTTTCAGATGAAGAATAGTGAGGGGTCAGCCCTGACTCCAGTGCAAGCCTGGCCACACATTTGGAGCCTCTAGCAAGGAAATTCAGCTTCCTCTGGGCTTGACCGCCCTCGTGAGGGTCCTGCTGTCCAGTGGGCCTACATGGGCCAGGTTCCACCCAGCACCACCAGATCCAGGGTGGACAGGAGTCCTGAGCTGAGAATGACTCAGTATCTCCCAAGTCCTGGCAGCATTTTGCACTCTCAGCTGGAGAAAGTGTGATTTATCACAGAACAGATTTCTGTTTGGCCATCCTTAAGCAAGGAGCAGGAAGCAAAGAGGAGGGAAGCAGAATCATCGTCCCAGAAATACTGCTTAGCCCTGCCTTCCCCCAACTTTACCTGTTCTTTTCCAGAGATGTCAGAAAAGTAAGTGCCAGGCACTTCCGTAGTGAAGGAACTGCTGAAGTGGCAGCAGACCTCCTACAAACATAAAACTTTCCCTCTGGCAGCTGCAGGGGGAGTGCAGATAGTGGGGAAGATGCTAGATAAGCCAGAAGTTCCGTGGGAGAATAGGACACAGAGAAAGGAAAGGAGTTCTCCTAGACCAAAGCTAGGGCCAGGCAGAAGTCACTGCCCCTGGATGAGAAGCTCTGATGTGGAGAATTCCCAAAACCATGGGCTCTTCCTGCTGCGGCCTCTCTACTGCCTAAGGAGGAGAGAAGGGGTATGGGATAAAGGGAGAGTGGAGTGTGGAGGGGAAGGAATCGGAGGCCTCCTGAACGGCACAGGCAGTGTTCTCTTCACCACAGCACTTAGAAGAATAACTCGGTGAGCTCTGCTGCGTAACAAGTGACCCCAACATTCAGCTGTTGAACAGAATGATCATTTTCTCTTGGCTGAGCATTTGCAGATCGTCTGGTGGCCTCTGGGCTCAGCTGGGTCCCTCCCTGCACATCAGGCAGTGATGGAGTCCAGATGCTTCATTCCAGGGCTGGGCTGAGAGGTCTCAGCTAGTTTACGTTCCTCTGGTGGCAGTTCACAAGGGCTGGCAGAAACACATAACAGCTCTTCAGTCTGAGCTTGGATAGGTTGGCTGTCGACTTTTACCACCTTCTCTTGGCCAAAGCTACCCACATGGCCAGGTCTGCCATCAACGCAAAATAAAGTCTGTCTGCTCACAACAGAAGAAAAAGAATAAGAGTCAAAATCAGCAACTCAAACAGCCCATAAACCAGGAGGCACCATGGGTAAGAGCAGGGCTCTGGGGTTGACTGTGTTTAAATTCTGACTCACTAACTACCATCTGTGTGTTCTTGGGCAAGTTACATCACTTCCCTGTGTTTTTGTTTCTTCATTTGAAATATGGATGTGATTCTTAAAATGTAGCTCTGTCCTGTGTTCGTGGTGAGGATTCAACGAAACGATCCACGTGACCCCTTAAAATGGTTCCCAGTTTACTGCAGGCACTCAGAGAACATTTTTTGCTGCTATAAAACAGTTATTACCCATGAGAGTTCATCTCCTCGGATGTGTATGTTCCCTGTGTGTGCAGTGAGTGGGTGAGTGTCAGGGGCAAAGTGGTAGGGGCAACAGTGAGGGTCCCCTAAGGGGAAGAATAGGAGACCGGGTACCTGCATGCCTCTTCTTCAGCAACAGCACGTGCCATGGCTGCCTTGAAAACACTCTTCTCTGGAGATGTTGCGGCAGTTTCTGGCCATTTAATTCCCCATTGAGAGAACCTCACATTGGTTGTCAGTAGTTTGCATGAAGAAATAGTCTGCCAAACAGTCTCCCAGGGCATAGCTCCCAGTCACCCCACAGCCTGCCCTGTCAAGAATCGCTCAGCCTAGCTCTTGGTGGGATGGGGTTGACACTTTGCATACTTCCCATGAGGACATTGTGCAATAATTAAAATTAAGAGAATAATAGCGAAATAAATAAATAAATCTGGGCACTGACTATGAGAGGTGGTAGAATGGAGAAAGCATGGGAGAAAGTGGGCACAGAAGGGGAGGCAGCCTGCTGTGGGATGTGGGCACCTCTGGGGCTGCTTTCAACACCTCCAAGACCAGCTGCTGCCTACTGTCCCTTCCAATAGCGCCCCCCCAAAATTCTCCACTCTGGCCTATGAGACCAGTAAGACACCAAGGTAGAAAATGCAAATGCTCTGGAAGTTCAGGGTGGTAACAAAATTGAATGACATAGTTGTTCAGTGCTGATAATTTGCNGGGCTGCTTTCAACACCTCCAAGACCAGCTGCTGCCTACTGTCCCTTCCAATAGCGCCCCCCCAAAATTCTCCACTCTGGCCTATGAGACCAGTAAGACACCAAGGTAGAAAATGCAAATGCTCTGGAAGTTCAGGGTGGTAACAAAATTGAATGACATAGTTGTTCAGTGCTGATAATTTGCTATTTTATAAACACCATGAAAGTCAAATAAGATCCATTAGCTCTGATCCATTCATTTACTCATTTTCAGCATACATTTACTGAGCGTCTGCTATTTGCCAGATACCATTTTAGGCACTAAGGGTACAACAGTGAACAAAACAGATAAAAAAAAAAANGATTCTCTTGAGGGTCCCTTGGGCAGCAAGGGGATCCAACCACTCAGTCCAAAAGCAAATCAGTCCTGAATATTCATTGGAAGGACTGTTGCTGAAGGTGAGACTCCCAATACTTTGACCACCTGATGCAAAGAGCTGACTCACTAGAAAAGACCCTGATCCTGGGAAAGATTGAAGGCAGGAGGAGAAGGGGGTGACAGAGGATGAGATTGTTGGATGGCATCATTGACTCAATGGCCATGAATTTGAACAAACTTCCAGAGATAGCGAAGGACAAAGGATTCTGGTGTGCTGCAGTCCATGGGATCACAAAGACACATGACTTAGCAACTGAATAACAACCACCACCTGGCTTTGTTCCAGAGCATCACCAGCAGGGACCTGTAGGAGGTTCTCAGCCACATCCAGCTCAAGTGCTGACACCTCTGCTCATCTCTCCTGGGGACAGGACACTGGCATGGTGTTGGCTGGTTTAGAAAGAGCAGAGGAGGAAAGTGGGGAGACAAAGCAGAATGCATGAAGCTATTTGCCGAGAACTGGTAATTAATTAGGGGACGATTGGCACTGCCACCTCCCTGGCGTGGGGCAAGGCCACCCATCAGCTTCCAGCATCACCCATCTGTCTTCATCGGCTGATGGTAATTGGAGGGCCCCGGCGCTGCCTACCGGGATTTATGGATGGAGTTCATTCAATTTGCAGACATGACTCTTGAAAGAATAGGAGCTCTAAATCATGCCCGGGCGTGTGTTATTTTAAGTATTTCAGAATTTCTCATCTTTAGGGAAATGTGCTGGCTTCTCCCCAGACAACCCCTATGTTCCAACCTTACTGTCATGAGCTAATGGAAAGACCTGGTCTCAGTCACACAGCAGGGCTGATGGAGATGGATGCTGGCAAGCCTGCAGTGTTCTGAGGGTTTAATTCGGATTGTCTGCTGTTCAGGGGGGCTTGTTTGATGTTAAGTTCGTTCGCTGTCTCGAGTTGGTAAAGAAAAATGAACTCTAGATGAAAAGTCAGCCAAGATGAACTGGCACAGTGCGTTAACAGTGTTTTATCTCAGTCCTTGGAGTGTGGAAGGCTGGCCTCTTGTTCTTGATATTTCCAACTTTGAAATTCAAAAGGTTTGCCATGAATATGAGGGCAATCGTATTATACTTCCCCGTGCCCTATTAGTTCTGAAGAAAGCTAGGATAGTAAAGAGAAATGAGGTCTCCCACAGCATGGATGCATTCAGCTGAGGCTTTAGAAGAGAGTCTGTCCAATGGTGTGATTTCTCAGTTGATGAAGCTAAAGGAGAGGAGGGCAGGAAACCAAATTCGTGAGCCAGTTGTGTCTTAGCTTTGATTCCCCCGGAAGCTGAGCCTGAGATAAGGATCTGCATGCCAGGACTTCTTTTGGGCAGTGAAGGGAACCCTAGATGGGAGTCTGGAAGTGAGGGAAGGGAGGAAGGAAAGACAGCCAAAAGAGTGTGTACCCTGCACTCATGGTTGCCAGGGGGAAGGATGGGGGAAGGAATAGTTAGGGAGTTTGGGTATATAGCAATATATCCACTGCTATATTTAAAATGGATAACCAACAAGCACTTACTGTATAACACAGGGAACTCTCCTCAATGTTACATCGCAGCCTGGATGGGAGGGAAGTTTAGGTGAGAATGCATACATGTATATGTATGACTGAATCCCTCTGCTGTCCACCTGAAACTATCACAACATTATTAGTTGACTGTACTCCAATATAAGACCAAAAAAAAAAAAAGTGTATTCCCAACTCAGCCACCACTGTGGGGTACTGGAGCCTGGATTTCCTGGGAAACCAGCCAGGGTAGAAAAGACTGAAGCATCATTATACCTGAGGGGCAAGGATGCTGGGATATTTATCACCCTTCCCATCAACCCTTAGTGGAGGGCTGCTTCTGGGGGGTGTTAATTTTTTAGCACTTCCGGCTATGGGCATGACCATGTGGGTTTCAGAAGTTAGAATGCTCTTGGCAAGACCACCTTGCAAGTTTGACAGCTGAAAGTCAAGCTGGCAGGTTTTGTGGGGTAATGGGCAGATGCCAACAGCAAGAACACATCATCTTTAGATTTCAGGTACATTCTCATTCACTCCTAACAGGAAGCTGGTGTTAGTCTGGGCTTTCCATCAGTGATAGAGACCTAACTCAGGCTGGCTGAGACAGATGTAAGAATTTATCAGTTCATGTCCAAACATTTGAATCTTCAGGTAAAGCTAGATTCAGATGCTCCAGTGGTGTCAACAGAAACTTTGATTTTTAAGGACTTCTCTGGTGGTCCAGTGATTAAGACTCTACACTTTCACTGAAGGGGATACGGGTTTAATCCCTGGTTGGAGAACCAAGATCCCACATGCCAAGCTGCATAGCCAAAAAAATAAATAAGTAAACCTCCATTTTTTTTAATGAAATGCTCTTTGTAAAAACAAGTTTTATTTATTTTTTTAAAAAAAGAAACATTTGGCTGCACCCTATGGCATGTGGGATCTTAATTCCCCTACCAGGGAGAGAACCCATGCAGTGTGCATTGGAAGGCAGAGTCTGGACCACCAAGGATGTCCTCAGGAGCCTTCATTTTTATTATTGGCACTTGTCCTCAATTCTGGAAACTGTCCAGCCATTAATTCTTTGACTTTTGAAGTTCTCTCATATTCCTTCCTTCTGTAACTCTTACGAGAAGACTGTTGGTCATTCTCTTCCTCATTTCTTCAACCATCCTTCCCCATGCTTCATCAATTTATATTCCTGAGGTTACATTCTGGGTGAATTTCTGGACTCAGAATTCTGGACTAATTCTCTCCTCAACCATGTCTAATCTGCTATTCAGACTGAGTAATGAATTTCAGCCAGAAGATTTTTCACATCTAGAAGTTCTGTTTGGTTCTTTCCACAGCTCCCTGTTCTTTTTTCCAGTCTTTCCCACTCTTTCAAAGTAGTTTTTACTCTTTTTAACTCCCTTTAACTATTGTCTTTCATTGACTAGTTTTTGTTATTGGTTTGTTTTATTTTTATTGTCCTTGTCTTTTGATCTTTGTATGTGAATTTTTTATGATTCTCTCTCATGGCAGAGCCTTCTTTTGTAGGGATTGATTTTTCTTTTTTTTTTTTTTCTTGGGCACCTCTTGAGCCATGGTTGCTTTGCTCTGTGTGGTTCCTGAGAAATTCCTGTACATTTTTGCATGTGTGTGAGTCTAGCTTCAAGTTAACACCTTTGCTTGCAGCTCCGGCAGCCAGATGGTATAACTTCAGACCCCCACACTCAGTTATGGGGAAGGGGCGGGGTGCTGATTTCCAGGGAGACATTTTACCACCCAGTGCTCAGAGCAGAAATGAGCATCTTTGCTGTGTCTCTGATCCAGTGGGTAGGATTTCTCATCTCCCTATGTGGACAGGAATCCTAGCTTTATGTTAAAGGTCTCATGCCCATCTGACACTTGCCCAGGTGGGTATCAACATCCCAGCCACTGGCTGTTGGGTCTTCTGAATAGTTCTACACCCCCTCAAGCAATCTCAGTAACAGTTACCTATGTGTATCACTGTAGTATGCCTTCTTTTTAAATTTTTGATTCCTAGGAATTTGCCTCTCTTATTTGTATTTTATACCTAGTTTATAACTAATTTATACTCAGCCATCTGTTGAGTATGACACTCTCTGTTGTTGTGACATGCTCTTAAGAGTCTTTCTCTCTCACTATGTCAACTTTCTTTCTCCTGTGCTGGCCTCAGATTCCAGCAGATTGCTTAAGATTACAGCCACTTAAGTGGTTGCCGGAGGCCACTCTCCATTCCAGGCTTGCATCCCAACTCAGTAGTCACAGAGGAAATAAAATTCTTCTCTAATTTCAGCAAAAGCCCAGAGATCACATCCCATTGGCTGGTTTGGATCATGTGCTCCTTCCTAAGCCAATCACTGGGATCAGAGTAATGGAATGTTGTGATTGGCCAGACCTTGGTCACATGCTCACTTCTGGAACTGGAGGGTGGGGTCCATCCCACCCATGCTCCTTGGACTCCGAATGGAGGAAAGACATGGGCCTGAAAAGAAAACTAGTGTCCTAGCTCCCATCAGAAAGGAGGAATGGAAACTGGATGGGCCAAATAGATGTTCATCTCAGAACCTTTAGGTACTTAAGACCCCTGCACGTGAACCTTCAAGTTTTAAACTTTCAAAGATGCAAACGTGTTTGCGTGTCCAATCACGTAACTTAGTTCACGTGTCTGGTGTCCATTGTCACATTGTGCATCCTCTACAAGGGGTTGTGCTTTTGTGTACTTTGCTGTGCAGTACTGTATAAAGTACTGCATAGGCTTCCCTGGTGGCTCAGAGGTTAAAGCATCTGCCTGCAGTGCAGGAGACCTGGGTTCAATCCCTGGGTAGGGAAGATCCCCTGGAGGAGGAAATGGCAACCCACTCGTCCATGGAGAATCCCATGGACGGAGAAGCCTGGTGGGCTACAGTCCACGGGGTCGCAAAGAGTCGGACACGACTGAGCAACTTAACTAACTGTATAAAGTACAGTAGTGCAGTATCTTTATTTCAGGCCCAGGATGTCTGGAAGCAAGTGTGAAAGCAGCAGTGATGTAGCTGATACTGTACTATACTGTTCAAACTCCTGTACTCTAAAGTCTAGAATGCTTTCTTTATTTTTTGTGTTTGCTTGCTTTTTATGTATTATTTATGTGAAAAGTATTATAAACCTATCACAGTACAGTAGTATATAGCCAATCGTGTTTGTTGGGTACCTAGGCTAACTTTGTTGGAGTTATGAACAAATTCACTCTTGGGACTGAACTTTTTTGTATGTAGGGGACTTACTGTATTCACATTCCCACTTTCAGTTGGGGGAAACTGGGGCCCAGGAGAACTGGTTTAAAGAAAGATGTTCCCAGGGAAGCAGTGGATCCATGCATTTCATTCAAAATTCCCACTTCAAACTCTGCCTTTCGTCATAGGGTCCAGCGGCCAGGATTAGAAGAAACACTGGCTCCTTCACCCATAGCAGACCCCTGGAGTTCCATTAGCTCTTCCCAATCATAAGATCACTGCCCCTTTCCTTCCCTACTCTGCTTCTTGCTTCTCCTTCATAACATCCAGTAGGTCGTCCAATAGGAGTTATCCTAGTCATTTCACAGCCAGCGCTCACCTGTCTCTCTCCTGATCTCAAATCACTTTCCTTCCTCCCTGTCATTAAACCAAACATTAAAACTTAGCACATCAAACTTATGCAGAACTAACACCCCAGCCCAGCTCCAGTAAACATCCCAGCCTGCCATGATAAACAGCTATGTATTGCTTTTTTTTTAATTAATTTTTATTGGAGTATAGTTGTTTTACAGTGTTGTGTTTTTGCTGTACAGCAAAGTGAATCAGCTATATGTGTACATATCCCCCCTCTCTTTTGGATTTCCTTCCCATTTAGGTCCCCACAGAGCACTGGGTAGAGTTCCTTGAGCTATACAGTAAGTTCCCATTAGTTAAACTGCTGTGTATTGTTTATTATCTGTCAGTTTTCTACAGACTACTCAGTGACTGCCACGTGGCCTGACACAGAAGAGGCTTTTAATACATGTCCGTGGAATGATCAGATGAATGAAAATTGGACCACTCAGTGCCTGTTCTTAGAGGACTGGGACTAATTCCAGACACAACACAATTGTCTCCTGTAGTCCTTGGCCTGATCAGTGACCTCAGAGTCAAAGGCAGCCAGGAAACTAACTAGCAACTGTGGTTAAGACTCAAGACAACCTGCCAGGATTCAACCCCAACTCTGTCAGTTAGCTCTGCAAACTTGGTTGAGCCTTGGGTCCCTGCCATGTTTCAATCTACTCACCTGCAGAATGAGAAATATGGATAATAGTATCTACCTTGTATATTAATGGGAAGATTAAACACGTTGCTAATGAAAATGACTTAGAACAGGAGCTGGTACCCAGGAATCACTATGGACATCTTAGCTACCATCACTCTTGTGGTAGGTAGAATAATGGTACACCAAAGATTGCCATGTCTAATTCCTAGACCCTGTGAATAAGTCACCTTATGTATCAAAAGGGACTTTGCAGTGGTGATTAAGGATCTTGAGATGAAAAGGTTACCATGGATTATGCAGAGAATGGAATACACTGAACTCAGTGTCACCACAAGGGTTCTGATGAGAAGGAAAGCTGGTGCATCAGAGTGAGGGGCGGGAAATGTGAAGGCTCCAAGGACATGCTCAAGTGAAGTCTTCCTGAATAAATGTAATGGAGCCTTAATTCAGTGAGGGCTTTTTATGGGGTTTTTTCCCACTGGTAAGGATTATGCTGGAGCTGTCATTGGCTGTCTGCCTTTGTTCTTGTTTCAGTTAAGCTGTCTCTCAGATCCTGATGTAAACCCTGGATGTTTTTTCCCCCAGCTTCATCAAACATCAGGTCTGGATTTTCAGTCCTGCCCCTGAGTCTTTGGGTTCTCCTCTAGGATTGGTAGGGGCAGAAGCAGAATGCAGGATCCTGAGAGGCGTCTCCCCGATTCTCACCTCCTCCTATCCCCCGTGGATTTTCTAACTGCCTCTCTCCCTGCAGGAAGCTGTGGTCAGCACTTGGCTCCAGTTCAGTGATGGCTCCGTGACACCCCTGGATATCTACGACACCAAGGACTTCACCCTGACAGCCACCTCCCTGGACGAGGCTGTCGTGTCCGTCCCCCAGCCCCGCTCACCCAGGTGGCCCACTGTGATGGCCGAAGGCGAAGGCCAGGGACCTCTGGTCCGCGTGGACCTGACCATCGCAGAGGCCTGCCAAAAATCCAAACGCAAGAGCATCCTGGCGGTCGGCGTGGGGAGCGTCAGGGTTAAGTTCGGGCAGAACGACGCCAACTCCAGCCCAGGTGTGGACTACGAGGAGGCTGAGATCAAGAACCATGCCAGCGACCGGCGCCAGAAGGCCCAGGAAGGACCCTTCTACGGCAGCGCCTCCGTGGAACGCGAGGAAGGGGTCCTCCGGAGGGGCAACCCTACGGCCAAGTCACTGCTGGACAACAAGGTGGGCAAGAACAGCCGGCTGGACGGGGGCCGGCTGGCGGGGGAGGGCCAGCTGCAGACCATCCCCATCGACTTTGCCAACTTCCCGGCGCAGGTGGACCTGCCCCAGGCGGGGGGCGGGCGCGGAGCCGGCGACCTGGTGCAGACTCCCCGCGGCCTGAGCGATCTGGAGATCGGCATGTATGCCCTCCTGGGCGTCTTCTGCCTGGCCATCCTCGTCTTCCTCATCAACTGCGCCACCTTCGCCCTCAAGTACAGGCACAAGCAGGTGCCCCTGGAAGGCCAGGCCTCCGTGACCCACTCTCATGACTGGGTGTGGCTGGGCAACGAGGCGGAGCTCCTGGAGAACGTGGGCGACGGCTCTCCGCCGCAGGACGAGCACACGACCATCATAGACCGCGGGCCTGGGGGCTTCGAGGAGAGCAACCGCCTCCTCCTCAACGGAGGTTCCCAAAAGCAGGGGCAGAGCCAGATCCCCAGGCCGGCCGACTCGGGGGGCAAGCAGGGCAGGGACCAGAAGCACGAGCCCCTGCACTCGCCCACCTCCAAGAGGAAAAAGGTGAAATTCACCACCTTCACCACCATCCCCGCCGACGACGGCTGCCCCACCGTCAACTCCATCCTGGGCGGGACGGAGGAGGACATCAAATGGGTGTGCCAGGACGTGGGCGTGGGTGCCTCCAAAGAACTCAGAGACTATCTGGAGAAGTTCAAGGACAAAGTGTAGGCCCCTCTGGTCGAAGGACCAGCGCCTGGAGGCCCTCCTTCAGCTCCACAGTAGAACTGGGACTCAACAAGGACTCTTTGGGGCCCGTTTTCAAAACTCTTCATAGCTGGAAGTTCTCAAGCCGGGAAGGGACAGTTTTGTGATCAGAGGTCGATGATGACACGCTTTCTCAAGTCGGCAGAAAAACACTCTGGGAAGGGAGCTGATGGAGACATTTTAACTGTGCAAGGCCAAATTAGGAAGATTATTTTATGAGTCAAAATATAACCCAGACAAGCTACCAAAAAGTATTTGTTAAAAAAAAAAATGCAAAAAAAAAAGACAAATAAAAAGAGACAGAAGTAATCATCTGTTTATATTTCTAATAAAGGATCAAAAATATAAAACTAGGGCCTGCTTAGAGACATTTTCCATTTTAATTCAATTTTCTTTTTCCAAGGACAGCCANCTCCTTCAGCTCCACAGTAGAACTGGGACTCAACAAGGACTCTTTGGGGCCCGTTTTCAAAACTCTTCATAGCTGGAAGTTCTCAAGCCGGGAAGGGACAGTTTTGTGATCAGAGGTCGATGATGACACGCTTTCTCAAGTCGGCAGAAAAACACTCTGGGAAGGGAGCTGATGGAGACATTTTAACTGTGCAAGGCCAAATTAGGAAGATTATTTTATGAGTCAAAATATAACCCAGACAAGCTACCAAAAAGTATTTGTTAAAAAAAAAAATGCAAAAAAAAAAGACAAATAAAAAGAGACAGAAGTAATCATCTGTTTATATTTCTAATAAAGGATCAAAAATATAAAACTAGGGCCTGCTTAGAGACATTTTCCATTTTAATTCAATTTTCTTTTTCCAAGGACAGCCTTTGACTGTCGCCCTGGGCTTGGGGAGGAGACATTTCTGAATATGGGTTGTCTCTTGGGATAGACTTGAAGATTTTTACATCTTAATAATCTTTTCTTTTCCCATATTCTCTCCCCCCCCCCTTTTTTTTCTTTTTGTGTCTCAGACTTTCATTTGATTTATGTTTAATGTTTATTCCTGAGGATCAAATGGTATATTTTCCTAAATTAAACAAGTTATATTCCTATATAGCTGATAAATTTTTAGACACGATGTCAGTTAATCCATTCTTTAAATATTATGTTTGATGCTTTGCTTTATCCATCCAGCCTTGTTGATATCTGCTGGGTATCTACAATTAGAGGGAGTTCTCAAAGCCTTTGTGGGGATGGGGGGAAGGTCACCTTCACCCTCCTCAGGGCCAAAACCAGTGGGTGGGGCAGTGGCAGGGGCCAGGTGCAGAGAGCCCAGCCAGGGACCTCTGACCCCTCAGTGACTCCATCAGTAGTGCCCTAGGGATACTTCTATCAGAGGAAGATGAGATCAGAGCCACAAGCTGGAATTTATCCACACCAGTAATCAGTGCCAACCTCAAAGGGTAGACCTGACCCAAGACACACTGATATCATGAAATGAACAAGGATCAAAAAAGTGTTGGAGGGCTTTTCTGTTTTTCTCACTTTGTTGAGCAGGGCATACCAGCATCAAGGGAAAAGACAAAAATCTATGTTAGATTATCAGTCAACTGTGGTTTTTTTAACAGCCTAATTGTGTAGCAGCACACTGCAAAGTGCATTCATCCAAAGTGAAGCGTGATCCCATGGACAGTGGAGCCTGGCAGGCTATGGTCCATTGGGTCGCAGAGAGTCGGACACTACTGAAGGGATTTAGCACACACAAAGAGAACCCTATGAGGCAGAGAGAAACTAGGGTCATAAACCCTCAGAGTCCGGTCTGCCTGCAGACGCTGGTGAGGAAGACTCCAGGTGGTCACGTGATCCTCTCAACGTAGCGGTGCCTGTAGCTGCTGGGGTTGCTTCCTGTTTATTTTTTTAATTACTAAAAGTGATAGCTAAGAAAGGGTCCTGCAAGCCTCATAACCTAGACTGGACCTTTTCAAAAGGTATCTCTAGCACATATTATAGACAGTAAAAAGGAGCTATTTATTTATACCTGTGATGCCAATTGTCATTAAAACATTTTCCGTGGCTTGACAAGTCAGTGTCTTGTGGGCTGTCTCTTATTTCACTTAACTCCTATTACTATTTCTCCCCATCAAATGTACAACATGTTGAAGAAATAAACCTGTCTGCTAGGCTGGAAGGAAAACAGGACTCTTGTTTGTTGGCTTGTTTCCCTCTTGGTTTCTTGGCTGATCCAAGTAGTTCCTCATAAGGGAAACTTTCAGTCATTTGTCTGCTGTTGTCTACACCAGGGGTTCTCAACTGAGTGTGCTCAGGATCACCAGGGGGAAATGTGCATTCCTCAAGAGTTCCAGAGTGATGCTGATACCGTTGGTCAGAGGTGCCCCACTTGTGAACTTCCAATTTACATCAAACATGAAAGAGAGCCTTGACATCGAATGGAAAACTGTGTTGAAACTCTCATCTGGGGAAAAGCTGTACTTTTATTCTCACTGGTTTTGCATTTGTTGTTGCGTGAAGTTTTGGTGGGATTGTGGTGGCTGTTGGCTGGTTGAGGGAAGATAATTTTTTGATTGAAGATGAGGTGTTTTTTTTAATAGCTGTTTTATTTTTTAATGTTTAAAATTTTTAATAACTTTTAAAGATTACTTTCTGTCTGCAATTATTACAAAATATTGGCTACATTCCCTGGTGTTGTACAATATATCTTTATAGTTTTTTATACCCAATAGCTTGTACCTCCTAATCTCCTCCACCTACTTTACCCTTTCCCACTTCCCTCTAGCCACAGATAACTACTAGATTGTTCTCTCCAAGTCTGCTTCTTTTTTGTTTTATTCGCTGGTTTGTTGTGTTTTTTCGATTCCACATGTAAGTGACATCATATGCTGTTTGTCCATCTAACTTATTTCACTAAGCATAATACCCTCCAAGTCCATCCATGTTATTGCAGATGGCAAAATTTCAATCTTTTTCACTGCTGCATAGTATTCCATATATATATTTTATCCATTTATCCCCATCTTCTTCACTCATTCATCTGTTGATGGATACTTAGGTTGTGTGCATATTTTGGCAATTATACGTAATGCTACTATGAACNGAGCTTGTTGCTTATTCTCACTCCCTCCTATTGTAGCAGGAGCCCCAATAAAGCCTTGTTTGAATTTCTTGTCTGGCCTCTGATCAGTTTCTATTTAGTAAGGAGGCCAAGAACCCTGGTCTGTATCACAGGTGATGGAGAGAGGAGGCAAAGATCCCAGAGAAGGGGGCTGAGTACTGAGGCTTGGCCCACATTGGTCCTCACACTGTCCCCTTGGGGTGTTAGGTATGCATACTGTGTTGCTCAGAGACTGCAGGAGATGTGGCATCCCAGAGCGTGCAGCAGGCTCAGTGGGCTGAACTGACAAAGACTATATCCAGGACGGTGGAGGCAGCAGGGAACTGAGGGTCTGAAATCCCTGAGATAAGAAACTTGCAGGGAACTGAGCCTAGTGCACACGTTCCTCTTCAGGCCTTTTCCGGTTCTTCCACTGGACGTGCGGTGGCTCACTAATAAAAAACCTGCAGGAGATGCAAGAGACAAGGGTTCAGTCCCTGGGTGAGAAAGATCCTGGAGGAGGGCATGGCAACCCACTCCAGTACTCTTGCCTGGAGAATCCTATGGACAGAGAAGCCTGGCGGGCTACAGTCCATAGGGTCACACAGAGTCGGACACAACTGAAGCAACTTAGCATGCACACACCACTGGGCATAAAACTAAGAAAGCAAGATAGGGAGGCATTCAAGGCTAAGCTGTGATATGAGCGAGCTCCTGTAACTCTGGTTAAGGGCCGCCTTGCTAAAGCTGAAACTCCAGTACTTTGGCCACCTCATGCGAATGCTGGGAGGGATTGGGGGCAGGAGGAGAAGGGGACGACAGAGGATGAGATGGCTGGATGGCATCACTGACTCGATGGATGTGAGTCTGAGTGAACTCCGGGAGTTGGTGATGGACAGGGAGGCCTGGTGTGCTGCGATTCATGGGGTCGCAAAGAGTCGGACATGACTGAGCGACTGAAGTGAACTGGGAGGATGTAGATCCCAGGCATGTTCTGGCATCTGCACAGGTAGGCAAAGTGAGACTAGCTAAGGAAGTCTCAGGTGCTGGACCTTGGAAGGGAAAGCAAAGGGAAATTGGGCATATGGGGCATGGTACCCAGAGATCTGGGTCTGGGCACTCTTTATTATGAATATTAATCAATCTTCACATAGACCTTTTTATTTTTAAAATATTTATTTATTTATTTTGGCTGCGTTGGGTCTTCTTTGTGGCTCATGGACTCTCTAGTTGTGGTACACAGCCTTGGTTGCTCCAAGATATGTGGGATCTTAGTTCCCTGACCAGGAATCAAGCCTGCGTCCCCTGCACTGCAAGGCAGGTTCTTAACCACTGGATCATGGGGGAAACTCCTCACACAGACTTTTGCAAAAGTTTCAACCATGGCAACAACAAAAAAAGAGTTCGGTGGGGCAAGGACAGTTCTGATGGGACACTCGAGGTAGCCATGGAGGTCAAGGAAGGTCACTCTGAGGACATGAAACCTGAAGCATGGGATACCCTAGAGGCCCTAGTATGTGATCCAGATAAGGCACCAGGCAGAGGGAAGCACAGATTCAAGGACCCTGCACGTAGAGATGAGCGTGCATCAGGGACCAGCCACTGAAAAAATGCCTGGCTGGAGAGATTGATTTCCCAGAGGCATGAAAACGGATTCACACAAGTGAAAATTCACTCTCTCTTTCCTCACAACAGTGGAGGACACAGGGCTACTGGGGATGGAAGCCAAGGCCCAGATAATATGTTGGCTCTTAAAATGGGCATTTTCTCCAAGTGTTTTGTTCAAGCCATTGGCCAAATACTAGTGTTTTGGATTGGTCTCTGCATCTCAAAACTACCAGCTGGAAGAAACAAAAATTGAGTGGTTTTCCTAAGTGTGGGTTCAGGAAGGTTTAGTAAGCCCTTCTAAACAGCAAGCAAATAAACACAAAGAAAATCCAAAGGCTCTGAGAGTCAAGTCCTATTTCAGGAATTCTCTGACGTGGAGATGCTTGCTTAAAAATTTGGATCTACAAATGAACTTATTCACAAAACAAGCAGACTCACAGGCATAGAAAACTAACATATGGTCACCAAAGTAGAAATTGGGGGAAGAATAAATGAGTGTATGTTTAATAGATACACATTCCGTTCAGTTCAGTAGCTCAGTCGTGTCCAGCTTTTTGTGACCCCATGAATCACACCATTCCAGGCCTCCCTGTCCATCACCAACTCCCAGAGTTCACTCAGACTCACATCCATCGAATCAGAGATGCCATCCAGCCATCTCATCCTCAGTCATCCCCTTCTCCTCCTGCCCCCAATCCCTCCCAGCATCAGGGTCTTTTCCAATGAGTCAACTCTTCACATGAGGTGGCCAAAGTATTACTATACAGAAAATAGATAACCAGCAAGGTCCCACTGTATAGCACAAGAAATTATACTCAGTATCTTGTAATAATCTGTATTGGAAAATAATATGTAAAAGCCTGTGTGTGTGTGTGTGTGTGTGTGTGTGTGCGTGTGCGTGTGTATGAGGGCTTCCTCGATCACTCAGCATTAAAGAATCCATGTGTAACACAGGAGACACAGGAGATGCGGGTTCAATCCCTGGGTCAGAAAGATGCCCTGGAGGAGGGCACGGCAACTCACTCCACTAATTTTGCCTGGAAAATCCCATAGACAGAGGAGCCTGGTGGGCTGCAGTCCATGGGATCCCAAAAAGTCAGACAGGACTGAAGCAACTGGCATGCACACGTGTATATATATAAATATATGTATTATACACACATATGAATCATTTTGCTGTACATCTGAAACTAACACACTATTTTAAATCTATGATAATTCAATTAAAAATAATAAAAAAGTAATAAATTTGGATCCAGAAAGTTTTGCCAAATAGAACTGAGAAGAAGAGGAAAGTCAGGTTACCCTGTTACCATTCTCTTTTAGGGAGAACATTAGATAATGTTTCAAAGAATGAAGCAAATTATGGCATTTCTTTCCCAATTTATATTCTACCAACCAACATGTTCTGTCCAAAAAAGCCTTTTTGTCCTCTGTCAAAGAGGGCATTTGGGTGGAAAGAAATTACCAGACTGTGAAATTTCATTGATTTAAAAAATTCAGGTTAAGTTCAGGGTCCAGATTTGCATTTTCTCTCTTTTCTGTGGTGCTCTGAGTGAACTGTGGGATTGGAAGAGCTGGGCCAGGTTGCATGGCAAGAACACAGTCACAGGATACTTGGCTTTCAGAGCTTCAGCTGTGGAAAGAGAGAGTCATTACATAAAATATGAGTATAGAGTTAGCCGTGATATAGTCAGGAAAACCAGGGCACCGGCAGGATGAAATTCACTCATGTGTTTATTCAATAAATACCTACTGAGAACTTTCTGTAAGACACTCAATAGATACACGTTACTATATAGAAAATAGATAACCAGCAAGGTCCTACTGTACAGCACAGGAAATTATACTCAGCATCTTCTAATAATCTGTAATAGAAAAGAATCTGTAAAAAGAAGGTGTGTGTGTGTGTGTGTGTGTGTGTGTGTGTGTGTATGAAGGCTCAGCAACCTACTCCAGTATTCTTACCTGGAGAATCCCGTGGACATCGGAGACTGGTGAGCTACAGTCCATGGGGTCACAAAGAGTCGGACACAACTAAAGCGACTTAACACGCACGCATGATCTATTAGCAAATCCTGCTGGTCTTGCATCTTAGACTGAGCTCCTCCAGAAGCAAAAGCTGGGACAAGGATGTGGGAGAGAGTGATTAATTTGGGGAAAGTTCATTCGAAGGAGGCACACAGCTAACAGATACATATCTATTAGACTCCTGTGCTCCCACTGGAGTGGGCGCAGGTCTGATCCTTGATGAGGTGAGTAGAATCCCATATACTGCATGGTCGGGGAAAAAAAAAAAAAAAGGCACTCGTCTACTTTGAATAGTAGACAAGAGGGTTGGTATCTTTATCCACATAGAGCATATAGTCCTGTAGGAAAAACAGATAAACAAACATGAGCTAAAGTTGAAATTCTGCTGGTAAAGAATTTGCCTTCAATACAGAAGACCCCAGTTCGATTCCTGGGTTGGGAAGATCTGCTGAAGAAGAGATGGGCTACCACTCCAGTATTCTTGAGCTTACCTGGTGGCTCAGCTATTAAAGAAGCTGCCTGCAATGCAGAAGACCTGGGTTCGATCCCTGGATTGAGAAAATCCCCTGGAGAAGGGAACAGCTTCCCACTCTAGTATTCTGGCCTGGAGAATTCTGGACTGTGTAGTCCATGGGGTTGCAAAGAATTGGACGCAACTGAGTAACTTTCACATCAGACTGTGAAAATACAGTGCTATGAAGGAAATTGTGAGTGGTGAAGAATCACTGGATGCCAGGTGTGAAAGGGTACCACTTCCCACAGGGTAGGCATGAGACAACACTTAAGCTGAGAATTTAGTATTAAATCCAGCTATTCCTGGGTAACAAGACAAAGAATGGTAGGTGGAAAGTCCTGAAGCAAGAATGTGCAGATTGTTGTATTTGAGAACGAGAGAAATGCCAGTGTGTCTGTGAGGCAGAGAGTCCAGAAGGAGATGGTGGAGAAGGATGCCAGTCCAGAAGGGCAGAGGAAGTGGACAGGGCATCGTGGGAGCCCTCCGGAAGGTTCTAAACAGGAGAGTGAGTTTCCCTGAATGGTGCCAAAAAGATCAATAGCATCACAGGAGAGGAGAGCGTTGGGAAGACATTTCCATCAGAACAGAGCTCATCACTCCCTGCACTGGCTCCCTTCATTTTCTCCTCTCGCTTCCCCAGCTCCACTTGGGTGCCTCCTTTGAACGAACTTTTGTCCGACTCTTTGTGACCCCAAGGACTGTAGCCCACTGGTCTCCAATATCCATGGGATTCTCCAGGCGAGAATACTGGAGTGGGTTGCCGAGCCCTCTTCCAGAGGATTTTCCCGACCTAGGGATAGAACTCACATCCTTCATGTCTCCTGCATTGGCAGGCAAGTTCTTTACCACTAGCGCCACCCTAGGGTGAAGAAAAAGGAAAGAATGCTGGGACTTTTACTTGTGCAATTGGCCAATGGCCCAACCACTTAATAGGATGATGACTGAATGATTTTTTAAAAATACTCCAACAAATAGCTTCTCCAGAAATTCTGTGGAATTTTCAAGCCCCTAATCAGCAGAAAGCCAGTTCTGTGTGGAATCAGGGTCAGAATATCAGGGATCCTTCCTCAACGTGTCAGTGTTTGTGTTGTGTATTTTGTGTGTATTTTTAATAAGCTGTCATCTTATTTCTCAACATTTCCTGTGTCTTTCTATCTAGTATAAGTGAAGTGCCTTATTCCAGGGGAGTCTATAATCATTTCACACCCAGGAAAGCACACATAAATTGCAGCAGACCCTGCAATTATATAAAAATTTGAGGACTAGAGTTACTGGGATGCAAAGCATTGTTTAAAAATCGACCAGGCATTTCCCAATACAGGAAGATCAATTACATGAGAAAGAAAAGCTGTAATCACTCAAAGTTCAGAAGCAGCAAATAAGATGCTGTTCCTCATTTCTGCCCTAAATTATTACTATTCCCTGTCTGTATCGTGGACACTCATGGCCTCGAGCTGACATAGAAAGTTCTAGAATCTTCTACTTCCTAATAATTGACTTAAATAATAAATAAATGACTTCAGTAAAAGCACATAGACTTCCTATTCAAACAACCTCAAGATATGAAAACTTATTTCTGATGGAGTGGCTTTTAGGCCACAAACTCAGTATGGAAAAAAATATATATCATTTTCTTTTTTTCCCCTCTGTAACTGAAATTAATTTTTCTTATGAAGTCTTTTACCTTTAGGGACAAGAACTTAATTTCAAGTAATTCAGATTTTCCTCCTTGCTCCCCAAGGATGCCTCTAAGATCCAATAAGCTGAAGTATTACCAGGGAGTGGAGGATGGGGACCATGTCTACTGGGGCCATGTATCCATATAGGCATCTGCTGGGTCATTCCTCATCCCAACACAACTTTCCTCTAGGTCCAGCTCACATTCAACTTACTCCCAGGCTGCTCTAGGATACTCTAGGATTATCCTAATGCATCTATTTCTTACCTAGTCTGAAGAAAACTTGATGGGGCTATGGAAGACCGTTACCCACTTCGACGCTACTCCTACATGCAACAAAGTCCTTTGCAAAAAATCATGTTGGTAACTAAGGAAATTCTTTGAGGGAAGTTTTAGGTATGTCTGCCTTAACAGAAAGCTTCCCAGGTGGCACCAGTGCTAAGGAACTCGCCTGCCAATACAGAGACTTAGAGATGGTTTCAATCCCTGGGTCAGGAAGATCCCCTGCAGGAGGACACAGCTGAGTGACCGAGCATGCACGTACTCCTTAACAGAAATTGAATGATTGTAGAAAACTCAGTTCAATTCAATTCAGTCGCTCAGTCGTGGCCGACTCTTTGAGACCCCAAGAATCGCAGCACACCAGGCCTCCCTGTCCGTCGCCATCTCCCAGAGTTCACTCAGACTCACATCCATTGAGTCAGTGATGCCATCCAGCCATCTCATCCTCGGTCATCCCCTTCTCCTCCTGCCCCCAATCCCTCCCAGCAGCAGAGTCTTTTCCAATGAGTCAACTCTTCGCATGAGGTGGCCAAAGTACTGGAGCTTCAGCTTTAGCATCATTCCTTCCAAAGAAATCCCAGGGTTGATCTCCTTCAGAATGGACTGGTTGGATCTCCTTGCAGTCTAAGGGACTCTTCAAGAGTCTTCTCCAACACCACAGTTCAAAAGCATCAATTCTTCGACGCTCAGCCTCCTTCACAGTCCAACTCTCACATCCATACATGAACACAGGAGAAACCATAGCCTTGACTAGATGGACCTTAGTTGGCAAAGTAATGTCTCTGCTTTTGAATATACTAAACTAAGATGTGTGTATCACAGACTTGAGTTGAAATATTGAAATCTGTATTTGCTACATTTAATTTTTTAACACGGCATTGATCAATCTCTGTCCTCAAAGCTTTGCTCCACTAAAGGACCCATAGAAGAGTCTTTAGAGGAAACATATGCGCTATATTTCTAATGTGATTTTTGCTCAACACATAATATTCAGAACATACTGGCATATAGAGCAAAGTACACAGGGTTACAGGAGGCAGGTTAAAGATAAAGTGAATTCTAAATGGGCAGTGAACTTTGGGATTTATACCCTTAGCTCAACATCTAGGACTTAAGATGCCTCGGGAGACCTCACCTGAATTCGGGCAAATGTCAAGATAAGAAGCAGCCTGGGTGAGCTGTCGGTTTCCAACGAATTTCATTTGTGTGAAGGGTTCAGTATGTCCTTCTTTTCACAGATGGTGGTTCAGGCAAGATTCAAGAATCAAACAGACCTCGTGCCAATCTGATTCCACCACTTGAATGGGTTAGAATGTCTGACTCAGTCTTAAAGAATTAGTTGGCACAAACTCTTAAATTCCACCATTATTTAGAGTACTCTATGTATGGGAAAATGTTGAACAATATTTAGTTAGTAACAGCTAGTTGAATTGAACTTTACAGTTCAATTTTGTTGAGGCATAATTTTCACTTAATAAATGAAATGCACTCATTATAATTATTAATTGTGATAAATTTTTATGAAAGATATATATTTGTGTAACCACTATCACATTCTATCACATTTCTGTTGTTTTCCATGAGGGATTTGAGTTTTATCCATCTTGTGTGTATTGGTAGTTCATTCCTTTCAAATGCTGAGTAGTGTTTCATTGAACGACTACACAATTTATACACTTATCTGATGAAGAATATTGCTTCTACTTATTGTCAATAAACTTGCTGTGAATATTGGTGTAAAAAAAAAATTCCACTATTGTGTTTGTAATTTCAGTTGAGAGTGGCCCAAATAAACCTTCCTAGTTAATTTTAAGGAAGATATACAGATGTTTCAGGTATAATGATGATGATAATGATTATACTACTAATAATAACAGCAACAATTTCTGGTAGCCTGAATAATATCTCTCCAAAGAAGTCAGCATCCTAGAAGCTGTGAACTTTTCACATTACTTGGCAAAAGGGACTTTGCAGCACTCTCTTGGCGGCTCAGTAGTGGAGAATTCACTTGCCAGTGCAGGAGACATGGGTTCGATCCCTGATCTGGGAAGATCCCACATGCTGTGGAGCAACTAAGGCCACAACTATTGAGCCTGTGTTCTAGAGCCCAGGAGCCGCAACTACGGAGCCCAAGTGGTGCAGCTCCTGAAACCCACATGCCCCAGAGCCTGTGCTCTGCAACAAGACAAGCCACCACACTGAGAAACTGTGCACCCCCCACTCACCACAACTAGAGAAAAGCCTGCACAGCAACAAAGGGCCATTGCAGCCACAGATAAACAAAAATTTTAATTAAATATCAAGAAAAGGACTTTGCAGATGTGATTAAGTTCAGGGTCTCGAGATGGAATGATTACCTGAGATATCCAAGCAGGTTCAATATCACGACAGAGGTCCTTCTAAGGGAAAGAGGGAGACGGGAAAGAGAAAGAGAAGATGTAACAGGGGAAGCAGAGGTCAGAGAAATGCAAACGAAAGATCATAAGCTAAGGAATTCGAGGCTTCCTCCAGAAGGCAAAAGAAACAGGAAAACAGTTCTCCCCTGCAGTCTCCAGAAAGAATGCGGCCCTCCCTACACCTTGATTTGAGGGCTTCTGAGCTCCAGAACTGTTTTGTTTTGTTTTGTTTTCTTTTTAAGTTGCATCGTTTTAAACCACAGAGTGTATNAACTAAGATGTGTGTATCACAGACTTGAGTTGAAATATTGAAATCTGTATTTGCTACATTTAATTTTTTAACACGGCATTGATCAATCTCTGTCCTCAAAGCTTTGCTCCACTAAAGGACCCATAGAAGAGTCTTTAGAGGAAACATATGCGCTATATTTCTAATGTGATTTTTGCTCAACACATAATATTCAGAACATACTGGCATATAGAGCAAAGTACACAGGGTTACAGGAGGCAGGTTAAAGATAAAGTGAATTCTAAATGGGCAGTGAACTTTGGGATTTATACCCTTAGCTCAACATCTAGGACTTAAGATGCCTCGGGAGACCTCACCTGAATTCGGGCAAATGTCAAGATAAGAAGCAGCCTGGGTGAGCTGTCGGTTTCCAACGAATTTCATTTGTGTGAAGGGTTCAGTATGTCCTTCTTTTCACAGATGGTGGTTCAGGCAAGATTCAAGAATCAAACAGACCTCGTGCCAATCTGATTCCACCACTTGAATGGGTTAGAATGTCTGACTCAGTCTTAAAGAATTAGTTGGCACAAACTCTTAAATTCCACCATTATTTAGAGTACTCTATGTATGGGAAAATGTTGAACAATATTTAGTTAGTAACAGCTAGTTGAATTGAACTTTACAGTTCAATTTTGTTGAGGCATAATTTTCACTTAATAAATGAAATGCACTCATTATAATTATTAATTGTGATAAATTTTTATGAAAGATATATATTTGTGTAACCACTATCACATTCTATCACATTTCTGTTGTTTTCCATGAGGGATTTGAGTTTTATCCATCTTGTGTGTATTGGTAGTTCATTCCTTTCAAATGCTGAGTAGTGTTTCATTGAACGACTACACAATTTATACACTTATCTGATGAAGAATATTGCTTCTACTTATTGTCAATAAACTTGCTGTGAATATTGGTGTAAAAAAAAAATTCCACTATTGTGTTTGTAATTTCAGTTGAGAGTGGCCCAAATAAACCTTCCTAGTTAATTTTAAGGAAGATATACAGATGTTTCAGGTATAATGATGATGATAATGATTATACTACTAATAATAACAGCAACAATTTCTGGTAGCCTGAATAATATCTCTCCAAAGAAGTCAGCATCCTAGAAGCTGTGAACTTTTCACATTACTTGGCAAAAGGGACTTTGCAGCACTCTCTTGGCGGCTCAGTAGTGGAGAATTCACTTGCCAGTGCAGGAGACATGGGTTCGATCCCTGATCTGGGAAGATCCCACATGCTGTGGAGCAACTAAGGCCACAACTATTGAGCCTGTGTTCTAGAGCCCAGGAGCCGCAACTACGGAGCCCAAGTGGTGCAGCTCCTGAAACCCACATGCCCCAGAGCCTGTGCTCTGCAACAAGACAAGCCACCACACTGAGAAACTGTGCACCCCCCACTCACCACAACTAGAGAAAAGCCTGCACAGCAACAAAGGGCCATTGCAGCCACAGATAAACAAAAATTTTAATTAAATATCAAGAAAAGGACTTTGCAGATGTGATTAAGTTCAGGGTCTCGAGATGGAATGATTACCTGAGATATCCAAGCAGGTTCAATATCACGACAGAGGTCCTTCTAAGGGAAAGAGGGAGACGGGAAAGAGAAAGAGAAGATGTAACAGGGGAAGCAGAGGTCAGAGAAATGCAAACGAAAGATCATAAGCTAAGGAATTCGAGGCTTCCTCCAGAAGGCAAAAGAAACAGGAAAACAGTTCTCCCCTGCAGTCTCCAGAAAGAATGCGGCCCTCCCTACACCTTGATTTGAGGGCTTCTGAGCTCCAGAACTGTTTTGTTTTGTTTTGTTTTCTTTTTAAGTTGCATCGTTTTAAACCACAGAGTGTATCATTCCTTACAGCAGCAAGCGGAATCTCAAATTCTATTTCATAACATTGTTATGAAGATTTGATGCTCATAGTAACACAGAACACTGATAGAACTACGTATGTGCTGGGTCTGTCTCAAGCTCTTAAAAATATTTACTCCTTTTATTTTCTACAACAAACCTGTGAAGTAAGTAGTAGAATTATTAGTGCTACCCTTTTGCATATGAGAAAAGTGGATCACTGAGAGGTCTCACGCTACATAATGAGCCATCTAGCTATTTACTAACAGAAGGTGAGGTCAGCCCTGGAACAGGGCAGCCTGGATCCAGCACAAAGCCCCTAACCACTGTGCAACACTGCCCCTCACATAGAACAACACGCGAGTCAGCTATTTAGCACTGCATACCTGATGAGTGTCCAGTAAATGTGAGCTGTTCATGAGTTTGCTCTGATCTCTCTGAATCAGGAAAGGATGGGGCACTGCCAATAGGACTTTTCTTGGACCTGAAGCACAAAAGCAGCTTTCAAATGAGGAGTCAAGGGACTCCCCTGGTGGTCCAATGGTTAAGAGTCCGCCTTCCAGTGCAAGGGATACAGGTTCAGTCCTAGTCAGGGAACTAAGATCCCACAGGCCGCAGAGCAATTAAGCCTGAATGCTGCAACTACCAAGCCCACGCACTCTGCAGCCTTCATGCCGTAACTAAGACCCAACACAGTCAAATAAATGAATGAATGAATAAAAAATGTTAAGAGTGGAGTCAAATCCCCAGACCTGCAGACCTTACTGTCACACCCTCTCCTGACCCTGCAGATTTCCTGCTGCAGGTTAGGAGACACTCTGCACAAAGAAGGTTTGCCATTCTCACTTCCTGGAAGGCCACACAGCAAAAGCCTAATTGAGGAACACTGAGCCCATTGTTTGGGAAAGGTCTTAAGCTGCATTTCAATTCTGAAATGATAGGTCAGAACCAAAGAGTCAGCCACAGAGAGGCTAAGCCTGATTATCTGTGAAATCTCTGAGTAGTTGCCTGCTGGGACCCCATCCCATCTTTGCTCCCTTCCCAGATCTAATACCTTGTGTCATCTGCTTGGGTTTGTTTTCTCTTTTTGGGTAACTGAAGAGTCCTGCTCCTTCTTGAGCAACCAATAAGCTAACCGCTCCTCTCGGCCATCAAGCAAGTGCAAACACCTTTTGCACTTTCCTGTCCCCCAGGGCCGCTAAGGACCCTAGGCTGCTCTGGACAAGTGGGCAGGTACTGGGTCACTCCCCAGATGGTGAGGGAGTGAGAAAGGATTTGAGAAGTTGAGGGCTCTGTTTTCTAGACAGACCTCTCTGTAAGTGTCTGCAACAATTCTGTATGTCCAGAGATTGGGCAGACCACACAAAGGCACATGGCCACCCACGCCTGCTCTGACACACACATGATGATCACGCAGAGCCACTCGCTTCCTGCTCCAACCTTCCTAGGACAGACTCTTTGTTGGGAAAGTACAGACCATGGATTGGGGTAGGGACAACTGTCCTGTTGAGATGGAGAGGACGTGGAATTCTAACGATAGATCAAGGAGAAGGTGATGGGGGCCTTTGTACAATTCAAAGGCCTGGATTGGAAGCCCGGATCAGTCATTTCCTAATTCAGGGGTAGCTTCAGCACAGGGGACCTGATTCTTTCCTTGTTCCCTCTTGGGTAGCCTGTGCTTTGCACATACCAGCTTCTCAATAAATATGTTGGCTGTGGGATTAGATATGAGACATTGCACGGTGCTCTTAGACAAGCTCTGTCTAATCAAAACATAGTGAATAACCAATAAGGACATACTGTATAGTGCAGGGAACTCGCTCAGTGTTACGTGGCAGTCTGGGTAGGAGGGCAATTTGGGGGAGGAACATATGTATGGCTGAGTTCCTGTACTGTTCCTCTGAAACTATCACAATATTGTTAATGGACTATACTCCCATACAATGGAGAGGGAAATGGCAACCCACTCCAGGATTCTTGCCTGGAAAATTCCATGGATATAGGAGCCTAGCAGGCTACAATTCATGGGGTCACAAAGAGTCAGACATGACCAAGTAACTGAGCACACTCCCATATAAAATAACCACAAAATAATCCCAGGTGGCTTTAGTGGTAAAAAAAAAATTCACCTTGTAAATGCAGGAGCCACAAGAGACGTGGGTTTGATTCCTGGGTTGGGAAGATCCCTTGGAGGAGGGCATGGCAACCCACTCCTGTATTCTTGCCTGGAGAATCCCTTGAACAGAGGAGCCTGGGGGGCTACAGTCCATAGCGTCACAAAAGGGTCGAACAGCGACTTAGCACGTAGCACACACAATATAAAATAAAAAGTTTTAAAACTTGACTATAAAAAACATAATGTAAGCCATAAATGTGAGTTAAAATTTTCTAGAAGCCACATTTTTAAAAGAAAAAAAAGATTAATTTTAATATATTTTGTTTCATTCAATTACCTAAACTATTATTCTTTTGACATGTAATCAAGTAAAAAATTGTTAATGGATATTTTGTATTTTTGTAGCAAATCTTCGAAATCCAGTCTATCCTCTGTAAATAGTATAAATCTCTAGTAAAATACTGAATGTGTGTCCTAGGCTGCTTCAGTCGTTTCCGACTCTTTGCGACCCCATGGACTATAGTGCGCCAGGCTGCTCTGTCTTTGGGATTCTCCAGACAAGAATACTGGAGTGGGTTGCCATGCCCTCCTCCATGGGGTCTTCCTGACCTAGGGATCAAACCCGCATCTCTTACGTCTCCTGTATTGGCAGGTGGGTTCTTTACCACTAGTATACCCCCTGGCAAGCCAAATCTCAAATTGGTCTCAGCATGTTCCAAGGGCTCCGTGGTATTTGAAAGAATTCAGAGTATGCCACTCCAATTATTTTGAGCTGAAAACAATTTAAAAAGAAGTAAACATAAGCAAAACTTGCTGTCCTTCCCCTTCAGTAAGAGCAGGAAGATTCTGAATCACTAGACAGGACTCTAAATAGAATCTTATCAGCCCAGAGACAGCACGAGGGAAATTTACATAATAAACCTTATTAACTAGTCCCCCCTTTAATTTCCCCTGTATATTCAGCTTCAAACAATGTGCTGTCTCTAGAAGTTCAAAGTCCTTTCTTCTTTGCCACATCACTTCTATGCAAAATGGTTGTCTTCTTGTTAAGATACTTTATAAACCTGGACTTTCTGGGTGGCTCAGTGGTAAAGAATCCACCTGGCAATGAAGGAGACATGGGTTCAATCCCTGATCCAGGAGGACCCCACAAGCCACAGAGCAACTCAGCCCCTGTGCCACAGCTATTGAGCTTTTCCTCTAGAGCCCGGAAGCTGCAACATGAGAAGCCCAAGCACCTCATTTAGAGAGCAGAGAGAGCCCATGCACATCAACAGAACCCCAGCATAGCCAAACATAAAAAATAAAGAATTCTTTTAATTTATTTAATTTTTAGGATAATTGCTTTACAGAATGATGTTGTTTCCTCTCAAACATCAGCATGAATGCTTTATAAGCCCAAGTTCTCACCACACTTTTGAGTTACTCATAACTAAGTTCTTGCCAGCATAAACTTCCATGTGTGTTTTCTTGTTATTCTGTCTGCTCGCAGTCTGGTTTGTAAGGCTCCCTTCAGCAAACTGAGGTATCTGCAGTCATGTCCCATTTGTTCCTGACACTGATTTGTGTGCCCAGGTCTGAATAATTTTAAGCGTGCCCAAATAATGAGGGCTTTTTGTCTGATCCAATATGTGCCTGCATTTCTAAAGAGCTGGCTTTATGACTTCCGAACAGGTACCTCTGGAACTTGGTGATTTCTCCTCATTTGGAGCATTTTAATGAAAAAGGTAGAAATTTCAAATGTAATGGCAAGAATAGATCAGAGAAGACGAAAGAGAACAGCATCCAAAAGAGCTCCTTTCTCAGTAGCTGAGCAAATTCTGCAGCTTTAGAGAAGGCATTGTCTCCTCTTTGGTCTTGATTAATTTCTCTCTTCCCATTTGAGTAGAGTAACTCATCTCACTTACTTATTATTACTTATCATCGAGGGGAAATGAGAAGAGGCAATGCCAAGCAATTCAGACTTGGGGAGCAGAGACAGAAGAATGATTTTTTTAGTTTATTCAGTCTTTTATTCTATATTAAACATTCAAATAGATATGTTTCACAAAAGCAGGGTCATACCACACTGTTTTATAATCTGCTGTATTTCAATAACGATGACAGTTTTCTTGGAGTCATTTTAAGTAGCTGCATAGTATTCTATGATGTGGATATAGTACAATTCATTTAAATCAATATTTTTGATATTTAGGTAGTTTCCAATTTTGTGTTATTATATATGGCATTTCAGCGAGCATCTTGAGGTACAATACAAATAGCATACACTCTGAGGTATATATTGTCAAATGGCCCTCCAGGAAAACATATCAGTTCTTGCTCTCAAGTGGGATGGTATTTGATGTGAGCTTAGGGATGTCAAAGGGTTTCTCTTCTGACTCTCTTTTCCTTACTTCTTTGCTGTTTTATTTATTGTTGCTTAGGGCAAAAGAAGATGGATAAAGAATCCATAAACATCTCAAAAATAGTCAAATGATTGCAAACAAAAGCAGTCCACCGTCTGTCCTCTTCCACATTGGTAACGATTATTATTGTGATTGCTTTACTGAAGTCACTCCAAACTGGGGAGAGTGTGGAGACAGGAATGTCACCCAACAGGCTGGTAGGTGTTTCGATGCTATAAAATATCTGGAGAGCAACAGGCAATTTTTTAAATGTGGATAAGCTGTTCCCAAAGATGGACTGCCTGCCAAAGACCAGACACATAAAGAAAAGCAAGGATTAGTAAAAGTAAGCAGATGAATTGACCAGGTAAGAAACCAAGCTATTTCAGAGAATAGAAGAGAGCTTAACATCTTAATCGCCATTTTCAAAGCAACTACCTAGAAAATAAGACTATGACACAGAAGCTAACAGGTAACAACAACCAAAACAGTGCTCTTGGGAATTTAAAAGTAACATTGCTGAAACTAAACTAAAAATTAAGTTGAATGGCTGGAAAAAGAGCTGGAGGAATTTTCCCAGAATATAGAGCAAGACAGCCACTAGGAAGAGCCGCTAGAGCTAATGGAAGGAAGGAAAAATATCAAAGAAACAATAAAAATTTCCAGAGCAATAGAGAGACATGAATCTTAGAATAAGAGAGTTCATCTCATGGAAACAGAACACATTTTTAAAACACCCACATTATCCTCATGAGATTTAAGAACTCTCAAGATGAAAAGAATGTCCTAAAAGATACAGGAGGGAGAAAATTCACCTAGAAAGGAACTTAGAATAAAGCTTGCATCAAACTTCTCATCAGCGACACTCAATGCTACAAAACTGTGGAATAAGTCTTTCAATAATCTAAGTAAATAGATAACTAACAAGGACCTAGTGTATAGCACAGGAAACTATACTCAATACCTTGCAATAATCTATAATAGAAATAATATGAAAAAGAATAAATATATATGTATGCATAACTGAATCACTTTGCGGTACACCTGAAACTAACACAGGAAATGCTTTGGCGGTCTAGTAGTTAGGATTCAGCACTCTCACTGCCTGGGCCTAGGTTTGATCGCCGGTTGGGGAACTAAGATCCCCTAAGCATGCAGGGGGGAAAAATTAATCGATTAATTTAATTAAAATTTGAAAAACCCTAACACAACATTGTAAATCAATTTCAATAAAACTTTTTTAAAAATTCTAAGAAGAAAATCTCTTTGGATTTAGATATTTAAGACTTGCCAAACTATCATATAAGGGTGAGGGTAAAGTAAGGTCATACTCAAATATGAAAAGACTCCTAAACGCAGCACATTATTGAAGATGTAAGTTGTGGAGGAAGATGAGGCTGAAAACCCCAAAGGTAGAGGGCCCAAGAGAGGACAGAACCAACCTAGGCATTCACTAGAAAGAAAACTGCTTATCTCTGCAATAGGGGAGGGAGCAGTCATTCAAATTAAGTAAGAGGTCAATGTCTCACTGGGGAATTTCTTCCAGAAGAAAAAGGGAGGAATTTATTTTAATATATATATATTTTTAATATATATTAATATATATATATTATACATGTCAATCATACCTCAATAGTTTTTTTTTAAAAAAAAGAAATGAAAATGGGTATTCACACAAAAACTTGTATACAAACGCTCACAGCATCACTATTTACAATAGCAAAGAGACAAAAGCAACCCAAATATCCATCAACAGATGAACAAAATGGCCATGCAATAAAATATTACCCAGCCATGGAAAGAAATCCAATTCTGACACATGACGGGGATGAACCTTGAAATTCTGATGCCAATCAAAAGAAGACAGGTTCAAAATACCTGTATTGTTTGATCCCATTTATACGAAGTCAAGAATAGGCAAAACTAGACTTTCCCAGCGGTCCAGTGGTTAAAACTTTGCTCTTCCAAGGCAGGGGATATGGGTTTGATCCCTAGCTGGGGAACTATACCAAGTGCTCAGCCAAAAAAGAGAGAAAAAAAAAAAATAGGCCAAGCCATGGAGACAGCAAGTTGTTGTTGCTTAGGGCTGAGAATTGGGACAAGAAAATGAAGGGGTTTCTTTGGGGGATGATGCAAGTGTTCCAAAATTGATTGTGGTGATGCTTTTCCAGTTCTGCAGATATACTGAAAGTCACTGAATTGTACACTTTTTAAAAAATGAGAAAATCTGATTGGCCCAGGTCATATTCTACCTGAGTTGTTGTTTAATCACTAAGTCCTGTGTGACTCTTTGCAACCCTACGGACTGTAGGCCACCAGGCTCTTTTATCCAGGGGATTCTCCAGATAAGAGTAGTGGAGTGGGTTGGTATTTCCTTCTCCAGGGGATCTTCCTGACCCAGGGATTGAACTCACATCTCCTGCATTGGCAGGCAGGTTCTTTACCATTGAGCCACCTGCCACAGTTTAGCAAATTCCTCAATGACTTTCATCCTCAGTTTGCTCAGCTGTAAAATAGAAAGATGCCTAACTTCAATGTCACTGGAAAGGTGTTCTCTTTTCATGCAGCAAAACACTTAGCCCAGGGTCTGGCTCATTNTACCATTGAGCCACCTGCCACAGTTTAGCAAATTCCTCAATGACTTTCATCCTCAGTTTGCTCAGCTGTAAAATAGAAAGATGCCTAACTTCAATGTCACTGGAAAGGTGTTCTCTTTTCATGCAGCAAAACACTTAGCCCAGGGTCTGGCTCATTTAAATGACTCAGTGAGGAGGGATGTTACTAGTAAAACTCCTAATTCAACAAAGAGAAAACACATGTTTGTTCTTTTTTTTTTTTGCCATGTCGAGACTGGATCAGAAGACATAAAGGTGTATCCTGGGGAAATAGGCATGTGATAGACTGGGAATTTTTTCTGATGATTTGTGTTCAGCAAAATCTACCATTTTTGTCTTCGTTCCTGGTCAGAAAGGTTGAAGCAGAGTTATCTCCTGTGAGATTTGTCAGACCACAAGACCCAGCTGGAGCAGGTCAGCAAGTGCAGCACATGTCTTCGGTACTGGTTTCCGTTTTGCAAGGAGCCTGCAAAGGGGAAGTTGACTGCTAATTTTTCCATTTTCTCTAATGATCAAACTCAGCTCAAGAGAGAGAGCAGAGACATCAACATCAGTTCTGTGCACCTTGGCCCAAATTGTCAACTCTGGATCTTTAGATCAATCAAAAAGAGCTTTTCCACCAGAAATGGTGGTTTCTGGCCTCTCCCTGGTGATGAGAACTATACCCTCTTTGAGTAACAGCTGCTTTGCCATCAATAACACAGGTCAATTTCTTTCCCTGTTCCCTTTAGTTCTGAAAATGATGAATCCTGCAACAGATGTGTGATTGTCTATGAACTGACCACTTTCTTTCTTTCTTGTAAAATGTATTTATTATTTTAAAATTTAATTCATCTAATTAATTTTTATTTAGTAGGATCTTAGTTCTCCCACCAGGGATGGAACCCACATTCCNCCTTTAGTTCTGAAAATGATGAATCCTGCAACAGATGTGTGATTGTCTATGAACTGACCACTTTCTTTCTTTCTTGCAAAATGTATTTATTATTTTAAAATTTAATTCATCTAATTAATTTTTATTTAGTAGGATCTTAGTTCTCCCACCAGGGATGGAACCCACATTCCCTGCATATGAAGACATAAAAATAAAAATTTTTATGGTGGTGCTGGAAGAGACATTCTTAACCACTGGACCAAACAGGAAGTCCTGAGTGGGCCGCTTCCTTTTTCAAAATTTTTTACTTTATTATTTTTTTAACACCATAAACCTTTTTCATTGAGGTATAGGTGATTCACAATGTTGTGGTAGTTTCAGCTGAACAGCAAAGGGACTCAGCCACACATATACACATGTATCCATTCTCGCCCCAAACCTCTTCCCCCGACCATCCAGGCTGGCACATAACATTGAGCACGGCACATGTACTATACCATTTTCAATTGGACCAATAGCCCCTTAATATCAGCAAANACTCTTGAGAATCTCTTGGACTGCAAGGAGATCCAACCAGTCCATCCTAAAGGAAATCAGTCCTGAGTGTTAATTGGAAGGACTGATGCTGAAGCTGAAACTACAAATTTTTGGCCACCTGATGTGAAGAACTGACTCATTGGAAAAGACCCTGATGCCGGAAAAGATTAAAGATGGGAAGAGAAGGGGACGACAGAGGATGAGATGATTGGATTGCATCACTCACGCAATGGACATGAGTTTGAGTAAGCTCTGGGAGTTGGTAATGGACAGGGAAGCCTGGCAGGCTGCAGTCCATGGGATCGCAAAGAGTCGGACATGACTGAGCAACTGAACTGAACTATTTGAAAATACGAATGGGAGATGCCCAATCAGGAACAGGGAATAAAAGCAAGATTTCAGTCAAGGAAGTGGATCTTGTTTGAAAGAGCTAGCCACTCATTTGTGATCTCTGTGGTTGGTGTTATCAGCCAAGCAGTGTTGCCATGGAAACCCCTTTCCGGCCCCATGGCCCTATTCTGGTCCCTGTCACCCATGACGTCCAAATGCTCATTTGATAAAAATTGTAATGTATTCTAATTATTCTGAGTCTGCCCCCTGCATAATTGCTCTCCATGTAACTGTACAGTGTGCCCTATGCTTCTAGTTCAAAGTGGAACTTTACCTTTCTCAGTAGCAAAATTCAGTTCAGCCACACATTCAGAGACGTGGCCCCCAATGGGAAGGTCAGAATTCTTTTTCGTCTGCTTCTGGGTATTGTCTAGCTGGTCTCTAGAGTAAGGCCATAACTTCTGCGTTATTCACTCAGTTGTGTCTGACTCTTTGGGACCCCATGGACTGTAGACTGCCTGGCTCCTCTGTCCATGGGATTCTCCAGGCAAGAATTCTGTAGTGCGTTGCCATCCACTCATCCAGGGGATCTTCCCAATCCAGGGATTGAACAGGTCTCCTGCATTACTGGAAGATTCTTTACTGTCTGAGCCATCAGGGAAGACCAACAGCCTCCATGGGCTTCATTAAAGATTTCCTTCTGTGAGAAGGGAGGACAGATTATAAAATGAGATTTCTTCTCCCAGTAGAAATATTTATTGCACAAATGCCAGGGGTCACGGGGGAGTCTGTTCAGTTCCAAGTGCAGGCTTTAAGGATTGTAGACTTGCCATTCAGTTTCGTAAGCATCGTAGAAACAGGGAAGCGAAAACAATGACTTTCCCTTAGAAGGACAAACTTGAGTGTAAATATTAAACCTTTGGTGAATTGGCAAAAATAAAATGAATTCCCAGATTGCTCAGAGCCCTTCAGTCCACACCCCTGTGTGTAAAAAATCAGCTTTCAAAGGAGATATCTGAGCTTAGAAAAACAAAGCTCAAAGTGGCCACCTCCAAAGCAACTTTGGTGAGGGACCATTTTGCCCAAGGTGAAGTCCAGGTATGCCTTCATTTGTGTGTGCTCATTCAGGCATTTCCCACTCTTTTTAGCTCCATGGATTGTAGCCCTCTAGGCTCCTCTGTCCATGGAATTCTCCAGGCAAAAATACTGGAGTGGGGAGCCATTTCCTTCTCCAGGGGATCTTCCTGACCCAGAGATCGAGCCCACGTCTCTTATCTGTCTCCTGCATTGGCAGGCGGGTTCTTTACCCCTAGAACCACCTGGGATGTCCATGTCTTCATCTGGATGCTGTTTAATAACACCAGTGCCGGATTCATTCATCATAATCCAAAAGAAACATGACAATATTGCTAGCAGAGAGCTGAAAATTTGAGTGGAAGGAAAAACACATAAGAATAACAGAATTTGAAATTTTGAGGGTCAAAACAAGATTTAAAAAAAAAAAGGAAACAAGGAATGAAGCAAAGAATGGAAAGTATGGCATTAATTTTTGTGGCAGAATTTTTTTTTTTTTGGTTCTAAGTAATGAGATATCCAGAGAAGGCAACAGCACCCCACTCCAGTACTCTTGCCTGGAAAATGCCATGGACGGAGGAGCCTGCTAGGCTGCAGCCCATGGAATCGCTAAGAGTCGGACGCGACTGAGCGACTTCACTTTCACTTTTCACTCTCCTGCATTGGAGAGGGAAATGGCAACCCACTCCAGTGTTCTTGCCTGGAGAATCCCAGGGAGGGCGGAGCCTGGTGGGCTGCCGTCTATGGGGTGGCACAGAGTTGGACACGACTGAAGCGACTTGGCGGCNATCGCTAGGAGTCAGACAGGACTGAGCGACTTCACTTTCACTTTTCACTCTCCTGCATTGGAGAGGGAAATGGCAACCCACTCCAGTGTTCTTGCCTGGAGAATCCCAGGGAGGGCGGAGCCTGGTGGGCTGCCGTCTATGGGGTGGCACAGAGTTGGACACGACTGAAGCGACTTGGCGGCGGCAGCAATGAGATATCCAATGCAAAATGGTTTAAGAGAGAAAAGGAAGGGTATGACTAGATACAATTAAAAGCCCAGGAACCTTCAGGTATAGCTGAACCGAGGCTCTCCTGTGAAGTCCTCCAATTGTTGCCACTCTCTCGGGCTCTCAGTCCTTCCTTTCTCTGTGTTAATTCCATGCCCAGGCAGGCAGACTGATGGCCACAGAAGCGTCAGACTCGCTCTATAATTTATTTCTCAGTTGCTGTTCTTGTTTAATCATTAAATCGTTAAGTCTTTGTGACCCCATGGACTGTAGCCTACCAAATTCCTCTGTCCATGGGGATTCTCCAGGCAAGAATACTGGAATGAGTTGCCATTTTCTCCTCCAGGGGATCTTCCCGACCCAGGGATCAAACCCACGTCTCCTGTATCTCCTGCACCAGCAGGCAGATTCTTTATCAGTGTGCCACCTCAGAAGCCCATAATCTCTCAGGACCTCCAGTGAGGTCCTCCTCTTTTTTGCTAACCATTCAAACAAAATACTCAGAATTGAATCTCTTTAGATGACAGTATTGTGTGTCTATTTATCAAGCCACTGCAGTGTCTAAGCATATTTGATGCTCTTGTTACCTGGGTCAAATGCCTACCTCCCGAGCCAAAGAAAACTCAGATTAAAAGTGGGTTCACTCCCCTCCTCCACAAAGCATATGGTTTTGTTAACAGAAGGACAGAGATTCGATGCAGACCAGATGAAGATGGTCCAGCTTTACCAAACATCTCAGCACTCAGAATATCAGTGCCCTTCAGGGGCCACAGCAGTGCTCACCTGTGAAGTCTGCACTGGTCATAAATGAGTCCCACTCTGCTCACTTCCTCTACCCAATCAGCACCTAGAGAATGGAGGCAATTTCAAATGTCTGCATCTTATTCACTGCTGGCACTGTACTCCACACACAGGCATTAAAGTTAAAAAATGCTTGTGTGTCTGGATAGAGGATTCAGAAGTTACTGAACAGAAGTGAATGTATGTTTTGTCATTTCTTCTTGCCTTAGTTAATATTTTTGTAGTTTTGACAGCCAGTCTTTAAGAAAATGGCAAATCCCTCTTTTCACTTTCCTTTTTTTTTTTGCTCCCTCCATACCCGCACCACCACTCTGATAGCCAGTGATGCTGGGAAAAGATAACAAGATCTTGGGTATAATACAAATGCATGGGGTTCGGGGCTGACAGCTCTGAGATGCTGTTGGATCTCTCAAGGGGAGTTCTGCACATTCTCACTGGGGCAGCGCTAAAACAGCTGATAAAGTTGCGTTCAGCCTTCATCGGAGCAAGTAACAACCTCTCCAAACAGAAAGTAAATCAATAGCACTTGAAGGCTGGGTTCCTGGTTCAGAGGCAGAAAATGTTAATCATGTTCTCCTCTCTGATTCCCTTTTGCGTCTCTGCAGATATCCATGCAGAAGAGTCAGCAGAGGAAATGGGGAACTGGGAGATGTGTATATTTAAGGAGGTATTTTCACTTACTGAACCAGCAGGACCCTGAGACACATTTTATACCATGTTTTTACAGGAGTCAAAATAGCATAAAATTGGGCTAACTTCTCATGGTTTTCCTTTGCTAAGTTCACACACACACACACACACATCCCAGTTCCCACATTGCCAACAAAATAGCAGATAAATGAAAGAAGAGACAACAGTCCATTAGCCGCAAGTAATATTTTAAGAATAGCTTCCATTGGGAATTTCCCTGGAGGGTCCAGTGGTTAAGACTTCATGCTTCCTCTGCAGAAAGTGCAGGTTCAATCCTTAGTCAGGGAACTAAAATCCCACATGCCACAAGACCAAAAAAAAAAAAGCTTTTGTTGAGATACTTGTGACTTTCTTGGTCACAAGTATCAGGAGTTGACTCTAGCTACTGAGCTCAAAAAAGTGTTCTCCACAGCTGTTGGGGAGCTCACAGAACCCTGGGCAGGACAAGAGAAGCAGTGTGGAGGCTAAGATTCCAAGAACCATATCTAATGTCACACAGCAGACCCAGCCAGATATGCAGAAACTGACATTGTTATTGCTGGTTCANCTAGCTACTGAGCTCAAAAAAGTGTTCTCCACAGCTGTTGGGGAGCTCACAGAACCCTGGGCAGGACAAGAGAAGCAGTGTGGAGGCTAAGATTCCAAGAACCATATCTAATGTCACACAGCAGACCCAGCCAGATATGCAGAAACTGACATTGTTATTGCTGGTTCATGGAGCCCTAGAGAAGACCCCCAGCTGGTACAGAGCTCCCACTCCCCTCAGTGGTCCCACCTCGGCCCGAGGAGCATGTCCCTGCCTCACTGAGAAAGGACCAGAGACACTCCTACCACCAACAGCTACACCTTGCTTCAGCCAACAAAAATAACAGTGCTAGGCTGAACTTTAATTCATGGTGCCGACGTTGGAACCCAAATAGCATCGAGTAAATCTCAGTGATTCAGCTCAGGTGCTTGCCCTTGTTGGGAAAGGCAGTGCCGTGGCCCTGGAGCATCTATCTCTGTGTGTCATTGCTGCAAGAATTATCATACCCTGATCCTGAGCACTCTCAGTAGCTAATCATGTAGGCAGCCAAGAGAGTCATTATCTACATGAGCTTGGTGAAGAGGGTAAGGGCAGCCAAGCACACATTTTGGCAGAAGATGGCTGCTGGTCACAAGGAACAGCTGTCTCCATTCATGATGTTAGTGGTTTTCTACATATAAGAAGATGGAAGAAATTGGACTCACAAAGTCTTCTCCTGAACATGTCTCTCTGAAGGCCTGTTCTGCCAGTTTTTCCCCGAGTATTTCCCTCCTGATCTCCACTCTGAACTCCTTTCAGGGTGTGTCAAAGGTCAGTGGCTGCAGTAGCCAGTGACTTCATCCCTGTAGAACAAGAGGGTGAGTGACAATTTATAGTCACTTGCTGTGAAGGGAAACATTAAGAGTAGACCCCAGTAGTGAGGACTCAACCCCTCAAAACTGAGTCCCAACTCCCCTCTCTGCTCCGTCTCTGTACTGTCCCCTGCCACCTGGTAAGCTCCTCTACAGCTTCTTCACCGGCACCCCCTCCTCTGAACCCCACAAACTTAAGTCCCCTCTACCTTGCCCTGTTCCTTTCCAACCCCCTTCTGATGCCACCTGAGACTTTGGCTGGAAAACATAGAACTTAAATGGAAGATGATAGGGGTGTTTCCAGCCAGAGTTCTTGGCCTTTTCCAATCAATAGAAATTGATCAGAGGGCAGACAAGAAGTTCAGGCAAGGTTTTACTGGGGCTCCTACTGCAGCAGTGGGGAGCAAGAACAAGGCTCCCTTGCTCACTCCCAGTGGAGGGGGGTAGCGAGTTGGTTCCTTATGTGGCGTGAGGGTAAAGGGGTGTTTAGGGGTCAAGTCCGAGGGGAAGTTTAGGTAGTTTGCCCACCCCTCTGGTGGTGTTGTGTGTAGGGGTTATGTACAGTACCCTGCTTTGGCTCCCAATGCCCTGTTTTTGCTCCCAGCTCCTCAAAAGTGATAGCTGGGTTTTGGGGGGTTTTGTATCTTTTGGGTCCAGAATTTGCCCCAACCATGCATGCATGCAGTTATTTCTAGTCCTATATAGTTGCTTTGTATTTTGTTGCTCAAGGAGAGGTGTGTCCAGGTGCAAGCTTTGCAGCAAAGGGTCCCAGGTCCCAAGCCTGTCTCAGGGGCAAAAAGCAACAAAAATTATTTATTTGGAGGTATGGGTGAGAATCGTGATCTGAAAGGTTTGAAATACATTTTCCTTTGCTTTGTGGAATTGAGAAAAGTAATAAAATAAAAAAATATATTACTCTATGGTTATTACATTAGTCAGGGTTGTCCAGAGAAACAGAACCAATCGGATCTATAAAGAGAAAGATAAGAGGAGATTTGTTATAGGAACTGACTCAGGCAATTACAGAAGCGGAGAAATCCCACAATCTACCATCTGTTAGCTGGAGATCCGGGAAAAGGTGTTAGTCACTCAGTTGTGTCTGACTCATTGCGACCCCATGGAGTGTAGCCCGCCAGGCTCCTCTGTCCATGGAATTCTCCAGGCAAGAATACTGGAGTGGGTTAGCCATTCTCTTCTCCAGGAGATCTTCCTGACCCAGGGATCAAACCTGGGTTACCCACATTGTAGGCATATTCTTTTTTATTATTATTTTTAATTGAAGGATAATTGCTTTACAATATTGTGTTGGTTTCCATCATACATCTATAGGAATCAGCCATAGGTGTACATAGGTCCCCTCCCTTTTGAACCTCCCTCCCACCTCCCACCCTATCCAGGCAGATTTTTTGCCATCTGAGCCACCACGGAAGCCAGTGGTGAAATTCAATGCAGATCAAAAGGTCTGGAAATCAGAGGCTGACGGCGGCATCGGTTCCCGGTCTGAGGGCGCTGACCTGAGCAGAAGATGGATGTCTCAGCCTCCTAGGGAGAGAATTTACATTTAGTCTGCCGTTTTTGTCTGGTGTATGCGATGAGGCCCACCTACCAGGTGAGGATGATTTTTTTTTTTTTTGCCACAGCAGATCTTAGCTTTGGACTTCAAGATCTTCAACCTCTGTTGCAGCACATGGGATCTTTAGTTGTGGCATGCAGACTCTTAGTTGCGGCATGTGGGCTCTAGTTCCCTGACCAGGGATCAAACCTGGGCCCCCTGTATTGAGAGCATGGAGTCTTGGCCACTGGACCACCAGAGAAGTCTCTGGTGAGTGGGAGTGTACAGATTCAAATGCCCATGTCATCCACAGACACGCTCACAGATGCCCCTAGAAGTAATACAGACCAGATACCTGGGCATCCCCTAGCTTAGCCAGTGAGCACATAAAATGACCCGTCACATTGGAATTCCCTGGCAGTTCAGTGGTGAAGACTCTGCTTTCACTGCAGGGGGCCCAGGTTCGATCTTGGTCAGGAAAATAAGATCCCACAGGCCTCGAGGCTTGGCCAAAAATAATAAATGGAATTAAATTAACCATCAGAGTGAGGAGACCCACACTTCTAAGTAAGCTCAAGATGGAGATAGGTGTCTGTGTTTTGAGGTGCGTGTGGTGATGATGGTTTAGTCGCTAAGTCGTGTATGATTCTTGTGACCCCATGGACTGTAGCCCGCCAGGCATGTGTAAAATTGTTGAAAATACATCATGAAGATTATATTTAAAAGATGAGGTGTGATTACAGATTTTATAATGTTTTGTTATGATTTTTTGCTGAGAATAGACATTCCTTATCTTCAAGTTGCACTTATCCGTAAGACTATTGCTTGATGATTTTCAGGAATTGGGCAGGAAAATGAAAGGGCTCTTTGGGATTGGATGATGATGGAAGGTTCTGGAATCTAGCAGGTTTGTGCTTCCATTGGGCTACTTGAGTCTCTAGTTACATTAAGGGAACTTACAGCTTAGGCTGTTCAGTTCAGTTCAGTTCAGTTCAGTCACTCAGTCGTGTCTGACTCTTTGCAACCCCATGAATCGCAGCACGCCAGGCTATAATTAATGTGAATTTGAAATATGTTAAAAAAATTTTTTTCAATGTGGTAACCATAAGGTGTCAATAAAATTTCAGTTATCAGCAGAATTTAAAACAACATGGATTTCATAAATGTTTCAAAAATCACATACATTTAAAGCTGTCAGATAAAGTCAGTTGTGTGCTGTAGGCTGTCTAATGATATATTTTGCTTCCATTTTTTTAAATAGTATTAACCACCAACATCTGTTAGGAATCTTGAACTAAATGTCAGGGTACCCCAGGCCTTTGGAAATGCATTCTCATCAAAGAACAGTTTTCCTAAATTATCATGTATATAGTCTCGGGCTTCCCAGGTGGCTCAGAGATGAAAAATCTGCCTGCCATGCAAGAGACACCAGAGATGGGCATGGGTTCAGTCCCTGGGTCGGGAAGATCCCCTGGAGGAGGGCATGGAAACCCACTCCAGTGTTGTTGCCTGGAGAATTCCATGGACAGCGGAGCCTGTGGGCTACAGCCCATAGGGTGGCAAAGAGTTAGATATTATTTAGCAACTAAACAACAATAATGCTTATCATCTCCAATGCAGAAATACCCTGGCCATTAAATCTTTGAAAAGATTCTCAGTTGCAGTGAAGATGAGGGAAAATATACAAAGGAAAACAAAATATTTTTGACTTCTCAGATAGTAAAAGATGATGACAAGATCATATGCCAGGGATAGTACCTACATTGTTTGCAATCACGTAAATGGATCTGGTTCATTTGGAGGGCAACTTAGGAATGGCTCCAAGTGTGACAGGGCACAGGGAGTGACAATTGATAACTTGATTTCTTTCTGGGGTGGTGAAAACTTGCATTGGCTGAAATGATTGCACAATTATGTGAATGTACCAAAAACTGTGTATGCGTGTGCCCTTGCTCAGTCGCTTCAGTCCTGTCCAACTCTTTGTGAACCTATGGACTATAACCCGCCAGGCTCCTCTGTCCACAGGACTCTCCAGGTAAAAATACTGGAGTGGGCTGTCTTGTCCTCCTCCAGGGGATCTTCCCAACCCAGGGACTGAACCCACATCTCCTGCATCTTCTGCTTTGCAGGAGGATTCTTTGCTTACTGAGCCACCTGGGAAGCCCAACAAAAACTGTATAGATTGTCAGCTCTACTCTAAAAAGTATTAAAAGGTATTTGAACATGTGTAGCTTTCCTCCACTCTTCTGTATCACAGAATATAATAAGTGGCTACTTTATCAATTTTCCCAAAAGTACAATATACACTAACACCATTTTAGATGCATGGGAGAAAGTTAATTTATTACATACAATGGATGCCTTAGGGCAAAGGGTGTAATTCTTGTGGAAACCCTAGTTGAGAAAGCTGTGGATTTCTAAAACGCTGGAAAATTGGAAACAGCCTAAAAGTTTCAGCAAAAGGGATAATGATTGAGCCAACACATTCACCTAATGCACTAGCCTGAAGCTATTCAACAGAATAAAAGAAGTAGCTATACTGACCTACTAATATTTCCATGATAAACTGCTAAGCTTAAAAGAAAATTGTACCATAATGAGAGACCACTTCACACCCACTAGAATGACATTTATTTTAAAAGGCAGAGTAAAACAAGTGTTGGCAAGGATGTAGAGAGGTTGGAACTCACACACTGCTGGTAGGAAGGTACAATCAGATGGTCACTTTGCAAAACAGTCTGACAGTTCCTCAAAAGTTCAAACATAGAGGTACCCTTGTGCTTGCATGCTCAGTAGCTCAGTTGTGTCTGACTCTTTGCAACCTTCTGGACCAGAGCCCACCAGGCTGCTCTGTCCACGGAATTCTCCAGGCAAGAATATTGGAGCGGGTAGCCAAGTTCTCCTCCATAGGCTCTTACCACCTCAAGGATCAAACTCAAGTCTGCCGCTTGCTGTCTCCTGCCTTACAGGTGGATTCTTTACCACTGAGCAACCAGGGAAGCCCAGAGCTACCCCTGTGAACCAGCAATTCTACCCCTTGGTATATACTCAACAGAAACGAAGACACACGTCCTCTTAAAACGTTGTACATGAATGTTCATAGCAGTGTTTTTCATGTTAGCCCCAGAGTGTGAATAATCCTAATGTCTATCCACAGACGAATGAACAAAAGTGGTATAACAATACAATGGAATATTGCTCAGCCAAAAAAAAAAAAAAAAGGAATGAAATGCTGATACATGCTATAACACACGTGAACCTTGCAAATGTGATGCTGAGTGGAAGAACTCAGACACGGGAAGTTCCCCAGCAGCCCAGTGGCTAATACTTTCAGCTTCCAATGCAGGAGGCAAAGGTTTGATCCCCGGTTGGGAAGTAAGATTCCACATTGGCCAAAAAGGTTTTTGTTTTTGTTTTTTAATTTAAAAAAATGAAAGAAATCAGGTGCAAGAGTTCACATACTGTATGATTCCATTTGTATAAAATGTCCACACGGGCAAATCCATAGGGACAGAGACTAGGTTAATAGTTACCTGGGACTTGGGAGAGGGCAGTGTGGGGAGTGACCATTGATGGCTACAGGGTTTCTTTCTCAGGTGATGAAAATGTGCCTTGATTGTGGTGATAGTTGCACAATTCTGTATACATACCAAAAGCCATCAAACTGAACACTTTAAATGGATGCATTGTATGATATATGAAGTGTCTCAATAATGCAAGCAAGCAAGCTGCAAGTGAGGGCTTTCCCTGGCGGTGCAGTGGTTAGGACGCCAAACCTCCACTGCAGGGGGCACAGGTTCAGATCCCCATCAGGAAATTGAGATCCTACATGCCGCACAGCGCAGTTAAAAAAAGAAAGTTGCAAGTGAAAAAGACGAGGCCTGGGGAAATGAAGGTTCAGAGGCAGGCTGGGCTTGGTTCTGGGCTGAAAAAACGCTGAAGTTGGGTAAGGAATACATGAGAGCCCACACATGTCTCTCTACCTTGCATAAGAAAACAGTCAACATATACATATATGTATATGGTAGATCAAACCAGCCTGGCAGAGTGTTGATTCCTGGAAGCTGAATGATGAGCCTGCGAACATCACTGAACTCCTCTACAAAATTGTTTTTACTGAAGTAAGATTTTTTTATTGAAGTACAGATTTTTTACTGAAGTACAATTGATTTAGGGTTTCCAAGGTGGTGCTACTGGTAAAGAACACACCTGCTGATCCAGAAGACATAAGAGACACAGGTTCAATCCCTAGACTGGGAAGATCCTCTGGGGGAGGGTATGGCAGCCCACCAGTATTCCTGCCTAGCGAATTCCATGGACAGAGGAAGCTGGCGGGCTATGGTCCATAGCGTTGCACAGAGTCAGACCTGACTGAAGCAACTTAGCATGCACACACACACACATAGTTGGTTTACAATGTTTCAGGTTTATAGAAAAGTGATTCAGTTATGCATATATATATATATATATTCATTTTCATATTCTTTCCCTTATAGGTTATTACAAGATATTGGATATAGTTTCNTTTTATTGAAGTACAGATTTTTTACTGAAGTACAATTGATTTAGGGTTTCCAAGGTGGTGCTACTGGTAGAGAACACACCTGCTGATCCAGAAGACATAAAAGACACAGGTTCAATCCCTAGACTGGGAAGATCCTCTGGGGGAGGGTATGGCAGCCCACTCCAGTATTCCTGCCTGGCGAATTCCATGGACAGAGGAAGCTGGCGGGCTATGGTCCATAGTGTTACACAGAGTCAGACCTGACTGAAGCAACTTAGCATGCACACACACACACACACATAGATGGTTTACAATGTTTCAGGTTTATAGAAAAGTGATTCAGTTATGCATATATATATATATATTCATTTTCATATTCTTTCCCTTATAGGTTATTACAAGATATTGGATATAGTTTCTTATGCTATATAGTAGGTCCTTACTGTTTATCTGTTTTATATATAGTATCTACTCATCCCAAACTTCTAAGTCATCCCTTCCCCTCTTTCTCCTTTGGTAACTATAAGTTTGTCCTCCTTGTCTGTGAGTCTCTTTCTGCTCTTTAAATAAGTTTATTCATATCATTTTTAAGATTCCACATGCAAGTAACATCATATGATGTTTGTCTTTGTCTGATTTATTTCCCTTAGTATGACAGTCTCTAGGTCCATCCAGGTTGCTGCTTATGCCATGATTTCACTCTTTTTTAGCTCAGTAGTATCCCATTGGGTATTTGTACCACATCATCTTTATCCATTCCTCTGTCGATGGACATTTATGTTACTTCTGTGTCTTGTAAGTAGTGTTATAATGAACACTGAGATGCGTGTGTCTTTTCAAATTATGGCTTTTGTCTTTACTTTTTAAATTTTATTAGGAAATTCCATACTGTTTAGGAAGATTTTTTTCAAATAAGACAAATAACAATATTAAGATTATAATTTCCTCTTAGCTAAAGTAATCACAATAATCCAAAATAACTAAAACATGCAAAGAAGGTTATAATCAGTACCAGTGGTTATCTCTGATGTGCTGGGCTGGATCATAACAAGGTACCCTCATTTTGTAATTTATATGTTTTTTCATTGTTGGAATTTTTACAACTAGTAGGTACTGTCTGAGAATAAAAAATAGAGATCAGGTATTTTTTAATTTAATTTTTATTTTATACTGCAGTATAGTTGATTTGGGCTTCCCTGATGGCTCAGATGGTAAAGAATCCACCTGCAGTGCGAGAGACCTGGGTTCGATCTCTGGGTTGGGAAGATCCCTGGCCAAGGGAATGGCGACCAACTCCAGTATTCTTTCCTGGAGAATTCCCATGGACAGAGGAGCCTGGTGGGTTACAGTCCGTGGGGTCACAAAGAGTCAGACACAACTGAGCGACTTAGCACAGCACAGACACATGGTTGATTATTACAATGGTCTGTTAGTTCCGAGGGTATAGCAGAGTGATTCAGTTATACAGATATCCACTCTTTTTTAGATTCTTTTCCCAGATAGGTTTTCATAAATATTGAATAGAATGCCCTGTGTTATAAAGTAGGTCTTTGTTGATTATCTATTTTATATATTTTATATATAGTGATGTGTGCCTGCTAATCTCAAACTCCTAATTTATCTCCCCCCTNAAAAATAGAGATCAGGTATTTTTTAATTTAATTTTTATTTTATACTGCAGTATAGTTGATTTGGGCTTCCCTGATGGCTCAGATGGTAAAGAATCCACCTGCAGTGCGAGAGACCTGGGTTCGATCTCTGGGTTGGGAAGATCCCTGGCCAAGGGAATGGCGACCAACTCCAGTATTCTTTCCTGGAGAATTCCCATGGACAGAGGAGCCTGGTGGGTTACAGTCCGTGGGGTCACAAAGAGTCAGACACAACTGAGCGACTTAGCACAGCACAGACACATGGTTGATTATTACAATGGTCTGTTAGTTCCGAGGGTATAGCAGAGTGATTCAGTTATACAGATATCCACTCTTTTTTAGATTCTTTTCCCAGATAGGTTTTCATAAATATTGAATAGAATGCCCTGTGTTATAAAGTAGGTCTTTGTTGATTATCTATTTTATATATTTTATATATAGTGATGTGTGCCTGCTAATCTCAAACTTCTAATTTATCTCCCCCCTCCCACCGAAGCTTTCTGATAGGGGATGTTTTTAATTGCACAAATAAAACCAAGAGCACCCCAGCTCTTAGTCCTCCTGTGCTCTGCGTCCTCAGCTAGACCACATGTGTTCAAAGCACCTTGCAAAGTTCTTGTGAGGTTGAAACGGACTCACACACCCAGGCACTTGGCCAAGAGCAGCAGAAACCGTCTCTTACCTCCCCCCAACCTTCCTTCACAGAGGCAGCGATCCTGCACAGAATTTTGACTTTGGTGAATGGCCCGCCATTCACCCAAATACCACATCACCATCTTTCTTCCTTGTGACGTGTCCTCTTTGCCCTAGCTCCTAAAAGTCCTTCTCATAGGTGTGAGTCAGGTGCATCTGTTACATCTGGTAAGGGCATCTGGTAAGTCACAGCACAGGTGACCCGTCAGTGCTGGAACACCAAACGGTTCTCCAGGGGTCTGAAAATTATGACTCTCCCCAGGTGTCTGCCCTTCAACAAACCAGAGCCTTTTGAAGGCTCTGACCTTCAAAAGTTTGCTGAGTGCCAGGGAGGGTCAAGAAAGTACCTCAGGCTGACACAAGCCCAGAGCCCTGGTGTTGACTCAGATGTGATTACATCTTACAACTAGAATCTTACCCGGGTGATTTGCGGCTGGACCTGTGACTCTTCTCCAGCCTGATAAAACGATGCCGATAAAGGCTTTTTCAATCCCATTGAGGAAAACAGATCACAGCTGGACCCACTGCCGACAGCGAGTTTTGAAAATGAAGGACATTTTTTTTCTTTAAATGAAAGACTTTGTCAAGGTTTATGGTGAGGCAGGCCTAAATAACCTTGTAATTCATTCCCACCAGGGCCCTGGAATTAAAGTAAACGCGTGGATAGCCAGGGTGGAGCGTGGCCTCCATCATTCCCGAGAATGTACTTAGAGGTGGAAAGTGATGAGCAGCTGTGGGGAACATTTTGCACCCGAGGCAAAACTAGTCTCATTACCAGGTAAGGAAATATCCCTCATCTTCCACTGTCAATTTCGTCAACATCGCCAGAAGCAAAAGAAGAGATTTTCTTCTTCTTGTTATTGTTGTGCGTTCATGATCAGTCATGTCCAGTTCTTTGCGACCCCCTGAACTGTAGCACACCAGGCTCCTCTCCATGAGAGTTTCCAGGCAAGAATACTGGGGTGGTTTGCCATTTCCTGCTTCAGGGGATCCTCCCATCCCAGGGATAAAACCCAAGTCTCCTGTGTCTCTTGCATTGGCAAATGTATTCTTTTACCACTGAGACACCTGGGAAGCCCGTTATTGTTGCTAGTGTCCAACTGCAAAAAGCACTGTTGCTCTGTTACAGACTGGAACCAAAAGGGATGAAGCTTGAAAGGGAAAGAGTTGCTCCTTGGATTTGGTGGGCCATACAGGATGGCCATACAGGGGATCAGGGTCCTCGCTCTGCCGCCATGTGACAATGACATCCTGAGACGTGGCCTGGATCAGACAAGCATATCACTCAGTAAAGCCCCCAGCCCTTCAAATACTCACTCAACATTTTAAAAACGTTTCTATGGAGACGTCCTGGCAATCCCGTGGTTAAGACTCAGTGCATCCACTGCACTGAGGTGTGGGTTCGATGTCTGGTTGGGGAACTACAATACCACATGCCTCAAGGAACAGCTAGAAAGTAAAAAAAAATAAAATAAAATAGATAAATTAAAAAAATAAAAATTTCCCTACTAATTCATTCATTCATTGAAAGAGTGTTCTGTGCGTAATGCCCATTTCTAGGCAATGAGGGTACTATCATAAACAAGACAAGCAAACTCCCTGAATTCATGAATCTTACATTTTCTGGGAAAGATAGATTGCTAATAAGGAAGCAACTAAGTCATACTCTTAATTAAAAAAAAAGTTATATTGTCAGCTATACTACCAATGTGAAAGAACTTCAAAAACATTATGCCAAGTGAAAGAAGCTAGGCACAAAAAGACATCTATTGAATGACTCGACTTACATGAACTGTCCAGAGGAGGCAAATCCATGGGCAAAGGAAGTAAGTCAGTGCATGCCAGTGGCTGGGGGAGGGGAAATGGGGGACCACTGCTGGGTCCTGGTGTCCTTCTTGAATGACGAAAATGCTCTAAATTTGGTGTGGTCATGAGATACATGTATATCTATGACTGTGTCTCTGTTGGTGACCCGAAACTATCACAACACTGTTGATCAGCTATGCTCCAATGCGAAGTAAAAAGCTTCATAAAAAATAAATTATTTATTACAAAATAAAAATTTTAAAAAAATTAATAAAATTGATATGGGCAT